>JBCHWC010000075.1:0-123115 GCA_039654765.1 Mylopharyngodon piceus
ATCTGGGATACCAGTATGGTAAGACTGCAAAAATAATACAAACCTTATACTAAACTTTATACAACTTTATACCCTGTAGGTCTATTGCAAATGGTTATGGATTATTTCTCATGTTGACAAGCGTGTGCGTTGTTCAAGAATCAGATTTAGAGACCGTGATTTTCCTTCTAACAGAATCTGCTTGCTAAAATACATTAACAAATATTAATGTTTATCAGGGGTAAAGCAGTTTAAAATTGCAGGTTTTTCCCCACAGTCAGGTGAACCGATTGACACTATTTTGTCACTCGCAATCATGTCAGTTTTATGTTTTGTCTAAATGATCTCACGGTTTTCGGCTAGTTTGCGCAGTTTAAAGCGGAAAGTCTTCAGTCAAAATGATCATATTTTATTTCAAGTCAAAATTTGGTTGCAATATTATTGTTATTATTTTGTCAGCTTGATATGCGGGGTTATGTATCAATAGGCTACTCATGTTTTATTTGTGGTACCAACAGGAAAACCAATGCGACATTACCCGAGGGAAGTGTCCTATGAGACACAATGCTCTTCTGTAAAATGTACTGTATCATATAGGCCTACCTTCTGATGTTCATATTTTGTTCTGTAACTGGCACCAGAGTTAGGAAGAGAAGATACTGGTTCATGTGCGCATGATCTGCTGATCTGCCGGCTTACACTGAGGCGCTGCAGTAAATCTGTCATGAGCCTGTATTAAAGCGCGACATCTATTGTTTGAATTTTGTTATAAAATTGACTGAACTTTTGAAAAGTTCCGTTTTTTTGGATTAAAACTAACAAAGCAACAAAGATTATTGCGATTACTGGATATGGTATGGTATGATATGGTAAGCCTGAAACAGATCACAGCAATATAAAGAAGCAAAGTCATATGCATATGATTTAATATGAAGCGTCCGTAACGGTCACGTCCGTAACGCTTATTATGGTATTGTTCAGCACAAAGTAGTGAGATGATTTGTTGATCCTAATAAGCATAAACATAATTTAGCTTTGTATATAAAGTTTCAAGTTATTTGTATTTATAATTGCTATATGACATAAACGTAATCTTTAAACGTAATGTTACGGATGTGACAGACCACTGAAGCGTCGTGACCTCTTAATTCTAGCCCTTATAAAATTCATCAGACAGTGCTGTTATGACAAAATGAGTGCATTTATTTCTCAGGCATGTCTCCATCTCTCTGCATAATGCTTACTGTTAAAATAAAGTTTAAAAAGGGGGGTCTTTGATCCCTTTTTTGAAAGCATGAAATAATGTTGGTTGAAAATTTAATTTAAGCATTGTTGCTTACCTCATATGTTGTGGATAAACAAGGCAATTTTCTTAAAATTTCTGTTAGAGCACATTAATTATTATTTTTTATTATTATTTAATTATTACAGACCTAAATGGACAACTTAAAAAGGGTTTTGTTCTTTTGGTAAAAACTTTTTTTTTTTCATGGTAAGGATGACCTTTGCGTGGAATTGCCCAACACTTTAAGGTTCATTTGTTAACATTAGTTAATGTATTAACTAACATGAACCATGAGCAATATATTTGTTACTGTATTTTTTAAAACCTTTGTTAACCTTAGTTAATAAAAATACAGCTGTTCATAGTTTGTTCATGTTACTTCACAGTGCATTAATGTTAACAAATAACTCTTGAGTTTAATAATGTATTAGTAAATGCTGAAATTAACATTAACAAACATTAATAAATGCTGTAGAAATGCAGTTCATTATTAATTCGTTAATGTAGTTAACTAATGTTAACTAATGAACCTTATTGTAAAGTGTTTCTGAATTTGTTGAGATAAGTATAATAAAGTATAATAAAGCTGTGGAAGAGAACTAAATTTGGGATTGTGCGCTGTCCGAGAGGCGGCTTTCTGTGCGTGCCAGTACCGCATTGAGTTCTTTTCCGCAGCTTACTGCACTTAACTCTTAACATTAAACATGTAACACATTTGTAACAGTCATGTGTCCAGTCTATTCTCTGCTATCTGCATCAACCTAAAACTTTGACTTTTTTGTAACTTTTTGAAGTATTAAAATCATTCAGTTACCGCAAGCCATCGCGATATGCATACATACATTTGCGATATTTAGATAATTTCGATATATTGTGCAGCCCTACAAAATAGTCCACTAAAGTGCAAAATGTAATGATTAAAATATTATTTTTTAAAATGTTTTTCATATTGTGGTCTAGGCCATGCTGTTTATTAAAAAAACAGTAGTATGCAGTAAACAGTATGTCTGCATACACACAAAAATGTATTTTTATTTTTGTTCTAAAAAAAAAAAAAAAAAAATTCCAGATTGTTCTAAATGAGGCAGGATGTGTCCACAAGTAATTTGCATTAAATTTAAAAACTATCTCCAGAAAAGGGCTTTTTGCACAACTTCACCACCTCTTTCTTCACTCTTGCTCTCACCTGAGAGGAAACTCGGCAAGATCTTTGAGTAAATCAAGTGTGTGACTCTCAAATCCAGTTAACACAGTAAATGCCTTTTATATGGGCCTAGGCTGCATGTGATGGACTGCATTTACCGATCTCTATTTGATTTTTCAGACCTCTCCTCTATTACCTGCTTCAGCACAACTGAGGTCACAGTTATTCATTACTGCATAAAAAAATAATAAAATAAAATAAAAAAATGTTTTTTTATATTTCATGATATTTCCCATGATGCTGTGTACAGACCCAGCTAAGTTGAATGATTATGAGTTATGTGTCATTACCTTAACCACCCTTGTCCCTCAAAATTGTGTTTGGCATTTTCTGTGGCCTACTTTTAGCTCCAGTGACTGTAAATCAATTATTCTTCAAATTCCTTTGGATTTCTGCATTCATTCCGTAGTCATATTGATGTGGCATAGATTGTTTTCTGTTCCATAGGGAAATGGATTTAGCTGCAGAATCTTATTAAGAGAAAACATCTTGGTGGCCTTTCTTTCATGCCTAGTTTAATTTAGCTCCATTAAAAGGATTGTTCAAAGATTGTAATATTCACTTTTTAGAAGTGAAAGCAATGTCATTGTCTTAGTCTGAAGACAATTTCTAATAGTGCTGCTTGATTATAGCAAAAGTCTATAAATATCAGTGAAATTTCACAATTATTGATAATTCAGCAAAAACTAATAGCCCTACTAGGTTAACTAATGTAAGAAAAAGGTCCTCAAAACAATTACATAAGTAAACAGTCAACAATACAGTAAGAACAAAGTGATTACAAATAAAACAGACAAATAAATAAAATACAAATGAAATAAACAGTGTGTTATGTTTTTCAGGAAGATATACTAAGTGGTATACAGATTACCACAATAGCCTGCAAAAAAAAAAAAAAAAATTAATAAAAAAAAAAAAATGATTCAAATGTAAACTTACCATGCATATCACACTGTATAGGACTGGACGATATGACTTAAAAGGGTGGTTTATTGCGATTTCATTTTTTTAACTTTAGTTAGTGTGTAATGTTGCTGCTTGGGCATAAACCGTATTTGCAAAGTTACAGCGCTGAAAGTTCAATGCAAACGGAGATATTGTCTTTTAAAATGATGGCAGTTTAATGCCTACAACGAGCTTCTTCCCGGGTTGGTGACATCATAAACCCTGCAATTAACATAAACGCTGCCCCTGGGAACACGCAAAAAAGTGGGCGAGGCCATGTTGTGTGCATACAAGTCTTCTTCCTAGGGACGCTGGACTTCGGGAACAATGTTTAAAATTTATGTTTAATTCTGTTCCTGACAATTATAATGCTAATTTAGCTGTCTGTGCTGCACATTTTACGGAAGACAGCTTCCAGAATCTACACGAGTTAAATGCTGGATTTGCACAAAGGCTATTACTGAAAGATGGAGCAGTTCCCACAGCAGAAGCTGCTGTTTATGGGACCCAACCTGTAAGTATGTTTTATTTTTTTATAAAGTTATATAGTTTCTGGGACGTAAACAAAGACCAACGCTGTTTGGCTTCGCTAGCCAGTTAGCTAAATTCTGTTTGATGGCGTTTCTGTTATCAGTGTACAGCATTGTTTCATTACGGCTTTTATGTTGTGTTTACCCACATGCTCGTTCATGCTATAAATAAACAATAACTTTACAAAAATGCTACTACTCAGTCATGTATTCAGCTACAGTAAAGCTTTAATCAGAACACTATGGGGCAGCAGTAACATTTACAAGTGACAGCATATCTAAACACTTTGACACAAATACAAACAAAAATACTTAACATTCATAAACGTCCATTAAAAGCCATGCTTGCAGAGGTTCTGCTTGACCCTCTTCATCATTACTGCTATCTGGGTCTGATTTGGGCTCAAATTGATACGGCAATATTGACGCCATTTACATTTACACTGAAGCAAAGACTGGACTTTGACCAAAGCACATGCGACGTTTGCCCATAATGGTAAGGGGCGTGGCGTTTCCGGACAACGTGAATCGTGACAAAGTATTCCGGACAGCGAATCACAATACACAGGGCCAGCTAACCAATCTCAGTCCATTGCGTATTTCTGAGGGAGGGGCTTCATAGAACCAGGAACTCAACAGAGCATTTTTAGGAGAAGGGAAACAGCGGTGTAGAATAAAGGTAAAATATATGAAAAATACTTCGGTTTTTTTTTTTTTTTTAAAAACGAAGCATTAAGACATGTTAAACTGCGCCCCATAAACACAGTCAAGCCTAGAAAAAAAACAGTGAACCACCCTTTTAAAGGATTAGTTCACTTTCAAATGAAAATTACCCCAAGCTTTACTCCCCCTCATGCCATCCTAGGTGTATATGACGTTCTTCTTTCTGATGAACACAATCGGAGAAATATTAATAAATATCCTGACGCATCCGAGCTTTATAGTGGTAGTAAGTGTTACCAAACAAGTATGAGCTGAAGAAAGTGTCTCCATCCACATCCATCCATCATAAACATATTCCACAAGGCTATGGGGGGTTAATAAAGGCCTTCTGAAGCGAAGCGATGCATTTGTGTAAAAAAAAAAATCTATATTTAACAAGTTATGAAGTAAAATATCTTGCTTCCGCCAGACCGCCAGTTCAAAAAGCTTATGCTACGTCCTGGATGGAGACACTATCTTCAGCTCATACTTGTTTGGTAACACTTACTGCCATTATAAAGCTCGGATGCGTCAGGATATTTATTAATATTTCTCCAATTGTGTTCATCAGAAAGAAGAAGGTCATATACACCTAGGATGGCTTGAGGGTGAGTAAAGCTTGGGGTAATTTTCATCTGAAAGTGAACTAATCCTTTAAAATCAAAATCTCGATTAATTGAACATTTTACATCGATTACAGTTAATGAATGATTATTTTGTTTGTTTTTTTGCCCTCATAGTTCACTGACAAGGTTTGTACTGTATTGACTATTAAAGTTGGGATATTTTTTTCCTAATGAAAGAGTGCTCTGACATAACAGCTCACTTTCAGCAATTATTTTATCTATGGTTCATAACATTTCTTACAGATTTCTGCTCGTTGCAAATCAGATTACAGATAAATTAGCACAGTACCAGTACATTTATTTGAATGCTTTAATGAGAATGATTGTGTGCGTGAATTTGTCATACCGTCTCTCTGTTAATTGTGAAAATGTGGGTTGTAAGTAGTTACTTCAAACGTAGAAAAATAGAAACTTAAAAATTTTGGCATATAAGCTACTTTTGTGATAAATCACAGGACAGCATTGACAACGAGTTTCTGTGCTCCTCTCTGTGCGCACGATGTGTGCCACAATGCATCAGC
Organism: Mylopharyngodon piceus; assembly: GCA_039654765.1. Lineage (NCBI taxonomy): Eukaryota > Metazoa > Chordata > Actinopteri > Cypriniformes > Xenocyprididae > Mylopharyngodon > Mylopharyngodon piceus. The sequence continues at coordinate 5,793 of JBCHWC010000075.1, forward strand.
GCAAGTAGCTCAATATAATGATACACATCCGACATCCGTCTAAAATTGTTTGAATGTCCAAACTGGCAAGCCTTACACCGTCTACACCAGACGCAACTTTTATCAAACAATTAATGCCAGACTGCAGAAGGTATATTAGGCTGCTGTCACTGTAAAGAGCTACGGATCCAATATACTGTTACACACGTTTTCTTTCTGAACTGTGTACATTTACTTAAGACATAACACACTGTGTTAACGTAAATAGTCTCCAAAAAAGGCATTTTGATATTTTTTGACATTTTCCTGTGTACGAGTTTAGGCGCATATCCGAAGCCCATTTGCTTATCCACGTTCGGCTCAGACTCGGAACGTGCACACAGAAAGCCGCCTGGGGAGCAGTGTTTCTTTTGCGGCTTAATGCGCTTTTAATAACAGTGTTTAATATCAAACACGTCCCACAGTTTAGCAACAGTAGACTGCATTTTAAGACTCACTTATTTGGCTGATTTGGATGTTAAGTTTGGGCTTTTATGGAGGAACGAAAGCTCACCACTGTGAAGGAAAGGAAGGTGCACTGGATGGAATGAGACAGTGGCACAATAATTATTTTACCTCAATTATCTTGTTTTCATAATCGTTGGAAGCCAAAATCAAAAATCAATTACGATTACGAGCACGGTCCGTGTACTTTTGCGTCTATTCCTTTTTCCTTTTTTAAATGAGAAATGAAATATGGAAAATGCGGTTTCTTCCTTTTATTATTTTAACACTAATGAATAGGATTAGCAGATACAAGCTAGTTTTCCATATGCAGGATTATTATTTTATTAAAAATAATATAAATGATATACAATTTGTTTTTTTAATATGTAAAAATGCAAAATTTAATTTCTAGTGTTTTGTAACATATGTCATGATGACAAAATTATATCCCAATAATATGTAATTTTCATGAAGACAAAATTCCCATGTCATTTGCCTCAGTGGAGGTTTGACATGAAATGTTTCTCAATTCGCATTTAGAAGCAATACGTTATGGCCGCGTCACTGGGACATTGACGCTTTACGTGGCTTAATCCTACTAAAACAACAACCAGGGAGAAAGTATTTTCTCGCACAATTTCTTGTCATCAACCGCATCTATGGCTAAGACAACGGCAACGTAAACAAAGTGGAAGGACAAAAATTTTTTTGTTAAGCGTTTCTAACAGTTTTCTATAAGTGGAAAACGCTCAACTTCATATTCGGCCTGACCTGCTTGTCTAAAGCTTTATTGGTTGTTTAATATCACTGTCTTAATGTGTTAAGCGTTTTCTTTATAATGGTATTTTATTTTTTAGGAAAATGCTTAATGTGTAATTAATTGCGTTCATAGTGTTGGCTCATTTGCTTGTCTGTACATAGCCTATATGCTTTATTTATAAGGGTGTGTACTGAATTTGCTCCTCCAATATCACTGTCTTAGTAGTACATTAAGCCACATTGAGCATTTTTCACGTTAAATGCTTAGAATGTCCCTCTTTGCTGGGCACGTTTCCCGCCAGTAGGCTATAGCATTCTCTTGGACATGCGGCAGTATCGGACCCTTCGTGAGTGAGAATGGGTTGAAAATCAAGTCGAGTATTATCATGTTTCAGAGACATGGCTGTCGAAAGCATTGGAGAAACAACAATTTTACAAAGGAAAACTTGTAAATTGATATTTCTTTGACTTTAATCATTTTTAATTTTGGTTTATAAAGATGTAAAACGTAATAAACAAAAATCTGAAAAGAAGTCAATATTTTGTGCACATGAAATTTGTGTATTTGGTTTTGATTTAAATTTTGGTATTCAACACAACATTTAAAAATACAACAACCATTCGTTTTTTGTTTTTCTCAACGTGGTTAAAAAACGAAAAAGGAATGGACGCAAAAGTATACACTAATTCATCTTTGGTCATGATGAATCAGTTCACCTGAAAACAGGTAAGACTAGTTTGTTTGCATAGATTCTTGTGGGAGAGTAGTACTTGTCTGTATGTCTTCAAAGCCAAACTGTGGGCTAAATACATGCTGACAGTGACTTAAAATGGTTTGCAGTGTTAAAGCGATTATTACTCCCTGTTTAGATGTTTTTGTATGTGTTTGTACTAGGGATGTCCCGAGCCAATCTCAAGGATTTTCTGGTGTAAAAAAAAATCTGTCTTAACAAATGCCTGGAAGTGAATATTTCTGTGAATAGCATATACACATCACTAGATTCCCATGAAAATTCACAATTGACCAAGTACCATTTAGAAAGTTGCAAGTAGACAAATGCTTATGGATTTTCTTACTTTCTTGTTTTAGAACAAAGACCAGTCCTTGTGCAGTGTCAAACTCGTTCATTGTTGTAAATGAGACTACTGTTCAACAGATAATCATTGACCTTTTCAAAGGGTCCCTGACTTATCTTTCATAAGTGTAACAAGAGCAAATTTTTTCATCTTTGAGCTCAGACTAATGCCATGGGCCACATGAATTGATAAACCCTTTGAAGTGTTTGGTATTTGATAATCTTAAAAGGTTAAAGAAAATGTGTCTTAGTCTGAACCATTAAATTTTTTTCGTGACTTGGGACATGATTTGTATGCTTGTGACTAATGGTGGACTGTATGTCAATAGTGTCCAAATTCACTCATATTCACTCTCTTTTCTTAGATAGTGAACAATGTTGCTATGCAGTTTGTAAAACTACATTTTGTGATTAAATTGACAGAATTTGAAAACTAAGACTGTTTCATTCAAATCAAAAGTAACTAAGCACAAAGCTTATTGCGACAATTGGATATTAGGCATGCTACATGTTAATGTTTAGTGAAGTTTTGTTCATACATTAACAGAAAGTAGCACAGACAATAAAAATCGTTCTTGGGGTTTAAGAAGCGATATCTGGTTATCAAAATTAAGACTGAGCACCGATGGTGTGAGGACCTTATTGTAATTGCTCGGTCTATTATTCTTTTTCTCCGAAATGAAACACATTTTTGAGGGCTTAAACATGCTCAAAAACTCATGAAACTTTGCACACGCATCAGAAATGGTGAAAATTTACGTCTGATATGGGTTTCAGAATTAGGTGTGGCAAAATGGCCCGATAGCGCCACCTACAAAATTTTTCAAAGTGCTTTTCGCTTTGAAATTCAGTACACACATGTAACAGCCCAATACCTACAAAAAAGTCCCTGGGCGCAAAATCTGAAAACCCAACAGGAAGTCAGATATTTTTAATTTTCTCTGCAAAATTTTTGCAGTTTTTGCCATTTCCAGATGTTGTACTTTAACGAACTCCTCCTAGAGCTTTAATCACATCATCATCATATTTGGTCAGTCTAATCTAAAGGCCTTTGCGACGTTAAATTGCGAAGATCTTGACTTTTCACTGAAGGGCGTGTCCGTGGCGCCTGATAAAGTTCGATGTTTCGCCATAAAACAGGAAATTGTTGTAACTTGGGCATACAATGTCCGAACTGCCTCAAACTTTACATGTTTTATTGGAGTCCTGGCCTGAAGACATCTACATGCCAATATACAGTTACAGTCATAGTGCCACCTGCGGGCAACAGGAAATGTCATGTTTAACACTGTGATGCACTACTAGCAACATACTAAAATATGCAGTTGAGTGCAAATATGTTACAAACATTCTAAAGCATTAACTCCTCATTGAGATTTAACCAGATCAACCTCGTATGTTATCAGTCTAATCTTAAGACCTTAGCAATGATAAATATCAAAGATCTTAGTTTTCACTAAAGAGCGTGTCCGTGGCAGCCTGACAAAGTCTGATGTTTTGCCATGAAAGAGGAAGCTGTTGTAACTCAGGCACAGGAAATGGCATGCTTTACACTGTAATTCACTCCCAGAAACACATTTCAGTATGCTACAAAGTACCAAACATACTAGAAACACGTTAAATCATGCAACACTTGGCTAAGTGCTAATGTTTGCGATTAACGCCACGAAATAGGAAGTTGTTGTAACTCAGGCATACAATGTCCGATCTGCTCCAAACTTCCCATGTTTGATAATATTCCTGGCCTGATGACATCAACATGGCAAAATTCAGTTATAGTCAAAGCGCCACCTGCTGGCCGCAGGAACTGTGGTACATCAAAATTACTTTGCCATATTTCTCCTCTATTTTTCCACTTAAATAAATATCGCCCACTGTTCACTGTTTTCGTGGGGCCACCGGGTGGCGGTGAGCCCGGGTGCGAGGGCCCTTTCATTGCTGCTTGCAGCTTTAATTTCTATTGTTTTCCTTAGGATTATTATTATTTTTCTTCTTATTTTTCGTCAGGGTTTTGGGGGCTTTTGAGGCCCTTAACATGCTCAAAATCTCTTGAAAATTTGCACACGGGTCAGAATCCGCAGCCATTAGGGCCGGGCCAAAGCTGGGACACGGGCGTGGCGGGGGGGCTTTACGGTGCCCCCTTGAACACAATGTGAAATCTTGGATACATACAAGCACGTACAAACCCGATTCCAAAAAAGTTGGGACACTACAAATTGTGAATAAAAAAGGAATGCAATGATGTGGAAGTTTCAAATTTCAATATTTTATTCAGAATACAACATAGATGACATATCAAATGTTTAAACTGAGAAAATGTATCATTTTAAGGGAAAAATAAGTTGATTTTAAATTTCATGGCATCAACACATCTCAAAAAAGTTGGGACAAGGCCATGTTTACCACTGTGTGGCATCCCCTCTTCTTTTTATAACAGTCTGCAAACGTCTGGGGACTGAGGAGACAAGTTTTCAAGTTTAGGAATAGGAATGTTGTCCCATTCTTGTCTAATACAGGCTTCTAGTTGCTCAACTGTCTTAGGTCTTCTTTGTCGCATCTTCCTCTTTATGATGCGCCAAATGTTTTCTATGGGTGAAAGATCTGGACTGCAGGCTGGCCATTTCAGTACCCGGATCCTTCTTCTATGCAGCCATGATGTTGTAATTGATGCAGTATGTGGTCTGGCATTGTCATGTTGGAAAATGCAAGGTCTTCCCTGAAAGAGACAACGTCTGGATGGGAGCATATGTTGTTCTAGAACTTGGATATACCTTTCAGCATTGATGGTGCCTTTCCAGATGTGTAAGCTGCCCATGCCACACGCACTCATGCAACCCCATACCATCAGAGATGCAGGCTTCTGAACTGAGCGCTGATAACAACTTGGGTTGTCCTTGTCCTCTTTAGTCCGGATGACATGGCGTCCCAGTTTTCCAAAAAGAACTTCAAATTTTGATTCGTCTGACCACAGAACAGTTTTCCACTTTGCCACAGTCCATTTTAAATGAGCCTTGGCCCAGAGAAAACGCCTGCGCTTCTGGATCATGTTTAGATATGGCTTCTTTTTTGACCTATAGAGTTTTAGCCGGCAACGGTGAATGGCACGGTGGATTGTGTTCACCGACAATGTTTTCTGGAAGTATTCCTGAGCCCATGTTGTGATTTCCATTACAGTAGCATTCCTGTATGTGATGCAGTGCCGTCTAAGGGCCCGAAGATCACGGGCATCCAGTATGGTTTTCCGGCCTTGACCCTTACGCACAGAGATTGTTCCAGATTCTCTGAATCTTTGGATGATATTATGCACTGTAGATGATGATAACTTCAAACTCTTTGCAATTTTTCTCTGAAAAACTCCTTTCTGATATTGCTCCACTATTTTTCGCCGCAGCATTGGGGGAATTGGTGATCTTCTGCCCATCTTGACTTCTGAGAGACACTGCCAGTCTGAGAGGCTCTTTTTATACACAATCATGTTGCCAATTGACCTAATAAGTTGCAAATTGGTCCTCCAGCTGTTCCTTATATGTACATTTAACTTTTCTGGCCTCTTATTGCTACCTGTCCCAACATTTTTGGAATGTGTAGCTCTCATGAAATCCAAAATGAGCCAATATTTGGTATGACATTTCAAAATGTCTCACTTTCAACATTTGATATGTTATTTATATTCTATTGTGAATAAAATATAAGTTTATGAGATTTGTGAATTATTGCATTCCTTTTTTATTCACAATTTGTACAGTGTCCCAACTTTTTTGGAATCGGGTTTGTATATCTATGAAACTTGGTACACATATAGATCTTATTGGGCCAAACAACTTCCGCACTCTGTCATTAGCTCCGCCCAACAGAAAGTGGGGTATTTAGGGTTGTTTGAAAAAGCATGCTCTGCAATTTGATATACTTTTCGTAGGCGATTCATCCGATCGCCACCAATCTCAGTCAGCATGAAGTCAAGACTTTGAGGATGCTAATTTGTGTGGATTTTTTATATCTTGAATGGTTTGGCCGTGTTGAGGCAACAAATTTATGGCGAGAAAAGGGAAACAGGAAGTGTGCTATAACTTCTACATACATTGCATACACCCTCTTATTTTTACCTGATTTGCTTCAGACTACATCAGAATAACGTCTAGACATGGCGAATGTAGACCTGTGAAAAGATTTTTGATATTTTAAACACTGTTGCTATAGCATCAGATAAAACTTCAATGTTTGTTTTGGATGCTTTTGAGAAGCATGCTTCGAATTGCATAAAACTCGTCACACGTCAGGATTAGCATCCAGTAGACATGGGCAAAAGCCTTAGAAACAGGCGGGGAGAAGGGGCTCTATAGTGCCACCTTTTGACAAAAGTGGGGGGGTTAGTTTTACCTACAGTCACCAAACTCAGTACATATATCGATCTCATCAAGCCGGACAACTTTCTAATTTTCAGTCATTAGCACATTTTATTTATTTCAATTCAAGAAGCATGTGTGAGTTAAAAATATGCAGATTAGTCACCTCTGGTTGAAAAAAATAAATAAATGTCATGCATACTGTAAACACTAGATGGCAATATTTGCTTATTTTAACCAATTTGCTTCAAACTTCATCAGTATAATGTCAAAACACGGCAGATTTAGACCTGTGAAATGATTTTTTGATATCTTAAATACTGTAATATTAAAAAACTTTAATATTCTTTTTGGGTGCTGTTTAGACTCTTAGCATGCTTCAAATTGCATGATCAGATTGCTACTCTACACACACATCACATGATTAGTATTCTTCTTCTTCTTTTTCGTCAGGGTTTTTGGGGGATTTTGGGGCCCTTAACATGCTCAAAAACTCTTGAAAATTTGCACACAGGTCAGAATTTTCTGCATAGACTGTTTTGGATGAAACTTCAGCTGCATGTTCTTTGTAGGAGGCCAGTCACATGGATGTGACTATTGTGAGTCAAAGTCATAGCACCACCATCTGGCAGCAGGAAGTGTGTCATTTTCAAAAATACTTTGAAATCACCCTCTTATTTTTACCCGATTTGTTTCAAACTTCATTAGTGTAATGTCAAAACAGGGCAGATGTACACCTGTGAAATGATTCTTTATATCTTAAATAGTGTTACCATGGCAACACATCAATTTTTAATAACATTCTTGGGTGTTTTTTAAGCTCTTAGCATGCTTCAAATTGCATGAAACATGACAACCACATTAAAGCCATAGAAACAGGTGTGGTGGAGGGGCTCAGTAGCACCACCTTTTGACAAAAGTGGGGGGCTTAGTTTTACCTACAGTCACCAAGCTTAGTACATATATTGTTCTCATCGAGCCGGACAACTTTATAATTTACAGTCATTAGCTCCGACCAACAGGAAGTCCGATATTTTGGTTTGAATATGGATTTTTTGAATAGGCTCTGAATTTTTATCTACTCCTCCTAGGGAATTCATACGATTCACAACAAACTTTCTGAACATGGTGGCAAGACAGTGAAGATGTTAAATTGTAAACGGATATTGAATATCTCAAACTGTGTTGCCATGGCGAGCTATTAAAGTAATGGCAAAAAGGGAAACGGGAAGAGTCTCATATCTTGACATAATCCTTTTACATTCACCCAGTTTCAGTGCATACTGCCTGTCATGCACAGTCTCGCTAAAGCAGGGGTCTCAAACTCAAATTGGCTGGGGGCCGTTGCTGTGATTGACACCTCATAGGAGGGCCATTTTAACATTCAAGCGCAAGAAAGCGCAACATTTCTGAAAATTTACTTTCCTTTGCATTATTTCTCATTTACTTCAAATTTCATTGCTAAAATATTTTTGCCATACTTAAAAAGTGTAAACAGCAGTGTCTCTATCATTGTTACATACATACTTTATTTTAGCTTAAATAACATCAAAATCTTGCACTGAACAACACTGTACTGAACAAATGCAATCTTTGAATACATTTGTACACTATTCTATTTCTTGCCAGACACCTGGCAACGCTTCTGCTCACACAGCTGAGCCACATTTGCCCAAGATGCTGTTTGAGCATCGGTAACGTTTATTGGTAGCATCAGACGCTTTTCAGTGGTTTAAATCGACGCTCGCGATTTGCGCAAGTGCTTTTACTGTAATTTAGGCAAGCGCGCTCATAATAGAAGCGACGCGGTCGCGATGCGCATGCGGTGCGTCGCGCTCGTTTTTCCAGGCGCGCCTATGCCATGGCAAGGTGAAAACATCTCAACTTTTCAGAATGCTGCAAGCGCACCGCAGGTCATGTGACAAGGACCAACCGATGAGCTTCGGCCTTTCCGTAACAACACCGAAAGCTCAGCCAAACAGCTGATCATAGCTGTACAGGGCTGGTTTTTATTTCTCATCTTCATAAATATATCTAGTAGTATAGCTAATGCAAGGACTAGAAATCAATTTTTCTTTTGCTGAAACTATCTCGTCATCGTGGAGAGCGCAGCTCATGGTTGCATAGCAATGACAGACGCCTTGGGAGTGAAAGCGCTTTGGAAACAAGGAGAAAGCGACGCGGCCGCTTATGTGACGCGATATGTGAATGGCCCCTTAGAACTGTGGCTTTTTCTTTGCATATCAGACAGGTAGCGTTTCCATTAAACTCAACGAAAAAATACTGCAATGTCCATCTTTCTTGAAACTGTCTGTGTTCCTCATCCACTTTCCTTTTCGGTTCGCATTCGCACTTTGCAGTCAAACAACAAATAAACTACGAAAGCCCCGAACCAGCTCATCAAATCTGCCTGCGCCCTCTTTTATAGTAAATGGCCCACGGGCCGTTAGATTGAGACCACCACGCTAAAGCCTCTGGGGTGGTGGTGGCGCCGGGGCTTGGGCCCATCATCGCTGCTTGCAGCTATATTTTGTTTTTGTTTTTACTTTGTTTGCTTGTTTCCTGTTTTCCTTGTACTAGAAGCGTTCCGTTTTTCTGCTTGCAAATTCCGCCATGTAAATAGCGAATCCACCATGGCGCGAGCGCAACTGGCTTTTAAAGGGAATGGGAGATGAGACTCTGATTGGTTTATCGCATGTTACGCCCAAAACACACCCATTACTCATTAAGAGAATAAGGACAGCCCTTTTAGACCATGCGCCTGGCATGCGCCACGCGCCGACCGTTTTTCCCGTCCTTATGGTGTGCATGGCACAGTTGCAAAGACAAAGCCACTGCTTTCCAAAAAGAACATTGCTGCCTGTCTGCATTTTGCTAAAGATCATTTGGACAAGCCAGATGGCTACTGGAAAAATGTTTTGTGGACGACAAAAATAAAACTTTTTGGTTTAAATGAGAAGCGTTATGTTTAGAGAAAGAAGAACACTGAATTCCAGCATAAGAACCTTATCTCCTCTGTGAAACATGGTGGTGGTGGTAGTATCATGGTTTGGGCCTTTTTTGCTGCATCTGGGCCAGAACAAATTGCCATCATTGATGGAACAATGAATTCTGAATTATACCAGCAAATTTTAAAAGAAAATGTCAGGACATCTGTCCGTGAACTGAAGTTCAAGAAAAAGTGGGTCATACAGCAAGAGAACGAGCCCAAGCACAGAAGTCGTTCTACCAAAGAATGGTTAAAGAAGAACAAAGTTAATGTTTTGGAATGTCCAAGTCCAGACCTTAATCCAATTGAAATGTTGTGGAAGGACTTGAAGCAAGCAGTTCATATGAGGAAACCCACCAACATCCCAGAGTTGAAGCTGTTCCGTACTGAGGAATAGACTAAAATTCCTTCAAGATGGGATTTTCACGTAGTTTTTTGTATATGAACTGAATTCAGGATCACATGCTTCCGTATTTTTTTAGTTGCTCTAACATGTAAATAACTTTAGGTAGTACTGCGATAAGCAGATATATTAACACAGCATAGCAAAATCTCTAAAAATCTATTTATATCATTGCCACTATATATTTCGTAATATTTCCCAGCCTTACATCTGTGTGTAAAAATGTAAGTTTCTATCAATACATTCCACAAAACAGCATGCTGAGAATATCTCTGAATCTCAGCCCATGTGCTTCAGGTAAGGGGGAGGGGGATTGCGCTTCAGTACAGAACATTTTGAGTAATTTTACTTAAACTAGCAACACAGGCTCATAGGAAAAACGTACCTTTGTCAACATTTTTGCAAAACGCAAAATACGTACTAATACGTATATATCACTGCAGTTTCTAACAGAAATGAACACTAGAGGCAGAAAAACAGCAAGCACTTTTAATCATTTTCACACACATTTATGATTACAGGGCAAGACTATGGATTAATAAAGACTTGTTTTCACGCGGCTCCTTGCACAATTATGTTATGACCTCAAAACACTTTTTACCATAGTGCATTATTTGTAAACGAATATATTTTGGAGTTTGCATCACTTACCCAGTTTTACTGACGTAATAAGCTTGCTCGGTAGCTCAGCTGGTACAGAATTGTACTTGCGATGCGAAGAGCTTGGGTAGCTTCCCATGAAAGACGATGAGTCACAGTAAAAGAGCTCAAAGACAAGAGTTCAAAAACAAGCTAAAATGCCATGGTTACGGTTGCATTTTCATGTCACATTTGCTTTTGTTAACACTATCGAGTAGGTTTAGGGTTTAGTGTAGGTGTACATTATTAAATGTGATGGAGCATTAAGGATTTAGCGCCACTCACCGGGCATTTCAATTCAGAACTGCGGTGATACGTACAAACTCCAACGTAATAAAACGTTGCCATATTCACGTTCGTCTGTTCCGGAAAAAACTAAACGCGCTTTTAGCGCCACTCACTGGACATTTCACTTTGAAACTGTCACGAAACGTGCGCGATGCAATGTATTTTGCGCTTTGCAAAAATGTTGACACAGGTATGTTTTTCTAATGAGCCTGTGCTGTAAATTAGATTACTTACGTAAGCTAAAATGTTACCAATAATTTAAAATTTCTAGTAAACTCAACATTTTGGTTAAAATCTAGTAAATGTACTAGAATCTTTCTAGTAAGGTATATTTTGGTTTGATTTGGTTTGATAAGGTCTGATTTTACAGACTAATTCACAAAACATATTTTAAGAACCTATTTTATGACAAAGTAATATATAACCTGGGAAAGATCGTATTCATATATCATGGTATTTACATGGTATACTGTAAAGTATTAAAATGAATACCATGAAAGTATCTGGTAACACTTTATTTTAGGGTTTGCTTATTAGCATGCATATTAATACAATTTTGGCTATTTATTAGCACTTATTAAGCACATATTAATGCCTTATTCTACATGATCTTATTCTACATTCTTAATCCTACCCAATACCTAAACTTAACAACTAACTTACTAACTATTAATAAGAAGTAAATTAGGAGTTTATTGAGGGAAAAGTCGTAGTTAATAGTGAATACATGTTCCCTATACTAAAGTGTTACCAAGTATCCATATCAAAGCATTCCAATCATATTTCAAGTAATTCAAAACCGTAATGGCAAACGGTGTGCATCTGAAGTGTCTCAGCTGAAGGAAATTATACATTACGCAGGTTTGGCATGTTGTAACACTGCAATACAGTGTGCCCTGCAATTAGAACTGTGTGACATTAGCTATGTAATTCACACATATAACTTCTGAACATGAACATAATGAATTCTATTGAGAAACCATGCGAAACGAGTGAATGAAGACTTTGAGTCAGTGTTCATGAATTATTAATTCAGGAAATTTAAATCATTCTGGCTTGTCTATTTGTCTATATTCAGTGAGAGCTGTGTGTGGAGGGAGGGGAGGGATCTGTGTTCAACTCTGTGTTTTTCTGAATATCTGAATGAGTTTTCTGCATCTGTTTGCCCACATCGTTTTGAACTAGATGTATAGTAGGGGTGTGAATCGTCACTGGTCTCAAGATTCAATTTGATTACAATTATCATGTCAACAATTCGATTCGATTCCACGACACATTGCATCCTCAATTTTCAGTATTACTGCACATGGTTACATTTTCTTCAATGAATACAAGCAGTAAGATATATGAACTCCCTTTTTATTTTATCTGCTCCAAGAAAGTACACTTGAATGTAGCAAACATCAAACTTAATTCTGAACACCGCATACGACAGGAGCATTTAGAACTAATAAACGCTAGTAAATACTAAAAGCGCACGAAACTGTCCGGGATAGGCCTACTTAAGTTACAGTAACGCTCACACACACTCGCACACACACCTTACACACACACTCGCGCACACACACACACACTTGCACACACTCTCTTTCTCTCTCTCTCACACACACACGCCTACACACTGTAAATTTTAAAATGGGTGCATTTTTTATTACTCGGTTTTGTGTTTCGCCTCCCTCTGCCAGTTTAGTTTAGTGCGAAAAGCGTGTATGCGATGAATGACGCCAGAGAAACATCAGTAGGCTATAATCAATTATGGTCTATTACTGCATCGATGCAGAATCGTCCACGTCCGCATCGCGATGCATCGTAGAAACAATTAATTTCAACACCCCTAATGTATATCTGTGTTTTGTGGTGTGTTCATTGTCAACTCCAAAAGTAGTTTACTTTTAATTATTAAGAAATTACATCATTTTATATGAAAAAGTTAAGAGTTGTATTTTACTGACGAAATATGTTAAGCTGTCCTTTTTGTATATGTGTGTGTATATATACACTATATTGCCAAAAGTATTGGGACACCCCTCCAAATCATTGAATTCAGGTGTTCCAATCACTTCCATGGCCACAGGTGCATAAAATCAAGCACCTAGGCATGCAGACTGCTTCTACAAACATTTGTGAAAGAATGGGTTGCTCTCAGGAGCTCATTGAATTCAAGCGTGGTACCGTGATAGGTTGCCACCTGTGCAATAAGTCCATTTGTGAAATTTCCTCACTACTAAATATTCCACGGTCAACTGTTAGTGGTATCATAACAAAGTGGAAGCAATTGGGAACAACAGCAACTCAGCCACAAAGTGGAAGGCCACGTAAAATCACAGAGCGGGGTCAGTGCATGCTGAGGCGCACAGTACGCAGAAGTCGCCAACTTTCTGCAGAGTCAATAGCTACAGACCTCCAAACTTTGTGTGGCCTTCAGATTAGCTCAAGAACAGTGCGTAGAGAGCTTCATGGAATGGGTTTCCATGGCTGAGCAGCTGCATCCAAGCCTTACGTCACCAAGTGCAATGCAAAGCGTCAGATGCAGTGGTGTAAAGCACGCCGCCACTGGACTCTAGAGCAGTGGAGACGTGTTCTTTGGAGTGACGAATCACGCTTCTCTGTCTGGCAATCCGATGGACGAGTCTGGGTTTGGTGGTTGCCAGGAGAACGGTACTTGCCTGACTGCAAAGTGCCAAGTGTAAAGTTTGGTGGAGGGGGGATTATGGTGTGGGGTCGTTTTTCAGGGGTTGGGCTTGGCCCCTTAGTTCCAGTGAAAGGAACTCTAAATGCTTCAGCATACCAAGACATTTTGGACAATTTCATGCTCCCAACTTTGTGGGAACAGTTTGGGGATGGCCCCTTCCTGTTCCAATATGACTGCGTACTTGTGCACAAAGCAAGGTCCATAAAGACATGGATGAGCGAGTTTGGTGTGGAGGAACTTGACTGGCCTGCACAGAGTCCTGACCTCAACCCGATAGAACACCTTTGGGATGAATTAGAGCGGAGACTGTGAGCCAGGCCTTCTCGCCAACATCACTGCCTGACCTCACAAATGCGCTTCTAGAAGAATGGTCAAAAATTCCCATAAAAACGCTCCTAAACCTTGTGGAAAGCCTTCCCAGAAGAGTTGAGGCTGTTGTAGCTGCAAAGGGTGGGCCAACTCCATATTAAACCCTACAGATTAAGAATGGGATGTCATTAAAGTTCATGTGCACGTAAAGGCAGGCGTCCCAAAACTTTTGGCATATATAATATTTATTAGATCAGATCATTATAAGCTGTGATATTTTCATGTTCCAATGTGCCCCTCAGGTTACAATATGCCTCACCTATGGTGCATGTTGTAGGGCCCTATGAAATCAGTTTTATTTTTTCCAAATTCCATTTTTTCTGTTCAGTTTTTCCTCAAATGAAGCGGTAAAATGCTGATGAAGTGACTCTCAGAGCGGCTCTGGGGATGAATATTCATCAAAAATTTGACAAATTCCATGACATTCCACGATAAATGGTAAATTCTGTTGTAATGAATGGATTCCGCGATTCTGTCCGCATTTTCTGCATCGCGGAAATCATAGGGCCCTAGCATGTTGTCACATTTCACTTCCCTTTTTTAAAGGTAAATAAAGAAAAAAGTATACACTGCATTAATAAAAAAGACCACATAATTGTACTAGATGTGTGAAATTAATGTGAAATACTAAAATACTAAAAATTCTCTGAACCCCAAGTGGATTTACACAAACTGAGAATGTCAAAAAGTGTTAGGTTGTGCCCCACTCTAAAGTGGCCAAGCAGCAGTTGGCCAGTTGCTTGAATGTGGTCCAAATGATTCACTGAAATGCTAGATTTCTCACAACTACTTGATGTCCCTGTTTGCAGTTGTCTACACCAACTGTAGAATGATGCATACTTGCAAATAACACATATATTCACAAACACTGCATACAGATGCTGTACAACTGAACATAGGCCAGAACTGGGATTAATTTTACTGTATATACTGTATCTGAGAAGCAATTTTTTTTATACTAAACCCTGCCAAATACTTCATTTTACAGGGTTAAGTATAGGTCTGTGATCTTGTATAATATTTTATGTGAATAATGTCAACACACAGCTTTTTTCCAGAATATATACTTCAGGCCCAAAACATACTCTATGCAAATATGTGAATACAGACACTTCAATCTAGGGATAAAATGATTACTGGTTTCACGATAAACCACAGTAAAATTCCAAATGGTCAGTATTACCGTTTCACCTTTTAATTATCGTTAAAACTGTGTTTGATGAAAACTCTATAAATACTGTCAAGTGCAAGATGTGCATCTGTCAAATAGATAATATAATGGAGAGCGCTATTGAAAATGTGCAGCAATGTCTGGAATTACTTGAATGATAAAGTAGATGAAAATTGCAAGTTGTTCTGCTCCAAGTTGTAATATACATAGCATGTTAATGAGAACACAATTGTAATACATTTTTTTTTTTTTTTTTTTTTGTGTTTAGTTTTCTGTTTCAATGCATTGTTTTAGGAAAAGCACATTCACAACAGAAGTTACATGCACATTGCTTTACTTGTGTTTCTTTTATACTGTATGCACATTTGATTTGTCAAGGTTGTGTTCATTAAAACCTGCTGCACTAGACTTTTACATCTTATGGTCACATGGTGCCATCTTTAATGTTAATGTTATTATTTTAATATTTATTCAAACAAAAAGTGCACAGTGCTGCTAATTTTGTTTGTCGGTTTTTAATATAAAACTTAGAGAAATGATTTCAATGGGTTCTATTTGCTTTGACGCGATGTGACGTTCGCATCCGGTGTAGACAAGTATCAGCTGTTAGGACTGAATGGCAGTGGGTGGGGCATATGGTGCAATGATGTAAAACTATTCATCGATGTCTTGCTCTGGAGGCAGGCATATGCAATTGTATTTGCCTCTGTGACATCACAAATCCCACAATTTCCAAACGAGCCATTTTGGAGCTTGGTTAAATAAATGCTTTCTTTATAATGAGGAGGACGTTTTAAGCTATGAAACTTGCAGGATGTTGTAATTAGAGATGCACGATGTATCGGCTGCCAATATTTATAAAGCTGTGATTTGGACAGCATGCAAATACTGAATTGAGTTCTCTTTCACTTCTTCTAATTCACAGAAAATTATAAAAAATGCCCGTCTTGGCGAGTATTCTAAACATAGTGGGTTATGTCTTAAATTAATGTAAATAGTGTACTCTTGATTAAATAACTTTTGTAACTTTAATAAGGATTAATGTATATTTAATTTATACAGTGAAGAATATATTTTACATTTGATTACTTTATTTCTGTACCTGGAAAATAAACCGTTAAACCTACCTGAAAAGCACTGTTTATTTCATATACATCTTTGTTCTGTTGTATTTATGTATTTGTGTTGGCCTGTTAAATGTTAAATGGATCTGATCCATGTTCAATAAAAATTATTTGATGCAGCAGCAATAAACTAGCTAGTATACCTTAATGCATGTTTTTGAACTTTGCTAATTTAAAACATGATCAAAACACTAATCTATTTTAATGACAAAAGTTCAAATAAGGGAGCAAGTGACAATTATTGGAATCAGCCAATAGTTGTTTGTTAAAATTGGTATAGTATCGGCCAAAAAAAAAAAAAAAAAAATCCTATCGCTGCACCTCTAGTTTTAATGGTACAAAACCAAAAGATATATGTCAAAAGATCAAGGAAAAATTGATTTTGAAAATTTGATTAATGTCATGAATTGTTTCATTCTGAAATGTCAGACTGCAGTTCTCAGTGGGCATTAGCATGAAGTAAACTTCTTTGATCAGTTTTCTCTTTCAACTCAAGTACTATCATGCCGGAGCAACAGTTGAAAGAATATTTCTGAGTAAGTTTAAGTTAGTTAAACTGTTGACATGTTATTTGTTAATTTTTGTTAACATATCCAGTGGCATAAATATTGGGTATAGAAACTTTATTTCCTCCTTGAATACCAGCTTGTTACTGGTTTGTCAACAACGTAGCCTAACAAAGCACAATAGAGGGGGACATGCACTTACAGTACAGTGGCTAAACATTCGCCTCTGCATAGACTGTGTTGCTAGTCTTACATGTACATGTCTCAGCATTACTTCACTGCTGTCCACATAGACCAAGGCTGGGAAACTCTGGCTTTCGAAATCCATTTCCTGCAGAGTTTAGCTCCAACTCTGATCACAGGCTATGTTTACACTGTCAGTCCAAATCCAATTATTTGTGTATCCAAATGGAATCTGATCTAAAATGATTGAATGTTTACATTGTGTATCGCAACTGTTCAGATCCGATTTGTGTGTCCCATGCCGCTCTTTCATTTTCTGAAATATCTGCATTGGTTTCTATGGCAATGACGTTGTGTTGGTAGGTATAAGTCAAAAACAACATCAACAACTGCAACATGGAGGGGTTTGCAATACAGATGTTGTTTTATTTACAACATGACAATGTGTAGCCACCGCACTGGATTACTGTGTCTTATGAGGCAGCTGCAGAAACGTAGGATGTGGCTATGGTGGTATGGCGGTATGCGTGGCTTTATTCTGTGCTGTCGTCTCCGACAGTTTCATGTCTCTGTTATTTTATCATTTTCTGCTTGTCCGGCACTTTGCAACATCACAACCTTGTTTCTGCAGCGACTATCAGCATGATTCCTATAACAACGTCTGATGTTTACGTTTTACGTGGTGTGAGAAAACACATAAACCATGCGAAATTCGATCGGGTCCGTGTACCTTCAGATAATTTGTTTTCTCGTTTTTGTCTTCTAAACGGAAAAACAAAGAAACCATTTGTGACGAGCAGGGCGGGCGAGAGCCGTGAGGGAACGGCGTGAGGCCGGTGACGCGAGTGATAATGAGCGTCAGCTGCGCGTTGCACCGGTCTCGAGTCTCTCACGGAGGAGCTCCGGAAGCATAAAAGGGGAGCGACGACAGTGAAGGACGAGAGAGGACCAGGCCTGGATTTTAAGTTATGTTTTATTATGTTTGTGTGGCCGGCAGATGTCCGTGAGGGTCTGCCGGCATTACTTTCGTTTTGTATTTGTTTATTTTATATATTAAAGTTGTGTTCGCCGGTTCCCGCCTCCTTCCTCCTGTATTTACAAACTGTTACATTGGTGCCGAAACCCGGGAGGAAGGAGGGACATGCTGTCGGAGGGCCCTCGCTGCTGAGGGGGATCGCGGTACTGAGGGGGTCGGGCAGCGCGTGAGTGTGAAGACCGCGAGTGGCTGCCCGAGGCGGTGGTGCTGGAGCGAGTATACATCGGGTGGAACGGAGAGCTCGCTGCCGTGCTCCTGGGACGAGGTGGGGTGGCTGCCGTCCAAGAGGGAGCGGAGGAGTCGCCGCCGTTCGCCGTGGGCCGGAGCCTGCTGCTGTCCGCCATGAAGGGGAGGAGCAGGGAACGGGGGACTCGCTGCCGGCTGCCCTCAGCCGGAGGAGCCATCGCCGGCCGCCAGGGGGCGGAGGAGGATCGAGCCGTCCACCAAGCGTCCAGTACCATCGCATGGCACCGTGAGGAAGAGCCTCTTGGCTGGCTGAGGACCGAGCAGCAGTGTGTCAGGGAACCGGACCAAGAATTTTTTTTTTTTCCATTTTCCTCTCTTCCCTCTCTCATCTGTCGCTCCCTGTGCTTCCGTCTCCTTTTCTCTTGTCTCGTCTGTCCTTACCCCCAGGTGCTGCGGCCGCCGAGACTGGCCCCTGGGGGGAGTAGAGTGCAGTCTCGGGAGTACCCCCTGGCCTGCGAGGGGCGATGGGGGTATGTGACGAGCAGGGCAGGCGAGAGCCGTGAGGGAACGGCGCGAGGCCGGTGACGCGAGTGATAATGAGCGTCAGCTGCGCGTTGCACCGGTCTCGAGTCTCTCACGGAGGAGCTCCGGAAGCATAAAAGGGGAGCGACGACAGTGAAGGACGAGAGAGGACCAGGCCTGGATTTTAAGTTATGTTTTATTATGTTTGTGTGGTCGGCAGACGTCCGTGAGGGTCTGCCGGCATTACTTTCGTTTTGTATTTGTTTATTTTATATATTAAAGTTGTGTTTACCGTTCGCTGGTTCCCGCCTCCTTCTTCCCTTATTTACGAACTGTGTTACACCATTCATTTATCACATATTCGACCCTCCTCATGAGCATAAATAAACAAATCTCGAGTCGTTTTTTCATATTTTTATTTTTGTTTTCATCACACTTTGTTCTAATCCGCCAAATGGAAAAACAATAAAACCAAAATGGATAAACAGCTTGAATATTCCATCTATACATGGGCGGGACATTTCATCTTGGCCTATTTCTCATCAAACAACCAGATTAATGAATGGCTCGACACAAACCCTACAGGGGCACCTAGCTTTCTTCTGCCTACACATAAATTTGCGTGCGGTGGAATTAGTTTATCATATTAAATATTAATTTACGTTGCATCTGCTGTCACAACTACCCCTAGCCTACCTATTTGGCACACCGCCTGTTTTATTTAGCTGATCAACTCTTGAAATCTGTGTGCCAAAAATGCGCGACTCACTGAACAGCGCAGAGAGAATGTAGTTACATTGTAGTGAAGTTCAAGTGCAGATCAGCAGTCCTGACTGTTGTTTTGAGCAATACACTGAGTCTTTGAACAAATCGGTTGAGTGATTCACCAGCCATACAGCCTTTTTATTACTGAATGAATCAGCGTTTCGAGCGAATCGACTGAATAAAATGACTCATTCATTAACACAGTGACTTGCTGCCACCTACTGGTGATATTTCATATTTGTTTCATCTTGTAATTTATTTCATATTTCTGTATCCAAAGCATTTTGTTTAAAACATAAAATTAATGTCATTGCATTATGTATTTGCTGTGTGAATGTATTTACGGACCTCTCTGAGCAGCATTAAATTGTGTAAATACATTTAGCAACTTCAGATTCTGCTTCTATGCCACCTCTGCAGCGCAAGATGCCTTTGGTTGAAACAAATAGTGTCAAACTCTAATTTTATTGACTAAATTTAGGATTTTAAATTTAAAGATGGCATAGGCCTATGTTTAATAAGATATAGCTATTTAAAAAATCTAGGTAGCCTTATTTGACTAATTAATTTATGACGGTAATAGATGGCAATAAATATAAAAATATATATTCATCTCTGGCTTTATTGTTCAAAGTGTTATTTCATAGTCTACCCTTAAACACGTAAATGAACGGCAAGAACGCATTAAAAGTTTCTGTTTCTGTTCTGTTTTCAGTTAAAAAGGTGTCATTTAAGTGGCCCCTATGTTAATAATTAATGATTTTTACAACGCAAGAAATTCAATCAAAAAACTTTAGCTCGATAAACTTTAGAGCTAAACTTAGAGCTGCTGTAAAGCCAAAACAAACTCTCTCTATTAATTTTCCTATTATCACTGTGAAGCTGCTTTGAAACAATCTGTATTGTAAAAAGCGCTATATAAATGAAGATGACTTGACTTGACCCTTGAATCGATTCTGCTCTGCGCTTCAGTACAATATAGCTTATGCATTCTCTCCGCGCTGTCCAGTGTGGCGCGCAGCTCCGGCACACAGATTTTGAGAGTTGGTCAGCTAAATAAGTAGGCTAATAAGTGTGCCAAATAGGTAGGCTAGGGGTAGTTGTGAGAGCAGATGCCACGTAAATTATTATTTAATACGATAAATTAGTATTTCACGGCACGTGAATTTATGTGTAGGTCTAGGTTTTATCCATTTTGGTTTTATTGTTTTTCCATTTGGCGGATTAGAATAAAGTGTGATGAAAACAAAAATAAAAATATGAAAAAACGACTCGAGATTTGTTTATTTATGCTCATGAGGAGGGTCGAATATGTGATGAATGAATGGTTTCTTTGTTTTTCTGTTTAGAAGGCAAAAACGAGAAAACAAATTATCCGAAGGTACACGGACCGATCAGAGCAGTCAGACTTACTGTGATTTGAAAAGGATTTCAAACCACATATGAATGTAGCTCGAAACGAATTTGCAAAAATTGATCTGATTTCAATCGGACATGCACAAAAATCGGATTTGGACTGACAGTCTGAACGAGGCTAAAATCACCTGTCTGTAGCATTCTAGTAATCCTGAAGACCTTGATTAGCTTGTTCAGGTGTGTTTGTTGGAGCTAAACAGGAAAATAGCACATTCTATTCCAAGATAATAGTTGCCTTGTGTACGCCTTCATTCTGTATGGGAGCTGTGTGCAGGCTTGCGCGGGGGATTGTGGAATTGGCAGCAAAGCACAGCAACTGGTGAGAGTCGAAAGCTGCATCCAAAAGCTGAAAAATAATTCAGTGCTTAAAAGGGATTGTTCATCTATAAACTTAGATAAAGTAAATGTGAATGTATGTTTTTGATTCAGTAAGGCTTTCTCCCTGGAGAGGGTGCAGAGAAGAAAGAGGTGAAAGAAAATGCTGTTGTTTACTGTGGTGATTGTTTGAGCTAGTTGGAGAGAATGGACTGTTTGTTTTCGCTCTGACTGGGATTCCAGTGCTACGGGCCACATCAAGCGAATTAGATTTGAAGGGAATCTGAACAATCAAATTGTGCTTCATAATCCCAGGAAAACTGAAAAGAAAAATGTCTTTTTGTTTCTGAACAGTGGGCACGTGAGCTTGTGTTATTTAAAGGTGATGTTTGATCTCGTTTTCTTGCATTCCCCCCCGGCAAGGTCCATTAT
Source organism: Mylopharyngodon piceus (assembly GCA_039654765.1). Lineage (NCBI taxonomy): Eukaryota > Metazoa > Chordata > Actinopteri > Cypriniformes > Xenocyprididae > Mylopharyngodon > Mylopharyngodon piceus. Next base: position 27,472 of record JBCHWC010000075.1, read on the forward strand.
TCCACATCTGAATTAAAAGTGCTGCAAAATAGCACGACAACGGAATTTACAAGAAGGGATTTTTCTTCAGTAAACAAAAGTGTGAATTAGCAGTTTGCATTGTTTTAAATGCATACAGATTGAAGAAGACCGAGTTGCTTAGAGATAGGGTTGATTTTGGCATTGAGAGCGTTTACTTTTGTTTGGCTGAATTTGAACCATGATTGATTGTAAATGCTAATATGAGCAGGAACACATTTATATATTTATCAGCTCCGTATGAATCCAATCACAGTCCATGCACTGTTGTATGGGGTATTGTTTCAATGACAATAGCTGTTGAGTAAGTGAACACAGAAACTGCACAGCTCTATGTTTAGCCACATATTGATTAAAGGGATAGTTCACCTAAAAATTAAAAATCTGTCATTAATTACTCACCCTCATGTCATTCCAAACTCATAAGACTTTCGTTCATATTTGGAACACGAATGAAGATCTTTTTGATGAAAACACTTCAAAAAGTTCATAAAGATATCGTAAAACTAATCCATATGAATTGAATGGTTTAGTCCAAATTTTCTGAAGAGACTTGATTGCTTTATATAATGAACAGACTGAATTTAGGCTTTTATTCACATAAACATTCATCAACTCACAAATCAGTTGTGGTAAAGGAAAGCTCAAGCATGTTTGAACCAATGAGCTTCCACAAGAGGTTTGTTCTTGTGTAGCAAGCAGGTCAAGCAGGTTCAGTTGAGCTTCTGCTTATGTTCACTGATCTCTGTTTGTATGTGAATAAAAGCCTAAATTAAATCTGTTCATTATATAAAGTGATGTGTGTCTTCAGAAGTGTCTCTTCAGAAAATTTGGACTAAACCACTCAATTCATATGGATTACTTTTACGATCTCTTTATGAACTTTTTGAAGCGTCAAAGTGGTAGTTGCGTAACTGTCAACGGAGGGACAGAAAGCTCTCAGATTTCATCAAAAGGATCTTCATTTGTGTTCCGAAGATGAACGGGTTTGGAACAACATGAGGGTGAGTAATTAATGACAGAATTTACACAATTTACTATCCCTTTAAGATGGTGTACATTAAAAAGACTGTCAACCACAGCTAGCACAGTCTTTAGAAGTTGATATGAAATATTTTTTTTTCAATCTTTCTCAAAGCCTCCAGTGTAAAAATGCTGAACTCTTTAAGCACTGAGCTGTGGCTCTTCACTTGATGTGGTGTATGTGGTCATACATATATAGTGCACGACCCTGTCATTCAGTTCCTCAGACAGTGGCTTTTCCATGTGGAGAATGTGGTTTCTCACTCAAACACCTGTTTAGTCATCATATGCAAGTCCAAAGATATTGGATTACTTATAATAATGTACTCTTTAATGTGGTACTGTCGTACAGTTTTATATGGCGATTTGTCAATTATAGCCACTTTTTAATACTAGAAATCATGAAAATGAAACTGCTTTCTGTTAAAACATTTATCACATGGAATAAAGATCTGAGGATCATGGCCCTCTTTTTGAATTTGTTTGGGATAATGAATAGAACTCGGTTGTTTTCTAAAATGCTTGGTGTGATGGTTGCTTTTTCAACATTTCCAGCATTTTTACAATACCATAATACTGATAATAGGGATGTAACGATATCAAATTCTCACGGTACGATAATACCTCTGTATAAAGTCCACGGCACGATATTTATTGCGGTATTTAAAAAAAAAAAAAAAAGACAAATGAAGACTTGGAAAAAGTGCCATAAGTGTTAAACAATGATTGAACATTACAATGATGTACAAATTAACCATGTCATATCCTGTCCTCTTTTCTTTATCCTCTAATCATGACTGTGTTTGTGTTTATTACACTTGTAAAATGAGTTTAACAGACTGCTAATGTCAAAAAAATCACTAACACTTTAGAATTAGGTTCATTAGTTAACATTAGCTAACTAGAACTAATAATAAACCGCATTTCTACAGCATTTATTGATCTTTATTAATGTTAATTTCAACATTTACTAATACATTTATTAAAATCAAGAGTTGTATTTTTTAACATTAGTTGTGTGAAGTGAAATAAAACTATGAACAGCTGTATTTTTATTAACTAAGGTTAACAAAGATTAACAAATACAGTAACAAATTAATTGCTCATGGTTAGTTCATGTTAGTTAATACATTAACTAATGTTAACAAATGAACCTTATTGTAAATTCAACACAAATAAGATTCTTGAACACACATTTAAGATCCAGACAGAATATTTTTGTAAGTTGGATTCATAAAGACTTCACTTGTTTCTGAAAGAATGATTCAGTGATAGATAAATTTTTAACAGTAATTTGTTGCCACCTAGTGGCATAACAATGCAATCGATACAGTCGTTATTTGAAGCACCCAGTTATTTTCAAAAGGTGATTTATTCTATTTTGATTGGTAACGTAGACATCAGCGTTTATATCTGAGTAATATACTTTTGTATACTTCTGTGATAACTGGAATATTTGTAACACAGAAATAATGAGACTGTGTGTTTGAAAATATTGTTTGTGAAGCTGTTTATATCTAAACATGCCACCGCGAATGCAGAATGAAATATCTCAATTTTATTTTTGTCAAAGTTGTCATTTAGGTATTAGATCATGTGGGTGATGAAATCCAGAACACAATCTTTTAAAGATTAATCATGCAGCTCTCTCTCTCTCTCTCTCTCTCTCTCTCTCTCTGCATTGATATCTGATGTATATGAGTAGTACGAGGGCTTTTATTGCTATAATATTCATGAGGTGAGACGTCTCTGTTAAAGGATACGCTGCTTGCACTTTGCCCACCCATCACACCAGAACCGTTTCGGCAAAAAATGTGCAGAAATCGTTTTAAACTGTAGGCAAGAGATGAAACATGGAGTTCCATTTTTTGGAAATGGTATTCTGTGAGCAGAGACAGCAGCTCTTCTCAGAAACACAATTCAGTGACTTTTATATTCCTTGTGATGGGCGGCTCTTTGGTGACTAGAAATGTGCAGAAAAGTTTTTTATTTTTTTTGACAAGATGGAAGTAGATAAAATGAGAGTACAATTTTATCCATCTCACTGTCCCTTTACTGTATTACAAACATTTTAGTTGAAAGGAGATTTGCTGCATAAATGTTGAGCTGATGCTTTTGCTGGCTGATGATAGAGAAGACTGATGTGCTATAGTCTGAAAGATGAAAGGTTTTAGAAGAAAAGTTTGCTGTCATTAGAAATTACAGTTGCACACTAATGTCAAAACCTGAAATTCAGCATCCATGGTAACTGATAATGAGTCAAAATGAGTGTTGGGTTAAAGCCAAATCATTTTAAGTCACTAAGATGGCTGTTCTGCTTTTTAGTCATATCCAGCCTCAAGATAAACTCTAAATGTAATTCAAGGGTCTTGTTACCACAACTTAAATAAATTCATGGTTGCAAGTAAAAAATTCTTATTTATTGATTTAAGTAAACTTTTTAAGTTGCAAACATTATTTTGTTGAGTTCTGTTGATGTAATAATGGTGATCATTACATTAACTTAATATTGTGTGTAATTTTAAACTCAAATGTCTGGGTTAATTTTATTTGTGTTTAGTGAAGGGAAAGACCTGTTAGTGTTTAATGCGGTTATGTTTGACATTTGAAAGAGTTTCTGTAATGCTGAAGTTTTTATGGTTACCATTGTGCTGAAAAGTATAGATACATGGAGGTAAACACTGCATTGACTCTATAAGCAATGACTGAGCTGATACCAGTGACAAGTAATATCTTACTTGTTCATTAAGTTCACATGCTAAATAAGTTACATTTAGCATGTTCTTGTCAAGATTATGTTCTGTTAGTTTCACTTTCATGGAGTTTCATTGGACTAATTTTGTTTATTGTCTGTTTCCTATTTCCTTTGTTCTAGTTTTCCCACCAGTCATCAGTTACCATGGATATTCATTTAATTATACAGCACAGCACATTTTTTCATATTCAGCTAAATGCCGCTTCCTGCAGCATGGGCGGTGCCAGGATGTTTCGCTAACAGTATATCATTGCAAAGCAGAGGTGGGTAGTAATGTGCTACATTTATTCCATTACATTTACATAATTAAAATTTGAAAAATATGTTTTTTAAAAGTAGATTTAAAGGTGGGTACTTTCACTCTAATGACAAAAATTTACTTTTACATAGTTACACTGGCCGACGCTCCTGACGTTATTTTATTTTAATGCATGACATTTTAAGAAATGCATAGTTTATTCCAAGAGCACTTTCTCTTTTTACTGGGGCATGAGCAATGCCTAATTTGTGAATTAATCACTCTTTTGAGTCAGTTCTTTTATAATGGGTTGATCAATCAATTGGCAAAATGGTCTGTATTGGTTTGCAAATTAGTTTGAGTGTTTTGTTCAGTTCAACTGCACGCACTGAATCGTCTGAAGTGGTTTGGTGAGACAAATCTACCTTTGCATTCCATTTATTACTTACAGTCGCTATGAAATCAATATTGAATTTTTTTGGCTTTTAATATGAATATGTTAGCCTTAGTGGTATCTATAAGCTAGTGTGCTCCAAAACAATGACAAAATTTGTATTTAGAAGATATAAGCGTTCAAAACATCTGCCAATATGGATCAATGATTTTGATGGCTGCACCTCAGCTTCTCATCAGATTTTCTGTCCAATCAAATGCTCTCTAGAATCTGAAGTGTCCCACCCCAATGCATTAACTTGAAACTTAAAATAAACAGTTCTCATGTTTTGGGCAGGTTGGATCATGTACCTTTCCCGCAAAAGCTCACTCTGTTTCCTCCACTATTTTTAGATGCATTTTTTCCATAGAAATGCGTTATTCAGTGCTGTAATTTGACGTGATAATGACATTCGTTGTTGATTATTTTCATTATCGATTGTTATCAATTTATCGATTTGTTGTTGCAGTCCTAGTTAATTTAAACAATCGATTATGGGAATTTATGTAAATGGACATTCCTAATGTGAACCAATCATCTCTTCCTCTTTACTAATAGTTACAGCACAAAACTGCTAGTTACAACACAAAACATCAAAAGGTATGTTGAAAGACACATTGCAACTTAAAGGGGTCCTTGATTATAATTTCACTTTTTTATCTTTATTAGTGTATAATGTTGCTGTTTGAGCATAAACAACATCTGCAAATTACGATGCTCAAAGTTCAATGCAAAGGGAGATATTTTCTTTGACAGAAATCACTTTTTAAGGACTACAGCAAACGGCTGGTAGGGACTACAACAAGCTTGTTCCCGGGTTGGTGACATCGAAAACCCCAAAATTTACATAAACCCTGCCCCCGGGAACACGCAACAAAAGGGGGGAGGCCATGTTGGGTTGCTTTAGAGAAGAGGAAGCATTGTTGTAGTAGAGTGTTGTTACCATGCCGTCATTTTACGCTGGACTGCTTCACAGACGAGGGTCAATTCAACGCTGAATTTGCACAAAAGTTTAACATGACGGCACATGCTAGTCGATGAGTTTAACCAACTCCACAGCAACTACATAAATTTATCCACTAACCATTCAGAAACAGTCCAGATGCATTCTAAAAGTTGTAACTTCTTCCTGAGTCTCTCCATCAGTGTCCAACTCCGGTTTGAACACTGTTACTGACAATCATTATTTTGGCTGCGTGTGAGCAAACGAAGCGCGAGCTGTTATAGCTCCACCCTCTTCTGGAAAGGGGGCTAGGAGCAGCAGCTCATTTGCATTTAAAGGGACACACAAAAACGGCGTGTTTTTGCTCACATCTAAATAGGGGCAAATTTGTGAAGCTATAATAAATTATCTGTGGGGTATTTTGAGCTGAATCTTCACAGACACATTCAGGGGACACCAGAGACTTATATTACATATTGTAAAAGGGGCATTATAGGTCCCTGTAACACAGTATGTTGTTATAGGAAGAAGGAGGTGGGAACCGGTGAACGTTCAAACACATTAGTACAAATTAAACAAATACAAAACGAAAGTAAAATGGCGGCGTCCTTCACTATTGTCGCTCCTCCCTTTATGCTTCCGGAGCTCCTCTGTGAAAGATACGAGACTGGTGCAGCGCGCAGGTGATGCTCCTTAGCAATCACGCCACCCGCCTCACGCCATTCTCTCATGGCTCTCGCCCCACGCTGCTTGTCACAGTCCCCTTTAATGAAATGTATCATGTCTCATGTAATTGGTGTAATTGTGTTTCATCCGCGGAAAGATGTCAATAATTCTTACTCGTAGGCTATACAATGTCACTTAACCATACATTTACCTCAAGAAAGCTAAACTTATTAATTAGCTAGAAAAATAACTTTAGAAAAGAACAATTTAATAAATATTATGCACTGTATTACATATTCATTATATTTTTACTTAAAGTCCCCCTGTAGTCAATAATTTTATCCCTTAAAACTCATCTTTGATCACCAAAATTATATATTTAAATGTTTTTTTCCTGTGAAAAAATTTCTTCATACCTTAAAATAGCTTGAATGTAACTCTACACCCTTGCCTCATTTAGTATACGCGGATCAATGTATATACAAATTAACCCCACCCCCACTTGCTCACGCCAGCTCAGAGATCAACTCGGTCAACTTACTGAGGTAAATGCTGCACAATGGTATCACTCTTTACAACATCGGACATATAATGGTAATTAATACGATTAGCCTTTTGCTTGACTATGTTATCAAACAGCTAATAATGTGTTGCTACACAAACCAAGGTTCCCGTTCGTCATCTCAGAGTCAGACAGCTCCCTTCTAACAATCAGTATCCTTAACACTTTGAATAACTCAGAATGTCGGTGGAGAAAGTCATAAAGTTCATCATAGCATTGTAATATACATCATACACCCGCCATATTGCTAAATCTACACGATTTTTCATATCAACAGAAAAATATAACAGGAGAACCTGGCTTCTCTCGAGACTCCCCTGCTAGTTCGCTATTAATTATATGCTAAAGCCCGCTGGCACGTTGACGTGATTGGTTACAAGGTAGTTTGTGACATCTTTTTTTCACTGCAGTTTTAAGGAGAAAATACTCAGCAATGGTGTTGACATGAATTTTCACATGGTTTGTCTTAAAAAGCATATTAAAAACACCACATAGACATATAAACAGCAATAAAAACTTGATTTTCACCACAGGGGGTCTTTAACCCCATTTCACTGATGTTTTGCTTCTTTGATCCCGGAACATCTTGAGGTGGTGGAGCAGCGAGAATCACACATAATCCGCAGACTTGCATTTCAGAAATTCTGTCATTATTTACTCACCCTTGTGTCATTTCAAATAAGATTTCCTTTCTTTCATGGAACACAAAAAGAAAGATTTAATTAATAATGAAAACAGTAGATGTACTTCCAGCAAGCAAGTGGCTATTGAACTTCAAAGAGTGTGTGCAATTGCATCAAACCAGACAGTAGAGAAAGGAAGCGCAATCATTTTGACAAAAAAAAAAAAAAATGTCTGTAGAATATTCTACAACTTACCATTTAACATCTATTTTGTTTTTATTTATTATCATATGTGTTTTAATAAAATACAGAAAATAAAATAAGTTCTTATTTAATCAAAGAAATTATCCAACTGATTTATCATTTTAGACACAATACAAGCTGGTAAAGGCATGTGATTACATTTAACATAACTAATGGTCATTTTTCCTCAAGACCAGGTAATGCTAATTTTACTTACAGTACACAGTGAATATGACATGCATACGACAAAGTAATGCATCTCCCATGACAGCTGATCTCTCCTGTCTGCATCCAGTTCACATGGACTGACTATTATACGTGGTCTCGGAATTATCGTAAATACGAGTTTCCTAGGTAAAAATTGCACATGAACGCCCTCCCACTTGAATGCAATGAGCTCGTAATCACGACTTCAGAAGTGGGAATTATCAAATACACATTTTTATGCCGTCGACAAATGACAAATACCTAACCTCAAAAAGATGATTACTCAAATCCTGGTCAAAGTAAAAGTAAAAACTGAGGATGCACCGATACCATTTTTTCAGAACCGTTCCGATTCCGATAACTAAATTCATGAATATTGGCCAATACCGATACCAGTGCTGTTTTTTTCTTTATCCTTGTACAATATATATCTGTGTGTGTGGAGCCGATGATCAATCTTTTGTGTTAAACACTATCCACTAAATACTGCTTCAGTAGAGGAAAACAACAACTGAATAAAAATATATAATCATAATCGATGACAAAAAATATATTATAAACGAGATGAGTGGATAATTCAACAGCAAAAGTAATTCTAGAAAAAAAAAAATAATTCAGAAAAAACATTTAACAGAGAAAAAAATAAAAGTGTAGTGCTAAATCTGGTAGAATGTTAATAAAAAAATCAAATTACTTTTTGTAATCTCTTTTTTACATTTTCAAATTTCTTTAATGTGTAATGTTTTTGCAAGGGGCATGACATTTTACGAAATACACTCAAACACACTGGTACAGCTGACTAATCAGAGCACATTGTGCTTTTCAGAAGGAAGTCAAGGCTTTTTGTATCATTTCCTTTCACAATGTTGACCTCAGATTTATAGTGTTAGTTTCTGAACCAAACGATGATGTCAGTAACAAACAGCAAACTCTCTCCTGCAGCTGTCCATCTGCAATTGATTTATGAACTAATATTATAAGCACAAGCATCTCCTCTTTGTAATTTCCATGAACCCTGACTCCATTCTGTCTTTAATTCTCTCTGCTGGCATTATTTCTCTGTTCTGTGGTATTACTGACCACTAGAGTACCGAGACTCTATCAGAGTTCCACAAAAACAATCCCTTTAAAACATCCCTTTAAAAATGCTGTTCTCTAACATCAAACCTGCAAAGCAGCAGTGCATGTAAATTCAGATGCAAGCACAATCCTCTGCATTTGGGTACATACATGTTAGTCATACAAATGGAGGCATTTGAGCAGCTGTCGGACTGCTGATGGCATGTGGCCTGCTCTGGCAAGAGAAAGTCATGCAAACAACTCTGTGTGCGTGGGACTTTGTTGCCATGTTAACAGTGTTATCAATGTTGCAATCACTTCCATGTATGCTGGTGGCAATGTTACAGATGTTAAAGAGGAAAGAGTGTTGTCAAAATTCTGACCCTGTGAAATGGAGATAATGTGCGGTTTTAGGCCAGAAGATACAAAAAGACTAGTGTTCCCTGAGGAGCTCAGGTAAATGTGGTTTTCAGAAAGGCCAATTTAAGATTCAAGATCATTTTTACTATTCAATTTTCTATGCACTGAATGTCATTTAAAATGATAACTATAATATTGTCTGTGAAGGTTGTTTAAAGTCAATATTGCATTGAACAACATATGCATAATTGCACTGTTTGGAAAACAAAAACATATTTTAACTGAATTTAGTTATTCCAAAAAAGGACAAATTTAAAATAAATTTCACCCCAGTGTGTCTAAATTTTCAGCTTCAGCCAATAATTTTTTTCTAATGCATTTCTAATCCCTATTATCACAGCCACAACAACAAAAATAAATCTGTAAAGACTATATTTATGCGTGAAGTGTTTTCTTCCCAACAGAAAGCCCATAATGAAGAAACAGCTCAATGATTCTTAATGTAGTCTACCGAAGCAATAACCTAGGAAAACAGGATTTCTCTCAAACCTCAATAGTCTAACATGTTTTACAAGCAAAACATGTCATGAGAAAAAAAAAAAAAAAAAAGCGGGGGTGCTCTGGGGCTCCACTTTCTTTGGCATGGGAATCTTAGGAGGTTCATTTCGTTTCAGGTCAGACATGAGCTATGTTTCCATCCAAAGTTGTGAATCTAACTTGTGCGCAAATTTGGAATATTGCATAAAACATTTGTGAATAAAGCACTGTTTCCATCCATTGAGTCGAAGAGAACAAAACCGTCACTTCCTGATAAACTGATCCTAAATATCACTAAGAAAAATTGATTTTTTTTTCTGCAGTAGAAGCCACTGTATATAATAATTTCCATATATAATAAATTACTTGCGCCTCAGAGCGTGCAGACGAAACGCAATAAATGCTGTCATGTTCTCTTGCATTCAGATGCCTGGTTTTTGTGAATGCAATCGCTTGAGGCGCTTCTGGGAGGGAATTATATGAACTACTAACAACAGACTTTGCTCAGGTATTGAATGACCAAAACAGCATTTCAGATGCTGTGCAACGCGGTCGGTCGGCTGGTTGATCCAGTTATGCCGTTCCATTGCAAAGTCACATGTCTTCTTTGACGCACATCAAGGAATTTATTTGGTAAAAGTGTTTCCATCGTAGTTTATGCGCATGTTTTCGTATCGCATCAAAAATTTATCTGAATCAATTGAGCGCATACGTTTTTTTTTTTGTGCATTTTTAGAATTTATGCACATCTTGCCGTTTCCATCCAGCATTTTTTTAATGCGATATCCCAAAATCAGCTTATAAATAAGTGGATGGAAACATAGCTAATGTAATGTTAAACTGATGAACTGGTGTAAACATATCTGCATTTTTATGATGAGATGCTTTCTTATCTGCGGTTTTCTTACTGCTGTCATTTTTGTTGTGCTTATTTTGTGATTTATAGGAAAACAGCACAAATTTAAATACTCATCTAAACGCTGCCAGAAGCAGCGGAATGTTCACAAACACTATACCGTTGCTCAGGTATTTTTGAACTTGTTTACTCCTGAGTGAAGAATGAGGAAGCACTTCTCTGAGAGTATATATCAGGGCCTTAAAGTGCCCCTATTATGGATTTTTGAAAATTACCTTCATGTAGTGTGTAACATAGCTCTAAGTGAATGAAAACATCCTGCAAAGTTTTAAATCTGAAAGTGCACTGTATATAAAGTTATTGTCTCTCAAAAGTAAGAGTCGACTCTGAGTCAATTAAACGAGTCGTTTGTAAAACAAATCACAAGCCGTTTCCTTGTGACGTCACAACGAAACAGCAGCATATTGCCCGCCCACTTATTGAGTGCGCAGACGCCAGGGAAAATTAATTTTTTGCAACAATACCACAGCAGTACCATCTTTTGTTGTGTTCCCGTCATTTTACTGATGACTGCTTCTCAAACCTCGGGGAGTTTTAACGCAAGATTCACAAAACGCTTAGTCTTAAAATATGGATCAGTGCCCAGTTTATTTGGACCAGCTTGCTGTGTCGATTAATGCAGTTTGTCTGTCTTATTACTTGGAGTAATGATCAAGGATGGAGCTTGACTTTTGTTTACAGAGTGTAATCATTATCAGCTACTCACGTTTGTGCTCGGCTAACGTGGGAGTTTACAACATAGCTGTCGGCCCGGTTCGCTTGCATATCTGTAAAACAAACTGTTGTTTTCCTCTGCGTTTTTATTATTATAAAAGAGTGGAGCTCTATCTGTATTGTAATAGGATGTTAAGATGCTCTAACTAAACACCCATTGTAATGTCAAACAATGATATAGACATTTTTTACTTTGTTAATAGTTACGACGAAAAAGTCTGTACACATCTGGCCTAAATGTTTATCTTATGTTAGAGGTTTTCAGCTTTGCTTGGCATTCTGATACAGTTCCCACAGGTGCACCTACATAAAGTATAACAGTGACGCTGCTATCACGTCTTATAAATAATGCAAACTAAGGTGACACTTACCATAGAGAAGCGTCCTGCTCCAGTTGTGATTGCGTATCAGTTTCTGGTTGATCAACTACTTCAGACGTTTCATCGTCGGACTCGGACTCGAATTGATATGGTAAAATCGATGCTATCTTTTCTGTCCATACATTGTATACAATGTCTTGCGAATTGATAGCTGTCATTCAGTTATGGCAATGGGCGCGCGGTGCGCGCAGTAGACCAATCACACAGGATTGGGCCATCTGACCAATCAGAGCAATGTAGAGTCACGGAAAGGAGGGGTTAAGAGAGACTGATTCTTCGAACTGCTTCTCGTTTCGTTTACGAACTGAGGTGAAATTAAATGTATATTATGAGAAAACAAAAGTGTTTTTTGACCTTGCATGCATATAAACCTGTTGTAGGAGACTCCCAAAACAATATTAGGAACCTTAAAAAGGCATAATAGGGGCACTTTAAAACTGTGGTGTCAAAGGATGGATAGATAAATGGACATATGGACGGACAGACATACGGCTGAATGAATGGATTGATGGACATATGAATGGATGATGGGATGGCAGATGGACAGACAGGTGGAAGGATGGATAGATTCATGTATTCATGTGTGAATGGATGGATGGACGCTTTTCTAATTACATACATGTAAGGAAAACTGCAGTTAAACATCAAGCGGTATGAAACCCAAAATATACATCATTCATAATGTAAATTTCTGATAACAGTTCTTGACAATATACAGGGCATTTTTAAGTTCTAGGTCAAGTTGCCCTGAATGACAGGGTGTGTTGGAAGAAAAGAAACAAAGATGGTCACAGAGAGACATGAAAGTGAACACAACAGCTTCTCTGGTTCTCTTATGCTCCTTCCTGACCTCATCAATTATTCACTCCATCTATCCAGCCAGCCCAAAGAACATCAATACATTACTGGCGCTCTCTACAACAGCAGCCAGACCACAACAGTACTATCTGCCTTTACACGCTTCCACACTCTCAAATGCTCTCACGACTCTGGATTTCTAATCTAGTCAAATCAATTAATGAGCATCTATTCTGACAACTTAAAGTGCATCTAGATTATTTTTTAATAAATTAAAAGTAGCTTCTATTATTGTTGAAGCTAGTCAGTTTTTTTTAAGCCAATATGTGGTCATGCATCAAAATGAAAATTCTGGGCCAAAACCAAAAATTCAGGATGCACTTGGCTGAAAACCGAATCGGAAAATAAATAATACATCAGTAATCAATTAATCAAACTAGGGCTGGGCAATATGGCCAAAAATATTATCATGATTTTTTTTCCATATAGTACAAAATCGATATTTATCATGATATTCATTTACCATTAAAGGGGATAGTTCACCCAAAAATGAAAATTCTGTCATCATTTACTCACCCTTAAGTAGTTCCAAACCTGTATGAATTTCTTTGTTCTGCTGAACACAAAGGAAGATATTTGGAAGAATGTCAGAAACTAAACAGATCTCGCCCCCAATTGACTACCATAGTATTTATTTTTCCTACTATGGTAGTCAATGGGGGGCGAGATCTGCTTGGTTACTGACATTCTTCCAAATATCTTCCTTTGTGTTCAGCTTTTGAATGTTTTGAGCATTTTTTTTATTTTTTTTTTTTATTCATGTCTGTTTTTGCTCTGATGTCAGACTTGAAGTGATAAGATTAATTTGTCTCATGTCTATCAAGTACCAAATTAAAATAGAAAATTGTCAATGTTTTTTTTTTTTTCTATTTCAGGATGATTCTGAATATTCACTACCACATGGTTATTTAATATTTATACTACAGGGCTGTAGTTGCCAATAACTGTAATTAAGATTTACAGTATAACCGTATTTTACTTTTATAGTAACCACATGGTACTGTAATCATGTAATACAGTGCATTTACTGTAAAGAAAAAAACCCTGGTTATGAGTACACTACTATAATTCATTCATTTGTACTAAATATAAATGAGATTTTATAATTTTACATACAATTTTATCCTACAAATGTACTACTAGCATTCAATTCAAACAGACAATCGCAAAATATATTCTTTATTTTAAACATTGCATATATAACACTTAAAAATACATAGTCTGCCAATGCTGGGACAGTGCATCTTTACCATTTCTCCTGCCTTATGACTTTTTGCAATGCATTATGTTGTATCCTCTGGATTTGTCCTCACAAAGAATCTTTAGGCAACTGAAAATTAATTGGAAAACATATAAGCAGCCAAAGAATACATACAAGGCATCTGCAAAACCCAGGTGCTGCTCCAAAATGTGGGCCACCTTTGCTCACCATCCACTTTGTTACAGAGAGAAATGTGTTTCCTGAAAAACAAGAAGTAAAAATTACATACTTTTAAAAGGCATACCCCGTATGGACTACACAAACCTCTCAAAATCGCAAGTCTTCTCCTACCAAGAATCACTAGTCTCGGCATGGATGGCATCCACATGTCTTTTTTGATGTTTTGTTGCAGTTGCCTTTAAAAGACACACACACGCACGCATGCACACACAGACACACACACACACACACACTCCCTCCCCCATGGGGACTGCTGGCTGGTCCCCACAATGTAGGTGATCTCCATTTAAAAAAAAAAAAAAAAAAAAAAAACTAACTAATGCTAAAACTAGAAAGGTGGCTAGCCATAAAACTTTTTTAACCAACTAGGATACTGGCCAATGTTAAAGGGTTAGTTCACCCAGAAATGAAAATAATGTCATTAATTACTCACCCTCATGTCGTTCTACACCCGTAAGACCTTCGTTCATCTTCGGAACACAAATTAAGATATTGTTGATGAAATCCGATGGCTCAGTGAGGCCTCTATTGAGAGCAAAGCCATTCAAACTCTCAAGGTCCATAAAGGTACTAAAAACATATTTAAAACAGTTCATGTGAGTTCAGTGGTTCTGTTATAAAGCGACAAGAATACTTTTTGTGCACCAAAAAAACTAAATAAAGACTTTTTAACAATATCTATATGGGCCGATTTCAAAACACTGCTTCATGAAGCTTCTGAGCTATATGAATCTTTTGTTTCGAATTAGTGATTCGGATCTCCTATCAAATGGCTAAACTGCTGAAATCACATGACTTTGGCACTCCGATTCACTGATTCGATTCGAAAAGCTCTGAAGCAGTGTTTTGAAATCGGCCCATATAGATATTGTTGAAGTCTTTATTTAGTTTTTTTGGCGCACAAAAAGTATTCTTGTTGCTTTATAATATTAAGATAGAACCACTGAACTCACATGAACTGTTTCAAATATGCTTTTAGTACCTTTATGGACCTTGAGAGTTTGAATGGCTTTGCTCTCAATAGAGGCCTCACTGAGCCTTCGGATTTCATCAACAATATCTTAATTTGTGTTCGGAAGATGAACGAAGGTCTTACGGCTGTAGAACGACATGAGGGTGAGTAATAAATTACATTATTTTCATTTTTGGGTGAACTAACCCTTTAACTACAACCTGAACAACAGAATTTCACATTAGTTTACATAATGTTAATTTAAGCTAAGCATTGCTTGTTAAAATAAATTTGATTTGTTAATTCAATAACAAAGTTTACCGTGGTAAAGTTGTTTATGTTACTGCCATGTTGACTAGTAAATGTTAACCTAGGTTAAACGGGTACACAAACCTGACACACGCATGCACACAGAGAGAGAGAGAGAGAAAGAGAGAGAGACAGAGACACATTGTAATTTGCTTGCTCATCTTTCTTATTCTCTCAGGGATAACAGACTTTGTGAGGTGCATCAATAGCACAGATGTTCTCAGGAACTCTTCCACTCCTGAGTTCCATCCCCAGGCAAAACCTGCGGGCCATGGCGCTGCTGTTGTTTGTTCCGTGTCTACCCCGGATGCGAGTGGCACGATGCAACAAAAGACAAAAGAACCAATTATAATTAGTGATACTGTCTACACTGGATATACCCTGTTATATTTCTGAGGTACAGTACTCCAAGCTCTCGTGCTACTTCTGACAGGAAGGACAAACGGATTTGCATTTTGCAATGGTCGCTTTAACGTGTCCAATGCAGACAGCCTCAAACTGTTGTGGCGTTGTAGACACAGTGTAAGGCAAATCCTGTAATTTAGACTCAATCTCTTTGATTACCTTTTCATAAACTCATTGGATTCCTCTATGACAACAGGTAAAAGGTTACCATCGGAATCCATTTCATGCAGAAGCCTTAGTCCTAAATTAGAGAACCACAGTAAGTTGTTCTCCTGCAATCTCCTCAACCTGTCCTCTCTCTCTCTTTCATACAAGTTTAGATCTCAAACTGTAGCAAAGGAATCTGGCAGATGTAATTGCTATGATTTTGTACTATGATAATGTATGATGTGATTATTGGTCTTGTAATTTTCATTAAAAAAAATGTGATAATTAAAAATAGTGTGTATATTTTATTAATAAAATTGTGGTTCAGTGTTGTATAGAAAATATTGAGAACATTTTATTAATAAAACCAAGAGATACATTTTCCTAATTTTTTTTTTTTTTAAGGAAACTTACGCAGTTTTGAGGCTTGAATTGAGGAACTGATTAAGCTAATAAAATTAAGGACAGAAGGATACCTATTTATTTTAAGAGAATTAGTTCAATTATGCGGTTTTATTTAGAGACACCATTGTTAGTTCCCAGCATGCTTTGCATGTGGCTGGAAATGGAGAGTAAATATTAAAATTAAGTGTTATTGTGTTTTTGAGTGAAGGGAAATATCTTTTAATGTTTAATGTTCAGTTATGTTTGACATTTGAAATAGTTTTTGTTATGTTGAAGTTTTGATCGTTACCATTGTGCAGAAGAGCAGAGCTTATGGTTAGGTTGTGAATAACTGCATGTACTAATAATAAGAAGCATGTTGCTTTGTTCAATGAGCAATAACTTTACTATTGCCAGTGCAATAACAAGTTTTTTTCTTACTTGTGCTGTGCTAGCAGCATACAGTCTTTTAATAATACAACATAATTCAAAGTCAAATATAAACAGGTGATTTCCATTCACTCTAAATCACACACTTTTGAGAGTCAACTTAAAATTAAAAGGCACATTTCACTAAAAATATTAAATTAATTGTGTAATAGACTAAATAATTTAGGAGATTTTTATTATATTATATTATATTATATTATATTATTATTATCTTATATCCATATTGATACATAATCACAACATTTTGGCCAAATTGTTCAGCCCCATAAAAAACGCACAGAAAATTTGAATTTTTTTTAATCACATTTTAAAAATCAGAGTTCAGTTTTTCCCCAATCATTCAGCCCTAATATGGACTACTTTTATGACACTTCAAAGATGCTTTTTTGTTCTTTTTAGAGCTTGACAGTCGCTGGTCACCATTCACTTTCATTATATTGAAAAGAGCTGCTACTGTATGTAGTTTTGTAATGACATGACAGTGAATCAATTATGACAGAATTTTCTTAATAGAAATGTTGCTTTAAAAAATCTGGTAAAATGGAAACACAGCAGATGACAACAGCTGATAACAGACAGGGCAAATTCATTCCCACTGTACACGTGTCTGCGATGCCCACCACATGACGTGAGCTCCACAAAAGAGCTGACATTACACAACCGCAAACACACCAAAATAGAAGACGATCACCTTACATCCTGCCTTACATCCCATAAACCTTGTCATGAGAGCTGCTTCCCTTGCTTTGCCCTAAAGACAAAACAAGAAACAAACATAAACATACACTATCACACAGCATCTCTTGAGTTTCCACCTTCATTTTAGCCCAAAGGCAAGTAGACAACTATTTGGTGGAAATACAAAACAATGTGAATAATGTGATGATTTTAATGCACGTTTTTATTTGGCCCATAAACCATTAGACATGGGCAAACTGCAGCCAGCTGGCCGGATTCAGCCGTCTATGTGGTTTAATCCAGCCCATAGATCATTTATCCTGAAAATGTTTTTATTTTTTCCCCCTCATTTCAATAGCTCCATTATATTGCAATAAGACCTAATGAGCCTCCACAAGTGTTGCCAGATTTTCAAAAGATCCAAACCACCCAATCAGAGCATTGAACTTATACAAATCTGAAATATTCCACTCAATGTTATAATCAATTTGTCCAATCTAGCAACCATAAGAATGTGCTTTCTTTCCATTTGCCAAACAAGTATGAAGGAGCTTATCGATCTCCAGAATAACTCTGCTCAAAGAAATGTTTAGTACCAACACTCTGTGTTCACTCACAAAGCTTATGCTGTCTGGACATACTAACATCTGCTAGTGCAACTGTCTCAATGATAAAATAATAAATCCAAACACAGATATCCTTTGGTTGGCTCACCACCTTAAAACTCTGCTGTTCATTGTCCTTGTTTTTTTGTCAGCTATGTGTGAGAATCAAAAATCAATCAGTTTTTGATTGTATGATCTATTTGCAGCATTAAACATATGTTTTCTGTGCTTGTTAAAATATGTTTTTAATATATTTTAAAAGGAAAATCTATAATTATTAGGGGTGTAACGGTACACAGAAGTCACAGTTCGGTACGTACCTCTGTTTTGGGTTCACGGTTCGGTACAATAGGAAGAAATGGTCACACTTTAGTTTAGGGTCCAATTCTCACTATTAACTAACTATTAACTATGACTTTTGCCCCAATAAACCCCCAATTACTGCTTATTAATAGTAAGGTAGTTGTTAAGTTTAGGTATTGGGTAGGATTATGGGATGTAGAATATGGTCATGCAGAATAAGGCATTAATATCTGCTTTATAAGTAATAATAAACAGCCAATAGTAATATGCATGCTAATAAGTAACTATTTCATACCAGACAAAGGAGCAAATCCACAATGCTAGGTTTATTTTATTTTATTTTGAACAGACAGTAGTGCAAATATAATTGGTACAGTACAGTCTTCTTTAGTGTATTAAACACTAAGCAGTAAACAGAATGCACTCTTGCATAGGTCATATTTTTTGCAGGGCTGATAAAAAAGGTATTTGGTCACAATAAGCTAGAAAACTAAAAAGCATCTTGTGTTACAAAAGTACAAAATAAATAGAATAATGAAAATTAAAACTTGTGTATTAGGAGTGTTACAATTTGCTCCACTTAAAGTATATTTAAACATTCAAAGGTTAGCCTTCCTTTACTTAATTTTCTGCGATACACTCCGTTTCGTGCAGTTGAGAGCGCAAGACTGTCAAAGTATTCTCCTTTTCCATCCATGAGCGCAGAAACATGTGCATTCGACATGTGCGCACTACCTAGTGGACTTTGTTTTCAAGCGCTCAAGTCATTCACGTATGCGCTGTTCTTCCTCTGCACTTTTTCCCTGTTGTGGCGGTTAGCAAACAGCGATGTATTACCGTGCGTGCCCCCTTCTGGATTGGAGTGTGTATCACCTGTGACTGACTCTATTCGGCGTCTAACTGCATGAACTGAACCGTGACATCCATTTTTATTTTAAGAATTTTCATAAATGTGGAGAGTGTGTTAATTAAAAATTTAGAGAAGTAGAGAAGGTTAAAAAAAGAAAACATTTATAACCCACCTTTTTCAAGGTTTTCTAATACACTTTAGAGTGATCTGGACAATCCCATTAGTCACAGACACACTTCAGAGAATTGTGCATCATGAATTAGAATGGGTATACAACTATTTCTGGGCTTAAAGGATACAAGAACCAATCGAGGCAGAATATTGTATTTATAAGGGAATTATACTGTTTGGCCAATGTACTATTTAAAGCCCAATGTGCACCGTAAAAACGAATTTGTTCAGTTTACTTAATTCAATTGTGCAAACTCGTTGCCTTAATTCAATTAAGTAATCTTTACTTAATTGTATTAAGTTTTGTCAAACAGTAATTCTATCTGTGATCTGAGGAAGTGTACTCCCAGAGTGCATTGCGGCACAAATAAAGTAAATGCTTTGTTTTACTGTTTGTGGCTTAATTTTACAATTTTATTTGCTGTCTTGTGTCAGTATTACCCCAACAATGACAGCAAATAAAATTGTAAGGGTCTTACTAATTAAAAAAATGAATGTTGATGTCTGTGTGTGACTCGAGCAAGGTTGATTGCAAGGCACTGGCTCAACTAGAGAGGAATCAACCCCCTTAAAAGTTTTATGTTTCACAATAGTATGGTGTTTATGATATATATGTTAGTGATATGATCTAATAAACCAAAATTTTACACAGTCTAAATTAGTTATTGGTTTAGTGCCAAATTATGTCACTTTTTAAAAGCGATCTATTTAATATGTCCCTTCCTTTGAAACCACAAATAACTGTAATTTCCC
This sequence comes from Mylopharyngodon piceus, assembly GCA_039654765.1. Lineage (NCBI taxonomy): Eukaryota > Metazoa > Chordata > Actinopteri > Cypriniformes > Xenocyprididae > Mylopharyngodon > Mylopharyngodon piceus. The sequence continues at coordinate 47,455 of JBCHWC010000075.1, forward strand.
GTTTGGAAATCAATTGGAATCAACTGGAAGAGAGTTATAATAATATAAGTGAAGTTGAAGTGCACAACCAAAGGAAACGCTAATCACTAAAATGGTGAGAAGAAATTTTAGGAAATCAACATGAATTTATGGTCAACTTACGTGACGTTATCCCAAACGTTTTAGTTGTATTGATAATTTAACATTCAAGATCACTTTAAGAAAATGAGTGAATGCAACTAAAGAAAGATAACTGCAGAAGTGGAGAAAATGAGTGAAAAGTCTATTAAGAATTGCCCCGCCTTAAAACCTTTTGCCCCGCACTTTTTTCTTTCTTTTTTTTTTTTTTGCTTGACGAAATGGTACTCAAACCAGTCAAGTAATTTTTACTTGGGTTTTCTGAGTAACAAAGCATAGCATGCAAACAGTAAAGATTACTAAAAAGGGTTAGTTAGAACAACTGTTAGATGCAAACAGTACAGATTACTAAATTGCTTTAAGTTCAACAAATTCTTGGACATTAAGTAAAGTTTACTAAAAAAGGTTAGTTAGAACAACTGGTTTTACAGTGTGGCACCTGTGACGACAACTTGCCCACCGTGGGCTAGTTTCATACTCCTTCCTTGTCTTGTGACTCGTGAGAATGAGTGTGTTACCACAGAGATGTTTTAATAACATCTCTCATTTAAACTTTTGTGTGATGCATTTTCTCAACATGAGCAGAGTCACTATGTTGCTGCTATCCTTCCTCATTCATCCATCTTTCTTTCTGCTCTTGTCTGTCCTCTGTCTTTCTCTATCCTTCAGTGTTTGAAGGCCGTCCAGCACACTGGCACACATTTTTGGCTCATGCAGCATGTTTGCTTGTGCTTTGGATCTACTTTGCCTCTCTGTGCCTACTCTGCCTTTGTTTTTCACACGACTTATTTAGATCAGCTTAGAAAAAGCTTAAATAAACACTCTTAGAAATAGTTCGCCCTGAAATGAACATTCTGTTAATTACTCACCCTCACGTTGTTCCAAACTGCTCATGTTTCGGAGTTAGGTGGAGTGTTCATTACGTCCTTTTCCATACAATAAAAGTTGTATTTGCATTCTGATTTAAAATCAATAAGCTGCATGTGTTGTAACCAATGAGTTGTGTCAAATTTGAATTTGCTGAAGTGCAAAAGAGATTTGAGAATGACTGTGAAGGGGAAGATTATCAGTAAAGAACAACTATCAACAGTAATTTGGTTCAGCTTTTTGTGTATGGCTTCAGAAGACTTGAATATGGAGTTATATAAACCATTTTTTTGTGTTCTATTTATCCTTTCTGGAGCTCAACACTAGAAGCAGAAAGTCAAGTCTGAACTATTTCTGTTCTTTTCTGATAATCCCAGGTAGCTTCGGTCATGCAGGTGAAGTCAAATTAATATCTTGTGGCCATGACATATCTCGTTTCCTCAAGCTAATAAGTTGTGGCCATGACAAAACTACTGTAAGTCAACCGAACATGCTACATATCAGATTATGCTTCCAGCGTGATATAAATGTAATTTGAGGCTTTATTAATGTCTACACCTACCCCAACCCTAAACCTACCCTTACAACAATACAAATACAGTGTTGGTCTGTCTTCAAACTAAGCACTGTCTTTGCTCTCTCTCCCTCGCACATATTAATCTAAATCAACTTGCACGATGCTAAAAGTTCAGAAGACCGAATCCATGTTTCACGTGGTATATTTGGAGAATTTTTTTTTTTTTTCTGAATTACCGCTGGGTGTGAATAGTGCTCAAAAGAATGTCACCTCATCTTCTCTGACAGGCATTCCGCACATGCAGCTGACATAAACCACACTTTCAATAAACAAACAAACAAACAAAAAATCCTATAAAGTGATGTGAAGTGTTTTCTGTGTTGATAAATCTTTTGCGATGTCCTAACAGCACGGATTCGCACACAATGCGTCCACATCTGCTAATGTCCGATTCGCTACCTAATGACTCTGAACTGATTCATTTTAATGAATGGTTAAAACAACTGTTCTGTCCAACACTGATCTCACGAGACGTCACTGTCTGAATCGGTGTATAACAAATAATTTACTCAGAATACCTCTAAGTGTGCTTACACCATTTAGCAAGAGTGGTTAGTAAGATATAGCCTTAATAATCCAAAGTATTTTCAGGTTATTTATATGACAACGTGTAGTAAATTACCTATAAAATCAGTTAGTTTAGACTGGAGTTGTCAGGGTTTGTGACATTTAGGAAGCGCACAACGAAGGAGATCCTTGATTAGAACTTTTAATACAGTAACCAACATGAACAGGATAATAACTAGGGAAATATAACAGAAACACCATCAAAATAACATCAACGCAAGACAAGGACTAGACAGAAACTGAGGGCTTAAATACAAGGTGAACAAAGGACCAAACGAGATTAATTAACAAGAAACAGCTGAACTGAGGACACTAATCAAATGTGTGGCGGTGCAGCCTCCCTGGCCTTGGCCCGGACCCCAGGCTTGGCCACTATGGCCACGGGTATATGCCCCCCCCCCTTAGGCATTAGGCATGGTGGCCATTTTGGCTGAGGGCTCAGGCGTGGTGGCGGCCATCTTGACCGAGGGCTCATGCGTGGCGGCGGCCATCTTGACCGAGGGCTCAGGCGTGGCGGCGGCCATCTTGACCGAGGGCTCAGGCGTGGCGGCGGCCATCTTGACCGAGGGCTCATGCGTGGTGGCGGCCATCTTGTGACGAGGCTCGGGAATGGCGGCCATCTTGCGACGAGGCTCTGGAATGGACTCTGGGGCTGTAGTGAACTCTGGAGTGGCTATGATGGTCCCGATGTTAAGGGATGTGGAGGATTTGGTTGCAGGATTGGGGTGAGCTGGAGCAGCCAAACGCTTTCGGGATAGGACTGGATAAGTGCTATTGTCCTCTTTAACTTCAACCATGAAATCAGAATTATATAGCCAGAGGACGAAATTAATGAAATCGACTAGAGGCAAATTATAATGACCAGGAGACAGGAACTGATATAACGCATCATCCAGTCCAATCCGAAAGTAGGCTTTGAGCGAAGACTCGCTCCAACTCACCAAATGAGAATAGTCCAAAAATTCCTCCACGTACCACTCCAGAGAACGTCCATTCTGCCGTAGGGAGGACAGGTAATCCTCAGCCATCTTGGTTGTGGGGATTGGATCAGGAGACAGTGTGACCAAATTGCAAAATTGATCAAAGAAGTCATGATAGGTTTTTTTGTCCATATCGCACAGCCCTGGAATTCAAAGCGTCTCTCTGTGACACACCTGTAACGCGTGCACAGAAAGCCGCTTCACATCAAGTGAGTGCGAGTTCTCATTCGCGCTTGAACAGATAAAACAAAAAAAAAAACACCCGTTTTAGCGATTATCCTAGTAAGCACAGTCTTAACTTAAAAAGTCTTAAATGAAAATAGTTGTGAGAAAATCAGATATGTGTCAGACTCTAAAAAAAAAACTGCTGTATCAATTATGTTAATCGAACAAAAGACAAAAAGAAAATCACTCACTGCTCTTCACTAAATAACTTTTCTAGCTTTAATAATGATAAATCTATATTCAATTTATTATTTATGCAGAAAAGACTGTGCAGTGTTTATTAACTGCATAGATACAGAAATTATTCAATTTATATTGATTAATGTACATTATATAATTACCTGTCAGATCTACCTGAAAATCTTAAACTACTGTTTTACAAGGTTACGTGATCATAAACAATAAAAACAACTTTTTGTGTGCATTTTAGCATGGCAGGTAAAAATCTGGACTGGCCCGACTGGGCCAGTAGAAAAAACCTTAGTGTTGAGCCCTGATTTATTAAAGGCACAGCTAAATGTAACATTTATTACAATGGGTTTATGTGAAGATTGTTTTAAGCTCACTTAAAATAAAAGTTATATTTTTTAAAGGGGACCTATTATGCAAATTTCACTTTTGCATGGTGTTTGGCTATAAATGTGTGTTGGCAGTGTGTGTACACAACCACCCTATAATGATAAAAATCCAACCTCTCCTTTTTTTTTAATCCCCATAAATCATAAGCAGTGTCTCAGAACAAGCCGTTTCCAGATCCCTGGCAGTGTGACGTCACATTAGCCACAGCCCCGCCCACGAATGTTGACAGAAACTGCCGTTTTAACATAGAACCGCCCTGAGCGAGTTCACAGCCAGTTGTACAGTCCGCCATTGCTGCACTGACGTGAATGTCTCCCAAGCATTTTAGGTGTTCTGTAGCTGGATGGATTAATCCACATAGCTCTCTCCATTTACTCCCTAAATCTGAGCTGCTGAAGACGAGGTGGATTAATTTTGTTTTCGAAGAAAATGCTCCCTCAACTCTACCGAAATTCATTTATGTCTGCGCGAATCATTTCACACTGGACTTCTTTGTGAACGAATGTCAATACAAAGACACAATACAAAACAGAGGTTGTGCTAATAATTTGTTGCTCAAGGATAAATCAGTAAACTGTTCGTGATCCAGCTTACAGTCTCCAGAGTGATACTGGATATGGCAGTAATGAAGGTGAGAGCACTTTATTACAGCTCATCGGAGTTGATTTACGGATATAAAGTTTACCAGTTTATTAAGCACCACCCGAAAAGGCATAAGGTCTTTATATATTTGTTTACTGTTAGTTGTAACGAGTGTTTCTGTGTAATTCGCTGTGTATGTTGATGATAATGCAAAGGAGAGAGAGAGAGAGAGAGAGTTTATGGATAATATTTTAATGCACACTTGCACTGTGTTTTATTAAGCTCTTATAGTGATTTTCTAGAGTGAAAACGGACGCTTCACCTTTTGTGTGAAGTACAATAAACATCATAAAACTTATCGGTAAAGTCGAACGGGATCCGGTACAACAGGCTTGTACTAATATAGTGGATAAAAACAAGAAGACAATATAAGTTATAACCGTAATTGAACTAAACTATACCTGTTCTATCTCATGCAGCATTCGCAGTTTCTGACATTATAGTGCGTCCTGACTGAATCCTGACACCAGAGAATCAGTTCTTGAAGCTCCGCCCTCTTAGGCCGAGCGCAGCAGCTCATTTGCATTTAAAGGGCACACACTGAAAAAGCACGTTTTTGCTAAACCCCAAAAAGTGGCAATTTTAACATGCTATAAAAAATTATCTGTAGGGTATTTTGAGCAAAAACTTCACATACACACTCTGGGGACATCAGAGACTTATTTTACATCTTGTAAAATGGGGCATAATAGGTCCCCTTTAAAGCCTATTAAATGTTAAAATTAATAGCTTTCAATTATACTGTCATGTTGAATGGCTATAATTATTGGCTAAAATTGAGAAAAAAATCAATTTAATAAAGACATCAGTATCAGTACTGGTATCAGTGATAGTGACCTTCATTCACAGTGCTTAGTAAAAAGATGCCTTTAAACAAATATTTAAAATATACCATCGTTATGTTGTTTCTACATTATTTTGGAGATTCAGTGTGAAAGTATTACAATATAAAAATATATTAAAAACTTTAATGCGATTAATTAGTTATTTTTTTAATTGATTGACAGCACTAGTTATTTTACATTTGATTACTTTAATTATAGCCATTCAATATTTCATTATAAAATAAAGCCATAATTTCTAACATTTAATAGGCTTTAAAAAAATAACAACTTTTAATTTAAGTGAACTTAAAACAATCTTCACCTTTAGCTGTGCCATTAATATAGCAGGGCTCAATGCTATTTTTTTGTACTGGTTCAGAGTTTTACTTGCACTGCCAAAAAATAAATAAATAAAAGTTATTGTTTTCATTGTTTTTGACCCATGTAACCTTGTAAACAGTGCTTTAAGGTGTTCAGGTAGGTCTAACAGTAGCTAATATTCAAGTAGGAAAAATACAGAAACTGATTAATAGCTAAAATTGTGGGGGAAAAAATCCATTTAACAGAGACATCAGTAGCAGTATTGGTATTCGTGATACTGGCCTTCATTCATAGCACTTAGTAAAAAGATGCCAGAAATCATGTTCATGGATGCTATTAACGTTACTGTAGTATGAAGCAGAGCAGGATCGAGTGTTGTGGGAGCTGAACGAGGCTGCTGAAGCGATTGTTAATGAGAGAAGAATGCAACACACGCCTTGTGAACAGCGGAACTTTTATTATGCCACAGCTCCGGCGCCGCTTCCGTTTTTCCAGTCATGAGTAAGAGGTAACGCAGCTCTGTTTATCATATTAGATACATTTGAGTGTGTTGAAAATTATGTTATGACATTACTTTGTGCGTTTGCTCTGCGGCTGCTATGAGACACTTGTTGCACACTGCAGTAAGGTAGATCGATATTAGAATATCATGTTAAATGCTGGATGGCTTGTGTTGATAAATGGCATGTAATTCATTTTAAAACGTTTTGTATGATGGAGAAAATTTTGTATTACTGTTACTAAAAATAAAGCTGCATCTGATTATGCTATGTTACTCGCAAAAAATCAAGAAAATTTGATTTAAACAATAAGACTAAACGTGTTGAGCTATAGCTATATAACAATGATTAGTTTTCTGTCTATAAATGTATCAAAACAGATGTTCCCTTGTCTAATAAAACATGTAATATATTAAAGCGTCTTTGGTGTTTCCATGGTTTCTACAAAATAAAACCGAAAACTGAGGTTAACACGGATATGACGCCATTAACAGGCGACTCACTCACACGTCCCAGTTCCTTGGTTAAAATAGCAATTTTCTCATGATTTACAAACATTTGGGATATTGTAAGTACTCAACTGAACAAAATATATAACACTGGCCCAGTGGTTTTTGGATATTTTACTGTAAAAATCTTACATATTGCAGCTTTAACCAAATAAATATTTAAAAAAAGAAAAACGGTGATCACTGTAGTGAAATAATTACATTGTTATTACTGCACAGCAGTATATGGAAACATAAAGCCACACATGTTTCTCTCTAAGCATCAAGTACCCTGTGTAGTTCCCTAGTGGTGTAGCTCTGCCACAAAACCCCAGCCAAAACAACACATGATACAGATGAACATGGGGACAGACAAGTCTGGCAGAAACTTCTTGATGTGGTGTTTTATAGCTAAAATGACTAAATGAGATGAGTAGTTGAGTAGTTTACAAAATGAGTAGTTTTATATTTCTCCATTTTTTAAAATTTGATTATGCTGTTCGAAATGCTTAATGGGATTGTAGTTCTTTCCCTCAGTAAAGCCGTTAAGTACAGTCTTGTACCTTTGACTGTTTGTCCGATTTTCAAAAACGTTTTTGCTTCAAATCAAAGTTTGTAATTCACCTCTTAGCTGATTGGCTTAATTCATGGCTCATAACTAATTTTTTTTTTTTTTTTTTTTTTAAATCCGTAGACAAATAAATACACAAACATAAGATTGGCCACTCTTCATTAATTGTGGCCCATCTTGTGCCTCCCAGTTGAAAAGATCCTAGAATCACAGTTTCCGATTCATCAAAACTGGTTTTCTTTATCCAACTGAGAGATGTAGTTTGTGAATCCTATGAATCGGTTGGGTGTTTTGAGGCACCGTTCACACAGCTCGATGAGAAACGGCTTGGACTAATCCGAAACAATCACAGAATACTTACGAGGTGGTGCTTTGTTTTAATTTATTTTTAAATTAATTTAATTGATTTGTATTTTTTGTATTTAACATATTAATAATAAAATAAATGAATTATATTAATATATTGAAATAAATTTATCTCACGGCCCACCTGGAGGATCACTGAGGCTCCCTTAGTGGGCACTGTTTTCAACCTTTTTGGACACGCGCCCCACATGTTTATCTAATTTCACAAGTAGCGCTCAGAGTATCTGTTAGAGTGTCTGTCTGCACCATAGAAAGCATTGTAAGTGGTCTGACTCTGCCCATGAAAAAAACTTCTGCTAGAAGCCAGAAATGGGGGACAGATGGATAATAATAGCCATAATAGCTGATTCTAGGGGAAAACAAAAAACAAATATATATATATATATATATATATATATATATATACACAATTGTTCCTGTCCATTGGTTTTTCCCTCTGAAATAATGGTTCCTGTCTTGGATTAGTCAATACAGTGTTCCAGCCATGTTAAAAAAATTTCAGTTTTGATGAACTATCACTTAAAGAATTCTAAGAATTCTAAACAATGTGGAGCAGCTGCTGTTAAAAAATATGTGAGTGTTCTTGTTTGCATGCAGGAAGAGAGGATACAATTATGGAAGGACAGGAGTTATAAAAGAGAAATGAGAACGGAATGAGAAGCAGGCAGAAATGAACAGTGGACAAGAGCAGGCCAGCATGTTACATAACCGCTCTGACATCTACATGCAGCCGGCTGTTCTAGAGCAGCGAGAGTCTCTCGACAGGGAAAATGTTCCAAATCAGGGCCATTCAGGGTGAGAATGAGTCACATGACAGCCAGCCTCAAAAACGGCCTGCTTTCATAAATTACTGCACATATAAAATGGCATATTTAGACACTGAATTAAAAAAAAACCAAAAAAAAAAAAAAAAACCTTTCTTTGTTATTTGTTAAAGGGATCATTTTTTTCAATATTTATTTTATAATTTGTTTTATAATTTAATTGATCTTTTTTTCCCTAAGTCCGCTTATAGTATTTTTTGCATGCAAAAAATAAAAACGTTATATAGCTATATAGCACCTTTTAATATTTTGTTTACAAAGTGATTTACATAAGACATACATGTACATGAACATGCATACACTGATGAGCCAAAATATTATAAACACCTGCCTAAAGGCGGGTGCACACTGCGATTTTGGCCACGATTTGGTCATCTGAGACAAATTTTGAAAATCCTAAAAGATTCCTATAATCCTAGGCTAAAATCTGTAGTCTTTGATCGCTAGTTTGACGTTCACCGACAGCCAATTAATGACAGTTGCGATCAAATTTTACCTCAGACGAAATTCTGGCAGTGTCAGAAGATTTGGTGCACAGTCCTGCAGTGTGACTTCTCCTACGACGAACGTCAAATTGTCTTCATTTTTCAAGACAAGCCGTGATCAAAATTAACACTAAAGATTTCTTTGTTAGCCACCATTTCAGTCCCGCATGTAATACAGCTCACGGTCATCGAACGTGTATGGGTTGATGATATAAAACTCCGGAACAGTTTTCATGCGCGCGTCAGTTTTTAACGCATCTTGACTGTCGTACGGTCTGACATAAATGACAGCTGAGATCCCACAGTGTGACATGAGGATCATGTTCATACAGTCTGACAAGCAACAATCATAAAGAACTATTATAAATCGCACAGTGTGCACCCGGCTTAATATGCTGTTGTTCATCTGTGTGCTGCCAAAAACAGCGCCGAACCACTGAGGCATGGACTCTACCCCTGAAGGTGTCCTGTTGTATTTGGCACCAACACATTAGCAGCAGATCTTTCAGGTCCTGTAGGTTGCGATGTGGGGCCGCCGTGGATAGAACTTGTTAATCCAGCAAATCCTACAGATGCTCAATTAGATTGCTCTTGGGGGATTTTGGAGGCCCATATAAATGGCTGGACCCAGGGTTTCCCAGTAGAACATTGCCCAGAGCATCACACTTCCTCCACCGGCTTGTCATCATCCCACAGTGCATCCTTGTGCCATCACTTCCCCAGGTAAACAGCAGACACACACACGGCCGTCCACGTGATGTAAAAGAAAACTGGACTCATTGGACCAGATGACCTTCTTCCACTGCTCCAAGGTCTACTTCCAATGCTCGTGTGCCCATTGTAGGCGCTTTCGGTGGTGGACAAGGGTCATCATAGGAACTCTGACTGGACTGGAGCTACACACCCCCATACGCAGCAGAGTGCAGTTCACTGTGTTGTGACACATTCCTCCCATAACAATCTATAAAATGTTGTGACTTATGCCACAGTAGACCTTCTCTTGGCTTGGATCAGACAGAACAGCCTCGTGCATCGATGAGCCTTGGGCATCCAACACTGCTGACCGGGAGCAACCCACAAGCCTTGCCGTTTCAGAGATTCTCTGACCCAGTAATCTTGCCATAACAATTTTGCTCTTGTCAAAGTCGCTCAGATCTTTATTCCTGCTCATTTCACCTGCATCCAACACGTTGATTACAAGAACTAATTGTTTGCTTAAAATCTGATCAACCCAGACCTTAATATGTGGTCTTGTTAGGAGATGATAAACCATATTCGCTTTACCTGTGAAATTGAAATTGAAATTTGACAGACTAAAATAAGAAGTTGCAGAGGCATATAAGGTAATATAATAATAAATATTATATTAATATCAGTGTCCAAGCACTAATGATTTGAAAGAATTGAATAGTTTATTGTCATTGCACAACTGTACAACGGTATTATTGCTTCTCAGTGATACATTCACATGAAATATACATGTAGACAAATGCATACACATCTTATGATGTAGTTTTTATAGCAAAGTCCATCTTGAATATTCACTGAAAGTTAGGGTTTGATCATAATATGTGTGGTGTATCTGTGGACTCATATTCAACATTTAATTTGAGATGAATCACATGTCATAGGATGTCACAAGATAATTTCAAATAAATGTGAGGATGGCATTATCTTTCAGTTGAAATTGAATTTGCTAAAAATTCATAAAATTTTGCATGTTTGCTCAGAATGACTTATTCTCCATATGTACAAAGTTTTGCGATGTTTTGACCTTTGTAAACGTGCAATGTCTCATAATGGGTCATACTAGACACATATTGTAAAAACAAAACAAAACAAAACAAAAAAACTGTATTACCTAAACTGTTTAATAGATCAAAATTTTTGACAACTTTCTGACAGCATGGTCTATAGCTAATGTGTGCAGACTTTGGTGAAGGTCTGACAAACGGCCTAGGAGGAGTTTGAAAAAGTTTTTTTTTTTTTTTTTTTTTAACAAATTACAATGGTGGATAAAGTTTTTATCTAATCATAAAAATTAGATTTACTATTGCTCATGCTTAAAGCAAGAAATAATAATTTTGTCATACGGTTGCGGAGTTATTAGCTAAAACGTAAAGTTGCTTATTATAGTGCCACATTGTGGCTGATTGTCACAAAAATTGGTGCACATTCATTTTCACAAGATGTACAAATATATCCATTTTTGTAATGGTAGGTTTGACATTATTAGCCTCTGAAATTTGATTGGCTGTTGGCAGCCAAGTATCCGAGTCATATTAGAGTCATATTATAATGGTTTTTTAGTTGTAGCACCCCCATTGACGTAATTTTATGAAACTTGGTCAAGTCAAGTTACCTTTATTTATATAGCGCTTTTTACAATGTAGATTGGTTTTAAAGCAGATAACAAAGATTGTTTTGGCTTTATAGCAGCTCTAGAGGACAATACTGTCATTGTCAAGCTAAAGTAAGTTCAGTATTGATTCATTTCCATTGTAAAAATCATTCATTATTAATTTAGTTCATTTATCTACACAGCAGCTCTGGAGAAAACAGTGATGTCATCGTCCAGCTCAGTTCAGTTCGCATACAATGGTGTCAATGTAGGCAGATCAGTAATATTGTTGAATAGTTGGTGTCCCTAACTAAGCAAGCCAGAGGCGACAGCGGCAAGGAAACCAAAATCCAACAAAAAAAAATCTTGGGAGAAACCAGACTCAAAACTTGTTGTGCATCCTCAGAATGTCCTGTCCAGCAGCTATAGGTCATCTAGTAAAAATGGGCATTGCCTGACCAATTAATTAACTGATAACTTTGTAATGCTTTGACGCAGACGATGAAATTTTTCCCTCTTTTTCCACCTCACATTTAAATCGCTTACGGTGCGTGTCCACTGGAGAGCACAGTGAGTGTTTTCAATTAATTTCTATGGAAGCTCAACTGTAGTCCTTAAAGCAACTTGTCCCACTCCAGATACTGACTATTACATTTAATATTGACCCCCCAAGCTAGGCTTGCTGTGATAGTCAGTGTTACCATGTTACCGGTGTTCAGTACCGCCAATAGATAATTATTTCATCATTTAATCATTTAATATCATTTCATTTAATAGAGAAGTAATGTGTGGTTTCATTTGAAGCAGTTTTGGCGTTTTATTTGATGTGGTCTCAGCAGTGTCTTTAAAGTGTTGAAGCTCATTGTTCGCATTCATGCTTGCATACACACCTGCTTGCTATTCATTCACTATGCCTGTGTTTGTTTTCTTTCTCTGAGATTAACGCCAAACTCATCATGGTGACGTGCATGCACAGCTTGCATCATGTCACAGTTGGCACAACTGACCTCTCACCAGCCCCTTTTTTTCTGTATTTCTGCCAAATGCTCTCACTGTAATTTACAGGTCACAGTAAGGTTAGCCAGATGGACCAAAATATTATATGTGATTGTCACAGTTATGTTCAGTTTCACTGTCTTGTTTAGTTTCTTAATCTTAGTTTTTTTTGTCACCATTTGTCTGAGTTCTAGTCTTTTATCAGTTGTCATGGTTTCTAATCCATCCATACATGTTCCCTTTTCTATTGATGATCTTCCCTCTGTGTATTTAAGCCTTTGGTTCTCCTCTGTTCTTGGTCTTGTGTTAACTGTTGATGTATGTAGTGTTCATTCGTTCCTAGTGTTTAATTAAAAGTGTTATTTTTTTTCTGAGATTGAATTTGTCGTGAAAGAGTTCTCAAAACCATTAGAAACACTTTCATATTTTCTGTGTAGAGTTTTGATGCATGAGATCTGGATCTGGAAGTGCTGTACACCCTTCCCTTTAAGATGTGCAATATTTATTTCCACAAGACAGCTCCTGTCATTGCATGTGCTAGTGCATGTACTGTATGAACTCTGAGACTATCACTGTGCCAGTGATATAAGCCTCCTGATCCCCAGGAATTCTTTTTGTGCTTTCAGGCTCAAATTGACATTAGCCAGTTGGTTTTTAGATAGATCTTTTATAAGAGTTTTATGAGACACACTATCTATAAACCTGCACTGAGAGATGTTCAGATGAATTTGAGACTTGAGACTGGCTGATAGCCTGGCTCCTTGGCAACTTAGTATCCATGTTCTTAGACTTGACAGAAGCTAAAATCACTTATAACAAATTTGAGAGACTCTGTATGACTTATGTCAAATACCTAACATTTTATTGAATTGGAGATTAAAAGGTTAAATGATAGCACAGAGGTGGGAAAATGCACTTCTTTTAAACAAGTTCTGTACCTGGAGAAGTGCAGTTTGAAAGCTGACATCTTTACTAATGGGTGTTAAGCTCTGCTGACCAGTTGTTATAAGTCACCTGAGCTGTAAATTCCATGTGACTAATGACACATTAAGCATGTTTGAGCTTCAGCTGTCCATATGTGAATAAAAGGCTAAATTATATACATAGTTCAGTCATGAAACTCTAGATGCACAGGCTGATGGGTCCTTAACGCAAGCTGATGATAATTACAGCATTAACTACTTGGCACAAGCTGATTGGTCCATGTCTCTTCTGCAGCCAATGAGCTTGTTGCTCGCACATTTAAATGGCTGGTTACATTCACTATAGCAGTTTGCAGCACACTTCAGAGATCCTCTAAAACCCTCCACCTCCCCCAGCTCCACCTGTATAGATCTGCTATGGGTTTTTGATATATGCTATTGTGCAGCAGCACTATGTCTCACTTGCAGCATTTTATCAGCTGATGTATTGGCAGTAGCAGGTTCTTGTACTTGCTCTGCAGCAGCAGCAATAATCTGTGTAGCAGATCTGTTCCGCCAAGACCAAATACATTAACATTCTCATATCCATTACCATGCTAAAAATCTTCTGAGAGTTGTCATGATTGAAATAAAATTAAACATATAAAGCAATTGTGTGTCTTCAGGAGACTTGGATTAAATAACTTGATTCATTCATATATATATATATATATATATATATGCATATATAAGGGCTGTCAATAGATTATTTTTTTTTAATCGAGATTAATCGTATTTATCGTGAAATTAAGCATACACCATTTATCTTGTTTAACACGTCCATTTTGCTATCATTGCCTATATCCAGCAAAGTAAACCATCAGATTGAAGTGTGATTTTAACAAAACTGTATTTTTCAGCATTTTTCAAGGTAAATTTAGATGTCTTTCCAAAAAAGGACTCCAAATAACCAAATGATATGATTTAATATAATTCATACATTTATGTACACCAAAGAACCCATTTAAAAAAAAAAAAAAAATCAACAATGCTTTACAGGTTTTTCAACTATCTAACAATAGTTTTCAGGTACGGAAATTGAACAAAGTAATCAAATATAAAATAACTGCATATAAACTTCTTTGAATAATTAAATAAAGGTGAAACATTAAGTTACAAAAGCTATTCAGTCAAGAGTGATTTCTTCGTCTTTTGTCTTTTGATTAACATTAATAACAGAGAGCAGGAATATTAGACTGCTGTCCCTTTAAGACATAATTCAAAGATCCAGTACACTGATACTGATTCATATGCATTGTCTGTCTCGTTTTTCTCTTAAGACATAACCTACTATGTTTGTTAGGATACTCGCTAAGATGGGCATGTTGACATAATTTTTGTGTAAATTTGTCCGTTTAGGTGCAAGACTTGAAAGAGAATTTGCGCGAGAGTATTTGCGCGCTGTGACGCGGCTCTCCATGTACGCACTTTGGATGAGCGCACACAAATCTCCTCACAGAGGGCGCGAGGTCTCTTTCGCGTCTTATGGATGAATGTTTAAATTGGCAAGGTTTAAATGAGTTTAGTTTAAACAGATAGCAATGTGAGCTGTTCAGGTCTCACCTGCGCTCGTGCGCTATCAACACCAGGGGATGACGGCGTAAATGACTGGGCATAGAGCATTCGGCACGTCATTGAACATTTGTTTACAGTGACTATTTTGTCCATGTTCTTTTGATCATCGCTGTTGTAACGTATTGGGAAACCAGAATGCACATACATCGACTGAAACATACATTAGCCGAATCCGTCTGTCTGTTTTGCATGTTGTTTTCAACAAACCATATTATAGATGCGTCATCAGATTTGGGATGAACTGCGGTGCAAGCGCGTGCCGAACCGTGGGTGGAGAACCGAACGGTTCCATCCCTAACAGCAACATACACAGGACAAATCCAAACATTATTCTGAATGTGTGTGAAAACAACGTGAATGTACTGAAATGTGTCTGTGCATAAATACAATGTATGACTCCTTTACGTCACCGCAATTGTCTTTACTTTGATTGCAATCCTCATCCATCAAAACTTTCATAGCAAGAAGCTGGTTTGCTTTATCCAGCCGAGAAACATAGTTTGCATATCATCTGGCCATACAGCGGTGGGATGTTTCTACATTCCGTTCAGACAGGAACAGCGCGACGCGGGAGGGCTCGCACTCTTCAGATACAATGACAGAATATGACAGAGAGTTTGTGTTTTAAAGCGAAACAGACACTGGAATGAATAATTCTTTCTGCCATCTGATATAATCAGCATGGACTTTTAAGATCATCTAACTGCGTGACGTAAATTACGTTATGACGCAATTTCACATGCTTCCATAATTTTTTTGCGTTAAATGTGTTAAATTATTTTAACGCGTTAAGGATTTTGAATTAATCGCATGCGTTAACGCTGACAGCCCTATATATATACACACACACACACAGTTGTGGTCAGAATTATTGGCACCCTTGGTAAATATGATCAAAGATGACTATAAAAATTAATCTGCATTGTTTATCCTTTTGATCTTTAATTCATAAAATTAGCAAAAATCTAACCTTTCATTGAAGAAAAGAATTGAAAGTGGGGGGAAAATCACATTATGAAATAAATGTTTTTTCTCCAAAACACGTTGGCCACAATTATTGGCACCCCTAGAATGTTTTATGAGTAAAATATCTCTGAAGCATATTCCCATTTATATTTACTTTTTTTTTTTAGCACACCAGGGTGATCATGAACATGAACTTGTCCAACCATGACTTCCTGTTCCACAGGAGTATAAACATGAGGAAACACAAAGGCCAAATTCCCTTAATCATTCAACACAATGAGAAAAACCAAAGAATATAGTTCTGATGTGCAGCAAAAGATTGTTGAGCTTCACAAAATAGAAAGTGGCTGTAAGAAAATAGCTAAAGCATTGAAAATCCCCATTTCCACTATCAGGCCAATAATTAAGAAGTTCCAATCAACTAAAGATGTTACAAATCTGCCTGGAAGAGGACGTGTGTCTATATCGTCCTAACGACGGTGAGGAGGAAAGTTTGAGTGGCCAAAGGATCACAGCTGGAGAACTGCAGAGAATAGTTGAGTCTTGAGTCTCAGAAAGCCTAAAAAAATTATCAAACAGCACCTACATCCCCACAAGTTGTTTGGGAAGGTTTCAAGAAAAATCCTCTGCTCTCATCCAGCAACAATCTCCAGCATATTCAGTTGTCAGACAAGACTGGAACTTCAAACGGGTGGAGTGAAAAATGAGTGGAGTGAACTGAAGAGAAGAAGCCCCAACATGGAGCTGGGAATCTGAAGGATCTGGAGAGATTCTGTATGAAGGAATGGTCTCTGATCTCTTGTCAGGTGTTCTCCAAACTCATCAGGCATTATAGGTGAAGACTCAGAGCTTTTATCTTGGCAAAAGGAGGTTACAAAAAGTATTGAATAAAAGGGTGCCAATAATTGTGGCCAACATGTTTTGGAGAAAAAAAAAAAATTTCATAATGTGGTTTTCCCCCCACTTTCAATTCTTTTTCTTCAGTGAAAGGTTAGATTTTTGATCATATTTATCAAGGGTGCCAATAATTCTGACCACAACTGTGTGTGTGTATATATATATATATATATATATGTGTGTGTGTGTCTGTGTCTTAATGAACTTTTTGAAACTGGAAGGTTTTGGTGGAATGGACTTTCAGTGGAGGGAGAGAAATATCTCAGGATTAAAAACATCTCCATTCCGTCTGTCTGATGCGGGTGCGCGCGCCGGCGCTCATTCAGTAAAATTTGAAGTTTAACGCAGACTGTCAGGACAAGCCTTTATGCAAAATGGAAATGCTCGCGTGAATTTGTAACATATACAGATAAGGATATAGCCGAAGAATGAACGTTTTGTGCCGAAGCATCTGTCAAAGCGCCTGACAGAGCAAGCCATTACGCTAATGGATTAGCTTGAAGCTTAAAACAAAGAATTCTCATGTTTTGATCAGCTTTGATCACGTACCTTTCCCGAAGCTGCTCAATCTGTTCCCTTCACTATTTTTAGATGCATTTTGTCCATAGAAATGCATTATTCAGTGCAGTAATTTGACGCGACTGGCGGAAGTCTTCTGTGCACGGTGGGCAGACCCGACTAATCGATAATGAGAATCGTTGTCGATGATTTTCATTATCGATTTTATCGAATAGTTGTTGCAGCCCTAGTATGCTGTTTTGGTAATGATTGTAAAGATCATATATTGATATCTTGAACGGTTTGGTCATAGTGAGGAAAGGAAACAGGAAGTGTTTCATAACTTCTCCATACATTGACTTGAGCTTTATGTTCATTGAAGGAGGCAGATCACATGAATGTGACTATTGTAAGTCACAGCATAACAGCACCAACTGGCAGCAGGAAGTGTATCACTTTCAAAATGCTTTGAAATCGCCCTCTTATATATACCCAAATTGCTTCAAACTTAGTCAGTGATCGATGTCAAGACATGGCAGATGTAAACTGCTAAATGATTCCTTGTATATTAAACAGTGTTGCCATGGCAACCCATCCAACCTTAAACTTTTTGGTTGTTTTTAAAGCTCTTAGAATGCTTAATTTCGTGAAACACACATCAGAGTTTGTCAGCCGTTAGACATTGGCAAAGAAATGGCGCTCTGTACTGACCCTTTTGACTAAAATGGAGGGGTTAGTCTTACCTACTGACACCAAACTCAGTACATAGCTCTCATCAAGCCAGACAACTTTCTAATTTACAGTCATTAGCTCTGATCAACAGCTTTTTTTTTTTTGATATGAATGTAAATTATTTGAAAATTACAGGCTCTGAATTTTTAACTGCTCCTTCAAGGGGATTCATGTGATTAACACCAAAATTTGTCAACATGATGCCAAGACATTGAGGATGCTAAATTGTGAACAGATATTGGATATCTCAAAAGGTGTTGCAATTGATGAGGGATTAAAGTAATGACATAAAAGGAAAACAGGAAGTGTTTCATTTCTTCATGATGCATTTTCTAATTTAAATTGAGATTGGATGTTTGGTAATGGAGGCTGGAGTTTGACATGTGGTTTAGAGTTTTAACCCTTCATTGCTTTGTGGGTTTTTTTGTTTTGTTTTGTTGTTTTTTGTTTGTTTGTTTGTTTGTTTGTTTGTTTGTTTTTCAGCATCATGGCTGATTTGTTAATTGAACCCATGGAGGTCATTTTAGACCTTTGAGAGTATTATGTTTTCATGCATGATTGTCTCAAATTCTCTATTTAATTTCTGTTTGGATGAAACCCCTCCTTCCAAAATGCAAAATGTGCTCTGGTTGATTAGCTGGCCCAGTGTGTTGTGATTGGCGAACCACTTACAGCGTGTTCCAGAAATGTCGCACCCACCATAACCGCGAATTTCTGATTCAGATCCAGATCCAGATTCAGACCCTGAGAATGTTTACAAACAAGAGGATTGTGCAGAACCTTTGCAAGCATGAATTTTGCATGATGTTTTAGAGTGGTAAGTTCCTAAGGATGGGTGAACAGTCTTATAAACAGGGTTCCCACGTGCCTTGAAAGTACTTGAAAGTACTTGGATTTCAAACACATGAATTCAAGGCCTGGAAATTACTTGAAAACAAATATTGGTCCTTGAAAGTGCATGAATTAAATTTGAAATAAATTTTGTGAAAATTATAACACGCCCCTCTTAGTCCTAGTATATTTGTTTTGGAATATTATTTTACAATCAGTTTCCGAGTGTTTTCCATTGTGGTACTTCCCCTTGCTTGTTATTAGGCGGGGTTTGGACATTTGAGCTGTGACACTTGCTGTGTCCGAAATGAACATTCTTGTAGGGGTGTGCGATTTTGATTGTGGACGATTAAAAGGTCTCCACGATCTGCTTTTGAAGAAATATTGTTGTATCGTGCTATAGTGCTTTCTCCGCCTCCGTCTCAACATACTGTGTAGTACAAAGCGACATACATTCACATCACATGTTAAAACAGCGGTAGAGTTATACTCACGGAACACTGCAGTTATTCACAATTACAAAAGTTTATTATTTGCATGAGTTTTAAAGCCTTTCCGGTTAAACATTTTATCTGCGTGCTGGTCTGACACGTGCTTTTCCTACTATGGAACTCACTGGGGACCAGCAACTGTTTGTTTACCCACATTCTTCAAAAAAAACAAAAAAAAACTTGTATGTTCAACAGAAGAAATTTATTCGGGTTTTAAACAATACGGTGAGTAAATAATGACAGAATTTCCTTTTTTTTTTTTTTTTTCAATTTGTTTAATACAGTAGCTTTAACAAGAAACTCATAAATGAGTATTTTTATCTTCATCCACTTTATCTGAAAGTCTGTCATTCTTTTTTCTTTTATAATTTGTTACCTTGTAAGGCTGCTTTTTTAATATATAGGGAAATTAGTTTGACAGTACTGCTCAGTCACTGGCAAAATAGTAAAACCAACATGAAAAAGATTTGTGATCAAATCATGAATCGTGATATTTTTGCCATATCGCTCACCCCTACTTATTAATAAGAATATTATGCATACTATGTAGAATTAGTTTTCCCCCAAGGGGGCGTTTTCCCCCACTCTACCCTAAATTCACAATTGTGAGTTAAAAAGTCAGAATTACGTGATTATAAAGCCACAATTGTGTCTTATAAAGTCAGAATTGTGATATATAAATTGCAATTCTGATTTTTTTTTTCTCAGAAGTGCCCATTTATATCTCTCAATTCTGACTTTCTTTTCTCAGAATTGCATGCTTATATCTATAATATATTGTATATATTCTGACTTTATAAGCCACAATTACGATCCATATAATCCTTTTTTTTTTCACTCAATTGCAAAATGTATTTTTATAACATTCTCTCTATATTATAATGTTTTTACTCAAGTAATGATTCATAAAAAATGAAAACCAAAACTAGTATGGAATAATTGTTAACATTTGGGATAAGAAAGCTGCAAACGGTTTTAATATATTTCCAAAATTAATGTACAAATGATTCTGTACCTCTTCCGGGTTAAAATGGATGCAAATGCAATAGGAGGATTAAAATACTAAGTACTGTAAGAGGTCTTTCATGACGCTTCATATGCTGGGATGTGAATTTGATAGGTGCTTGATATAAAATAAACGTTTTCTGTTAAAGAGAATATCTCCCTTTGGAGTGGACTTTGAACTTTGTAGACAATTAAGCTCACAGTTCCAATAACTTAGGACAAAATTGCATCATTAACATAATTTACTTCATGTTAAATTATCATGGGTGTCAGGACAATGGCGCAAGCACCTGAAACCCTGGTAGGCGGAAATTTCTATTCTAACCTTTTAACTCAACTTCCTGTTTAGCTTTAAAACATGGGCTCTGTCATATTCTGTCATTGTTTCTGAAGAGCACAAGCCCTCACGCATCACGCTGTGTGAAATACAGACTGAACGGTGCATCAAAACATCCCACCACTCTATGGCCAGATAATACACAAACCATGTTTCTCGGCTGGATAAAGCAAACCAGCTTCTCGCTAGTAAAGTTTTAATAGATGCGAATTGTAATCAATGTAAAGACAATTGCAGTGATGTACAGGAGTCGTACAGTAAGCACACGAGTCCGTTCTTATTGATGCACAAACAAACCACATATGTGCACTCTCGACGCACTGATTGCACATTGTATTTATGCACAGACACATTTTAGTACATTCACGTACATTCATTGTTTCCACATGCATTCAAGATATTGTTTTTATCTGACATGTGTATGATGCTGTGTTTAGTAATTCTGAATGGATCTGTGTACTGTAGTAGGCATATAATGCAGTCAGGTCAAAGCGGTTGGTTTAAGTTGTTTTTTTTTTTTGACATCTCCGTGTATTCCTATTCATTATCTCTACTTGACATATCCAAAACGTAAACAAGCTCTAAACAAGCTCTTTGCTGTTGCACTGTACACATACTATACATTGAATTCTGATAAGTTTTTTCTATAATGTTCTTTTTTTTTGTGTGTGTGCTTTGGTGTGCATAAATTTATAAATTACATGGACTCCTTATATCCTTTGGTTATTAGGTGTCCTTTTGGAGTTTCCAAGTGTACTTTTTTGGAAGGACACCTACATTTACCTTGAAAAAAGCTTGCAGAAAATAGTTTTGTAAGAATCATCTTTCAATCTGATAGTTTACTTTGCTGGATTTAGCAAATGATGACAAAATAAATATGTTAAACAAGATAAATGATGCATGCTTAATTTCACAATAAGTATGCAATTTTGTGATAAAAAATTTAATCCATTGACAGCCCTTGTATCAGGACATAATAATAAAAAAAAAACATCTGGTCCTTAGCAGGTCTTAAAATTAGGTAAATACAGCCTCAGATGAACAACAACATGAGATTTTACACCATGTCATTATTTATTTAACAAAAACTAGGTCAAAATGGAGAAGCCATGTGTGAAAAACTAAGTAAACCTTTACTGTTTCCATAAGGATTAAGAGGGCCAGTAGCAACTAGTGGTGCAATGGATCACAAAACTCCTGGTTCACATTATAATGCGGTTTTCGAATCACGGATCAGATCATTTTTCGGATCAGAAAAAATAAAATAAATAAATAATATACAAATAAAAATGGGGGGTTTTAAGATAAATGTAACTTTGCTTCCCATTTATTACTTAAAGAACACTTTGGCCCGGTTTCACAGACAGGGCTTAGACTAAGCTAGGATTAGGCCTTAGTTCAATTAGGGCATCTTAGTAGCTTTTATGAAAGTGACCTATAAAAAAACATTACTGGTGTGCATCTTGAGACAAAACAATGGCTTTGGCATATTTTAAGATGTGTCAGGGCAAGTTACTTTCAGTTAAAACAGCTCAAACGTGCATTTTTGTCTAGGACTAGCTTAAGCCTTGTCTGTGAAACCGGGTGTTTAAGTACTTTGATACCACAACAAAAACTCCTAACTAATAAAGTTCAAACATTATTAAAGACAAATGAATAGACAGTAAAAATAAGAATACACAAATTAAAACATAGATAACAGTTACAAATAGTCTAACAGTAGCCTAGTATTCAGGTATAGAAATGTAATAATTAATATAAATATAAGTATAATTGTAATTACACTGCATGCATAGTGTTCAGTGTATAAATTAAATATAGATAAATAATTGTTAAAGTTGTTTTGTTGTTTGACAATTAATGACATAGCATTTTTTTTAGGCTGCTGTCACTAAATGCACGGAACCAATGTACGAATGCACGACCGAATTCACAGAACCAATATGATGAAACACATCCGATTTCTTTCTCAAGTTATCTCAACTGTTTAGGTTCACTTAAGACTTTATAACCGACTGTATACAAGAATACTTATCGAGACAGGGATTTTGAGATCATTTTGTGTGTACATGTCTGTTAAAGCTCAAGGAGTCACAGAATAGAGCTTGATTATGTGTTTGTGCCATCTGAAAGGCGCCTCTGTGAGTGTGCATGCTTTGAGTGTGCGCACAGAAAACAATGTGCGATCGCGAATTTTGCCTCTTCTTGCATTTGAATGAACACTTGAGTGTTTTAAATTGTCCAGACTTAAACACATTCAAATAATAAACTTTCACTATGTAATGGCTAAATGCAATTAATCCGTGAATCACATGCGTTCTAAACCGTGAGGCCTGGTTCGACTATGATCCGTTGCACCCCTAGTAGCAGCCAGGTGCTGCTAATCAAGTGTCCTTAATTAACTGATCATCAGCAATTGTGAACACCTCTATAAAAGCAGAAGTTTTGGCAGTTTGCTGGTTTAGAGCATTCAGGTGTGTGTTAACACAATTCCAAGGAGGAAAGACATCAGCAATGATCTTAGAGAAACAATTGTTGCTACCCATCAATCTGGTTATAAGGCCATTTCCAAACAATTTAAAGTCCATCATTCTACAGTGAGGAAACATTCAAGACAGTTGCCAGTGTTCCCAGGAGTGGACGTCTTGGCAAATTCACCCCAATGTCAGACCAAGCAAAGCTCAGAGAAATTGCAAAAAACCCAAGAGCTACATCTCAGACTCTACAGGCCTTATTTAGTTGATTTGCAGCCACTGGACCTGGGCACCTTGCAGTCATTGAGTCGACCATGAACTCCTCTGTATACCAGAGTATTCTAGAGTCAAATGTGAGGCCATCTGTATGACAGCTAAAGCTTGGCTGAAATTGGGTCACGCAACAGGACAATGATCCCAAGCACACCAGCAAATCTACAATAGAATGGCTAAAAAAGAAAAGAATCAAGGTGTTGCACTGGCCCAGTCAAAGTCTAGACCCCAACTCGATTGAAATGCCTGCAAACCTCAATGAACTGAAGCAGCGTTGTAAAGAAGAGTGTGCCAAAATTCCTCCACAATGATGTGAGAGACTGATAAAGTCATGCAGAAATGATTACTTCAAGTTATTGATGCCAAAGGTGGTTCTACATGCTATTGAATTGGGGAGAACTTAGTTTTTCACACGTGGCTTCTCCATTTTGTCTTTTGTAGTTGTTGTTGTTACATAAATGGATGACACAGTGTAATATGTTGCATGTTGTAATTTATCAGGTTTCTGCAAATGTTTCCTAAAAAGTATATTTGGTATGTTCTATTCTGAACTGCTCATTGTTTGACTGGCTTGGAAAAGTCAATGTCTTTCATTGGTTTTGGATCAATCTAAAACAAAGTGGATCTAAAAGGCATAATATACATTTATGCATTAGAAAAGACACGGTTGCCAGCATTGAATTGTATGCACGTTTTGTTTATTAGTGACCACACGCAGGGCTCAGATGTCACAGATGGAGCATTTAAACCCTCTCTTACACACTGTTTCACAGCAACATTGCTACAAACCTTACCTAACTTGAGCACATACATTTTGAAATGTATGAAATAAGTAATAATGGCACATAGCAATTAGTTTACTAGCATACAGTTAGCAATGTAATTTATTATTTGCCATGCAAGTGCAATGTCCACCTTTTTCCTGCACCCATTTTGAAAGCCTCGTCACAAATGTGGGTACGTCTACGTCGTTACAAAAGCAACCCATGCAGATAGGTTGGTTATGTCTGGACACACAAATCTTATTTGATCACTTGACATTAATAGTGCGGACAGTCTGCCTGAAAAGATTTGATTTAAAAAAAAAAAAAAAAAACTGATTTGCCTGCTGTCTAAACATAGCTTATGAGTGTTAAGACTTACAAACTATTCATAAATTTATAGTTTGTGTTTGTTGAGAGATATAAATGTCAAGCACTGAGCACTATGGCTAGATGAGGTCAGTGTAAACACAGACGGCTGGTCCATGACCCCTGCTGCCTCTCATACTTCTCACTGTTTCTCTCTCTCTCCCTCTCTCTCTGCATGCCGGGAGTGTGTGAGTGCTTGTGAGGGTGAACACGGTGAGAGGGTGTCTAATTGTTTTTTTCCTGTACATTTTTCTTTATTTCTTTTCACTTTGAAGTGATGATGGATAAGTAGGGATATTAATTGGATTGGAAAGGTGAGCTAAAAGTTTTTTTTTTTTTTTTTGGAAGTTGTTGGAAGTCGTTACGGAGATGAGATGGCGTCCCTTCCTGAGGGGGGTGCAGCGTCTCTCTCGCTCCGTCATGCGTCAGGTGTATGGCAGAACCTGCTGTAACTGTGGAGCATGTATTGCTGGCGGCTGGGGAGCAGATCGGATATGAGAACATTTGCTCAGCCTCCCGCATGAATAAGGCAGTAGTGATTTTCGTGAAAGAAGAAAACATGGTTAATCGTCTGATAAGCACCAGTGTTGTGGTAAGTGGTGCTTATATTACTGTTTCACCTCTGGTTACACCAACTGCTAGAGTAACAATATCAAATGTTCCGCCTTTCATTAAGAATAGTGAAATTGAAAGAGCTCTTGCGAGTTATGGAAAGTTTGCAAGTCCAATTAAAATGATTTCTCTTGGATGCAAAAATGAGGCTTTGAAGCATGTGCTATCATTCAGAAGACAAGTTTTTATGTTTCTGAATGAAACAGAGTTGAATTTTTCTTTCAGACTGTGGCATGAAAGAAGATCGTATTTAGTATATGCGAGTACCGGAAGTATGAAGTGCTTTGATTGTGGAGACATTGGGCATAAGAGGGGGTTGCATGTCCACACAAGGCTCAGAATAGTGAAAATACGAAGCAGGACGCTGAAATAGGGCCACAACCTGGAACATCACAGGGCTTTGAAATGAGTAATGACAATGAGATAGTGGATGACGATGCTTTTTCGGATATTTCTGAAATTGGTTCCCAAGTTATGGGAGATGTGTATACATTGCAGGAAATAAACGATTTCTTGGATGTAACTTCAAAAGTAGGGTGAAGTTAATGATTTTTTCCCAGATGTGGATAAATTTATTGCTTCAGTTACATTGCTACAGAGAACAGTAAGCTGTGATGAGTTAAGTAAGAAGAAGAGATTTTGTTTGAAGAAATTATTAACGAAATTATGTCAAGATTAATCTCATACTTCATAAAATTAAAGAAATGATTAAGCTGCACAGGGTGTCTTTTTTACTATGGTTTCCTTTTCTGTTTCTATCCCTTTTATATTTTCTTTTTCTTTTTGGAGTGTTTGAGGGTTGGCTCCTTAAATATGAATGGGGGTAGAGACAGGAAGAAATTGGCAGTGGTTTCAGAATTTTTAAAAATAAAACAAGTTAATGTTGCCTTCTTACAGGAAACTCATATTGATAATAATAATGAGATAGAATGGGGTATGTGGTGGGGTGGAAAGCTTGTTTTAAGTCATGGGTCGAATAATAGTGCTGGGGTTGCTATTTTATTTTCAAAAACCATGAATGTTAATATTTTAACTGTTGAGGAAATTGAAAAAGGGAGGACTTTATTAACAAAAATAGAGTTTGGAGGTTTTTTGTTTGTTTTTGTTAATGTATATGCCCCGAATAATGGGTCAGAAAGAGTGAGGTTTTTTATGAAACTGAATGAATCTTTAAAAAAAAATTGATGATGGTGTGTGGATTACTGTAGGGGGAGACTGGAACTGTACAATAGATTTTACTATTGATAGAAATGAAGAACCTCATAATCAGTCTAGTTTAGTACTATCCAAAATAATGAACAAAAATGAATTGGTAGATGTATGGAGAATAAGGAATAAACGGGAAAGACAGTACACATGGGTTAAAGTGACTGACAATATGGTCTGTGGGGCTAGATTGGATCGTTTTTTTTTTCTTGGAAAAATATGGAACAACAGAGTTATGAATGTTTTTCATTCACCTAATGCTTTTTCACATCACATGGTTGGTTTAGATCTAAACATGAAAGAATTGTCGAGACGCTCATATTATTGGCATTTTAATGTTAAACTGTTACAAGTGTTTTGTTCTGTGAAAGATTTACATTGTTTTGGAATGAATGGAAAGTGAAAAAGAGTTCTTTTGAGAATCTTACCCAGTGGTAGGAGGTGGTTAAAGCTCAAATAAAACTTTTTTTGTCAGAATTATACTTTGAATTCTTCATCACAAATTAAAGAAACAGTACAAAGACTGGAAAGAGACATTGTGCAGTTAGAAAAGAGACCTATGGATAATCCTGGAACTGTGCAAAAAGACTTTTTGAAAAAGAAGATAATGGAACTTGGATCTTTCTTACAGGAGCAGACAAAGGGAGCACTGATAAGAGCAAAGTTTTGCTCCATTAAAGATATGGATGCTCCGAGTTCTTTTTTTTAATTTAGAAAAGAAAATGTTTGCCAGAAACAGATGTATCATCTGCAGCTTGCAAATGGAACTATAACTTCTGATCCGGTGGAAATAAGAAAAAATGGCTGTAGATTTGTATGGAATATTATATGGTAAAGAATCATGCGACTCCAAAAGTACTGAGGAATTGCTCCAGGATTGACCAAAGTTAACAGATGAACAGAAAAAATTGCTGGACAATGAAATTACCTTTAAGGAACTTACAGAGGCAACGCAGCAGTTGTCCTCAGGTCAGTCTCCAGGAATAGATGGGTTGCCAGTTGAATTTTATCAACAATTTTGGAATGAAATAGGAGTGGATTTATATGAAGTATTTTTAAGTTGTTCTAAAGAAAAGTCACTTCTTTTAAGTTGTCGAAGTGCAGTCCTCTCTTTGTTACCAAAAAAAGGGGATTTATGTTTATTGAAAAAATGGAGACCATTGTCCCTATTATGTCTGGATTATAAGATGCTGTCAAAATGTCTGGCAAATAGAATCAAGTATTGCTTACAGATTTTGGTTGAGAAAGATCAAACGCAGTGTGTCGCAGACTGGTCAATTATTGATAACATTTTTGTTTTATGGGATTTAGTTGATTTTAGCCATCTTAATAATAGTAATCTTGGTATTTTATCATTAGACCAAGAAAAGGCATTTGATCGGGTGGACCATGGGTACCTTTTTAATGTTTTAAAACACTTTGGTTTTGGTGAAACTTTTTTATCCTATGTAAAATTGTTGTACTCAAATATATTTATCATGGTAAAGGCTGGTGGGGGTCTAAGTGCTCCAGTACCCCCTTAGCAGAGGGATCAGACAAGGCTGTCCATTATCCTGGCAGTTATATAGCCTAATGATTGAACCTCTCTTACTTAGACATAAAAAAGATTTAAAAGGTATATCATTTCAAAATCGAAGTGAAAGTGTAAAACTGGTTTTATCCAATTATGCAGACGATATTACGGTGTTTATCACAAGGCAAAAGGATATTAGAAGTTTAAATGAGAACATTAAGCTTTATGAAAAAGTGTCTACTGCCAAAGTAAATTGGGAGAAGAGTGAGGGTTATATTATGGGTCAGTGGGATGAGGTAGGATATCCAAAACCTCCAGGTGGTTTGAGATGGGGAAGGGAAGGTTTAAAAGTTTTATGTGTTTTTATAGGTAGTGCTCAATATCAGATGAAAAATTGGGAGGGTATGCTGGATAAGGTATCTGCCCGATTGTCTAAGTGGGAAAGTTGGTCACCAATAACCTGGCAGCTTCTATACTGTGGCACAGGTGTATAGTCTTGGATCTATACACCTGTGCCACTTCTATACTGTGGCACAGGTGTATAGTCTTGGATCCACCTGAGAATATAATATGTGAAATACAGAGGGAATTGGTAAATTTCTTCTGGAGTTGTGAGCACTAGGTCCGGGCATCAGTGATTTTCTTGCCAGTTTGTGTGGGAGGACAAGGCTTGGTAGATGTTAAGAGCCGTATCTATGCTTTCAGATTACAAGCAGCAAAAAGATTCCTTTATCATAAAGACTTATTATGGACTCATACAGCATGTGCCATCTTGCAGAAGACAGGTGGGCTTGGACTTGACAAACACCTGTTTTTAATGAGATTGGAAGATATGAATTTGACTGAAATTGCACCTTTTCATGTGTGGAGGAATGTTTTAAAGGTGGACAAAGATAGGAACAGTTCCCTTTCGAAAGGGAACTCTACTCTGCGTTTACCGCATTTGGGGAACGTCACACGTGAACCGATGTCTGAAAGCCAAGTATCAAACCACTCCAATCCTATTGGCCGGCGACAGCCTATGACATCATCATAGCGTGACCCGGAAGTATATAAGGAGCGCCTAGAGAATCAGTCAGTATCTTTTCGTCTTTCGGGACTGTTTTGTCTGAACGCGATTTTATCGAGTCCGGTAAGGGAATCTTAAATTATGCCTTACAAACATTTCAGAGAGTGTGTTCATCCGTGTCCCAGGTTTTGACACTTGATATACACATTCTGGGCATTTTCTGTCTGGGAGAGGAGCGCGCATAGACAGTGCTTGAGGGCGCTGTCTGTGTTTTTCTGTTATTTACTGTGAGCCTCTCCCTATCGGGATGCTCCGTTCTCGTTTGGCACTCTTCTCGAGGGAAGGGGTGTCCGCATCTGTGCCTGGTGATTCTGGCCCCGTTTGTGCTGAGGCAAAACGGCGGCTGCAATCATGGGGCTTGCAGGTGAGCCCGTTGGGAAGTTTGAGAGAGGTGTATTCTCTCTCAGCCCCCTGAGGCTGATGAGGATGAGTTGTTGGATGACGATGACGTCCGTGTTTTGACGTCATTACGTCCGGCAGCGAGCGCTCTTCTGGCTGCTGTATATGCGGAGCTGCTGGAGTTTGTGGGACGCGCTTCTGGCAGGCTGCAGCTGCTGTGAGGGCGCGTTAAGAAAGGGGCCGCACGCGGACGGCTCGACAAGCGGTTCCTTTCTGTCCATAGCTCTGCAGCTCCCGTGAGCCTTCCATTCCTTCCTGATCTCCATGTTTGAGATTGGGAGGGCATGGAAAAACCCTAGCCGTTCAGATCTGAATCTGGGCCCAGACAGACGGGAGGCGGAAGAAGCGAGTTTGAGATGGATGATCGATTATAAACGCCAGTGGCGTTTTTGATCGATCCCCCCAGCTGCAAGGGCTATTTACATCTGCCCTCTCCTTTTCTTCTTCCGCCTCCTATATATATATATATATATATATATATATATATATATTAGTGGTTCAACGGATCACAAAACTCACGGTTCGGACCATATCACGGTTATTAAGTCACGGATCGGATCATTTTTCGGATCAGCACAAAAAAATAAATAAATAAAAAAATAACTTTGCATTTATTACTTAGCCCACTTTAACTACTCCGATACCACAGCAGAAACTACTAGCCTAACTAATACATTATTAAAGGCAAGTGAACAGACTGTAAAAAGAACAAATACTGTACACTAATTACAAGAATAGATAAATACAACATAAAGTTACAAATAAATATAAGGTCTAACTGTAGTATTAATTTTTGTGTACAGAAATGTAATAATTAAATGTAAAATGACACTGTTCACTGTATAAATTTAATATAGATTAATCTTTGTTAAAGCTGTGTTTTGTTGTTTGATTTACATGACAGACAACAGCAGGTGTTTATAGGTCGCTGTCACTTTTAGAGTAAGACCCCATGCACGCACACATCCGATAGATACACATCCGAATTCTCACCTCGTTCACTTAAGACATAGGCTAACCGAATGTGTTTACGAGAATACTTGCCAAGAGGGGTATTTTGACTGACATAATGCGTGTATGTGTCCATCCAAGTGCATTGAGGACGCGAAAGAGAAATCAATTTGGAGTTCGCGAGCTATCTGAAACGCGCCTCTCTTTCTCTCTCTCTCTCTGTGTGTGTGTGTGTGTACGTGCGCGCGTGCGCGCGAGCCTAGTATATATGTGCGTCTGTGTGCACCGATAACAGCGTGGCGTGCGATAGTCTACCGAATTAAATCCTCTTTTGCCTCTTCTAGCGCTGGAATATATATAGATCTACGATGGTGCCGCGCATGGCAGCCACGGTGCTTAGCTCTCCAGTGTTTGTACTGTTTTTGTTAGTTTTTCCTGTTTTTTTTTTTTCAAATACGATCAGTTTTACCAGGGATGAACTGCTGAACATTCGGCAGTACACACCACAAAATCTTTTACCGGATTTCGATTATTCAGACATTTTGTTGAATGTTGTAGTCGGTGGAGCGGCAGCGCTGTTTAGATGCTTTAGGACGCGCAGACGGGGGAAGCGCGCCGGCGCCCTCGTGAAGCTCAGACAGCGCGGATTAAGAACGCCGCTGCCTAGCATCCATCTGGCGAATCTCCGCTCTCTACCCAACAAAACGGACGAACTCTTTCTGCTCTCCCGGACAAATAAGGATTTTTCGAACTCGGCTGCTCTGTGCTTCACAGAAACCTGGCTGAATGATGCCATTCCGGATAGCGTGTTAAGTCTGCCGGGCTTTCAGCTGTTTAGATCAGATCGCGACGCAGAATCAATGGGGAAATCGCGCGGCGGCGGGACGTGCTTTTACATCAACGAAAGGTGGTGTTCAGAGAACATTCAGAGACTGTGTTAAAGAAGATGTGCTGTCCCGATCTTGAAACACTCTTCATTAACTGCAAACCGTTCTATTCGCTGCGGGAGTTTTGCTCGTTCATTCTGGTGAGTGTCTACATTCCTCCGCAAGTGCACGTGAGCTCGGCTTTACAGATACTCGCTGATATGATCACAGAGAGTGAGCAACAACACCCGGACTCTGTTTTAATCATTCTCGGGGACTTTAATAAAGCGATTCTCTCACGTGAACTTCCAAAATACAGACAGCATGTTACTTGTCCCACCAGAGACAGTAATACACTGGATCACTGTTACACAGCAATAAAGGATGCATATCACTCTGTCCCACGGGCAGCTTTGGGGCTCTCTGATCACTGTTTAGTTCATCTCATACCGACCTACAGGCAGAAACTGAAATCAGCTAAACCTGTAGCAAAGACTGTGAAGAGATGGACCACCGAAACAGAGCGGGATTTACAAGCCTGTTTTGAATGGACTGATTGGAGTGTTTTTGAAGCTGCTGCCACCGATCTGGACGAGCTCACAGAGACCGTTACATCATATATCAGTTTCTGTGAGGATTTGTGCATTCCTACAAAGACTCATTTAACTTACAACAATGACAAACCGTGGTTCACTGCAAAACTCAGCCAGCTCCGTCAGGCCAAAGAAGATGCTCGCAGAAATGGGGACAGAGTCTTGTACAAACAGGCCAAATACACACTGGAAAAGGAGATCAGAGTGGCAAAGAGGAATTATTCAGATAAACTTCGGAATCAGTTCTCTTCTAATGACACGGCTTCAGTGTGGAAAGGTCTGAAAGTCATCACCAATTACAAGACACCATCCCCCAGCTCTGTGGAGAATCAACAACTGGCAGACGATCTGAACGAGTTTTATTGCAGGTTTCCATTCACACCTCCTGTAACCCCCGTCTCCCCCACACCTGCAATTCAGTTCAGTGAAGATGACGTGCGCCAGGTCTTCAGAAAGAACAAGAGAAGAAAGTCACCAGGCCCAGACAGCATTTCACCAGCCTGTCTGAAAACCTGCGCTGACCAGCTGGCCCCCATCTTCACACAGATCTTCAACAGATCACTGGAGCTGTACGAAGTCCCCTCATGATTCAAACGCTCCACCATCATCCCCGTCCCAAAGAAACCCAAAATTACTGGACTTAATGACTACAGACCTGTGGCTCTAACATCTGTGGCCATGAAATCATTTGAAAGACTGGTTTTGGCTTATCTGAAGGACATCACTGGACCCTTACTGGACCCCCTGCAGTTTGCTTACCGAGCAAACAGGTCTGTGAATGATGCAGTCAATATGGGACTGCATTATGTTCTGCAGCATCTGGACAGACCAGGGACTTATGTGAGGATCCTGTTTGTGGACTTCAGCTCTGCTTTTAACACCATCATTCCATCACTCCTCCAGCCCAAATTAACTCAGCTTTCCATGCTCTGTCTGTCAGTGGATCACCAGCTTCCTGACAGACAGGCAGCAGCTAGTGAGGCTGGGAAAATTCTCATCCAGCACCCGCACCATCAGCACCGGCGCCCCTCAGGGCTGTGTCCTCTCCCCACTGCTCTTCTCCCTCTACACCAACGACTGCATCTCTAAAGACTCCTCTATCAAGCTCCTGAAGTTTGCAGATGACACCACACTGATCGGCCTCATCCAGGATGGTGACGAGTCTGCTTACAGACTGGAGGTTGAACAGCTGGCTGTCTGGTGCAGTCTTAACAACCTGGAGCTCAACACGCTCAAGACTGTGGAGATGATTGTGGACTTCAGGAGAAACCCCCCTGCTCTCCCCCCACTCACCATCATGAACAGCACTGTGACTGCAGTGGAGTCATTCAGGTTCCTGGCACCACAATCTCCCAGGACCTGAAGTGGGACAACCACATTGAGTCCATTGTAAAAAAAGGCCCAGCAGAGGTTGTACTTCCTTCGCCAGCTGAGGAAGTTCAACCTACCACAGGAGCTGCTAAAACAGTTTTACTCTGCCATCATTGAATCCATCCTCTGCACTTCTATATCTGTCTGGTTCAGCTCAGCTACCAAATCTGACCTCAGAAGACTACAGAGGGTAGTCCGGTCTGCTGAGCGAATCATTGGTACAACCCTCCCCACTCTCCAAGAACTGTACTTATCCAGAGTGAGAAAAAGGGCAAAGAAAATCACTCTGGACCCCTCACATCCAGCACACTCCCTCTTTGAACTGTTGCCATCTGGTCGACGCTACAGAGCTCTGAGCACCAGAACGACCAGACACAGGAACAGTTTCTTCCCTCAGGCAATCCATCTCATGAACACTTGACAAACACGGAACACACAACACTATTATACATTATTTACTTAAAACACATATTTATATTTCAAATTTGCACTCATCATAACTGTACATACAAATTGTCTATATTATATATTGTTTTTTGCTTTTTTTGCACTTTGTCTATCTTGTATATTTGTATATTATTCTTATTCTTTTTATTATCTGTGTCTTGTCTTGTCGCTGTCACTCTGTTGCACTGTGGAGCTTCTGTCACTAAAACAAATTCCTAGTATGTGTAAACATACCTGGCAATAAAGCTCTTTCTGATTTCTGATTCTGAATGGTTTTATATCTATTTAATGGGTAAACTAGCAAGACAAAATACGTGCAAATGATAACCTCCATCATAGCAGAGTGCGCCGCCGGAGTGGCAGCCTTTCCAGCAGCTCTGTGTTGTCTTTACCCTTTTAGTGTTTTAGTGTTTGTTTTTGTGTCTCATTGTGTTTAAGGACTTTAATTAGGACTATCCTATGGATATGGATTTGCACACGATGAAACTTGTTTATTTGAGAAATCAATTACTTGCTCTGAAAACAAAATCCCATGCCGGTATGATTCCCTGTTTACCTGATGAGGTGAGGAGGCCGTATCGCGGCTGCAGAGCCGGCGCTAAGCTAAAGGCTAAGCGGCTATCGAAGAAGTGGAGATATAAGCCTTCGGTACCTTCTGTGATCATGGGAAATGTGAACTCACTACCGAACAAGATCGACGAACTGGCTGCACTGGTAAAGAATATTAAGATCTATAGAGAGTGCAGTTTGTTGTGCTTCTGTGAAACGTGGCTCACGATTAACGTCCCGGATGCTAACGTGGAGCTACCTGGCTTCAGAACAGTGAGGGCGGATAGAGACACTAAAGCCAGCGGGAAGCGGAAAGGAGGTGGACTCGCCTTATACGTGAACACAAAATGGTGTAATCCTGGGCATGTGAGCATTAAAATCTCCAGCTGCTACAGGGACATTGAACTTCTGGCTGTTGGTTTTCGTCCCTATTACTTGGCCAGAGAGTTTGGACTCGCAATTGTTGTCATTGTTTACATCCCCCCGCGCGCCGACGCGGAGGTAGCGTGTGACGTCATCCATTCCGCTGTTGCTAAATTACAAACACAGCACCCCGAAGCGCTTGTGTTAATCTCTGGGGATTTTAATCACGCGACTCTGGGCACAACATTACCTGCTTTCATACAGTATGTGGACTGTAACACCAGGGGAAAAAGGATTATTGACCTACTGTATGCAAACGTAAAGGATGCATACAGTGCCACCCCACTGCCTGCACTGGGGAAAGCAGACCATAACCTTATTTTGCTTCAGCCTCACTACAAACCAAGAGTGAGGAGGTTACCCACAACCATACGCTCTTTTAGGAAATGGTCTCCAGAGGCAGAGCAAGCTCTGAGAGACTGCTTCGAAACTACAGACTGGGATGTACTGCAGGGGTCGCACAGTGGGGACATTGAGGAGGTTGTTGACTGCACCACTGATTACATCAACTTCTGTATGGATGCTGTTGTTCCAGTTAGAACTGTACACTGCTATGCTAACAACAAGCCCTGGATTACGAGTAACATCAAGGGTCTTCTGAACCAGAAGAAGATGGCCTTTAGAGACGGTGACCAGCAGGGGCGCAAACGTGGGCAGAGGGAACTCAGAGTCCAGATCAGCGAAGCAAAGGAGCAGTACAGAAGGAATCTGGAGCAGAAACTGAAGAACAACAGCATGAAGGAGGTATGGGATGGTATGAAAATAATCACCGGATGCAGCTCAAAGAGAGGTGATACCACTGAAGGAGATGTGGTGAGAGCGAACCAGCTGAACGGCTTCTTCAATAGGTTTGACCATCCCAACTCATTCACACCTCATAACGCTGCACCCAAACCCCCCCCTTTCTGCTCTTTCTGTCCCCCCAGGCACCAACTTTAGCATAGAGGAGAATAATCACCTTCCCATGATCACAGCAGCTCAGGTGTGCAGAGAGCTAAGGAGGCTTTGTCCCAGTAAAGCAGCAGGTCCAGATGGAGTATCTCCAAGACTGCTGAAGGCCTGCGCATTGGAGCTGGGAGATCCTCTACAGCACATTTTCAACATGAGCCTGGAACAGGAGAGTGTCCCTCAGCTATGGAAAACATCTTGTATCATCCCAGTCCCAAAGAAACCACACCCTGGAGGACTGAATGACTTCAGGCCAGTCGCCCTGACGTCACATGTAATGAAGTCTATGGAGCGGGTACTGTTACATCACATGAGGCCACAGGTCCGTCACGCCCTCGACCCTCTGCGGTTTGCGTATCAGGAGAAGGTGGTAGTGGAAGACGCTATTGTCTACATGCTACATCGATCCCTCACCCATCTGGACAGGGGCAGCGGGGCTGTGAGAATTACTTTCTTGGATTTCTCCAGTGCCTTCAACACCATTCAACCGCTGCTCCTCAGAGATAAACTGACAGAGATGGGAGTAGGTTTACAGCTGGTGGCGTGGATTACGGACTACCTGACAGGCAGACCTCAGTACGTGCGACTAGGGGACTGCAGGTCTGATACGGTGAGCAGCACGGGAGCGCCACAAGGGACTGTGCTCTCTCCGGTCCTCTTCACCCTGTACTCGTCAGACTTCCAATATAACTCTGAGTCCTGCCAATTGCAGAAGTTCACAGACGACAGGATTTTGTTACATGGTGCGGTCTAAACCACCTGCACCTTAACACCACCAAGACCAGCGAGATGGTGGTGGACTTCAGAAGGCCCAAGCTTCAACCCGGAGCCTGTGATCATCAATGGCGACTGTGTGGAGCTGGTAAAAACTTACAAATACTTGGGTGTGCAGTTAGATGAGAAACTGGACTGGACTGCTAACACAGATGCTCTGTGCAGGAAAGGACAGAGCCGCTTATACTTCAGAAGGCTGGCATCCTTCAACATCTGTAAAAAGCTGCTGCAGATGTTTTATCAGTCTGTGGTGGCGAGTGTCCTTTTCTATTCAGTGGTGTGCTGGGGAGGCAACATCAAGAAAAAGGACGCATTACGTCTGGACAAGCTGGTGAGGAAGGCGGGCTCTGTCGTGGGCACAGAGCTGGACAGCCTAACAACTGTGGCAGAGCGAAGGGCGCTGAGCAAATTGCTGTCAATCATGGACAATCCATTGCATCCACTGCACAGTATCATCTCAAGGCAGAGGAGCAGCTTTAGTGACAGGTTGCTGTCACTACCTTGCTCCACAGACAGACTGAGGAGGTCGTTTCTTCCTCATGCCATGCGGCTCTTTAACTCCACTCAAGGCGGACATTTGTCACTGATCTGAACTGAACTGGATTATACATTGCACATGAGGTAGCATAAAATTTGATTTGCACAGGATTTTATTTTTTAATTTATATTTATTATTTTTATATTCTAGTATTTCTGTATGCTGTATCAGTTGTGTATACTGCTGGAAATTGTAAATTTCCCACTGGAATAAATAAAGTATCTAACTATCTATTGCAGTTAAACATGCAATTGATCCGTGAATCACATGCGTGCCGAACCGTGGGGCTTGGTCCGTACGGATCACGGATCAACAACGATCCGTTTAACCACTAATATATATGTATATATTTTATAAACATATAACATGCTCAGATGCTTCTTATAGTCAGACTGATGGCTGGGCCCATGGTGATTATTTTTCTAACGGCCCGCTTTTCCGGTTTGATAATGAGAGGCTCTTTTAGGCTTAAAAGAACCCTAGATTCCATCCTTTCATGTAGAGAAAGAGGAAAATGAGGAATCTTCGGTCTTCGAGCCGCAGGAAGGTAAGCTGGGTCTATATTTTATGTTTTAAACTATGTCGACCTTGTTTTTCCTGTATAGTTTTTCCTGAGCATGTAAACAGCCAGGAGGCTGGTCCGTCTCGAGCTGAGGCTCAGAGACAGGGCCAGAGGTCCAGTATGGCCGCTTGGGTGCCTCCTCCTTTTCGGAGCAAGTCACAGAGATGGCTGGACTCAAGGAGGAAGAAGCAGGTTTTACGGGAGGTGATCGATCGCAGACGCCAGCTCCGTCAGTAATCGATTCCCTCTCTTCGCGAGGGCGACTTTACACCTGCCCTCGCCCCTTCTTCCTCCGCCTTCTGGGTTTTGGATTCGTTTAACATACTCAGGCGCTTCTTAAACAGTCAGGCTGACAGCTGGGCCCTTGATGAATATTTTTATAAGGGCCCGCCTTCTGGCTTGATAGTGAAAGAGGCTCTTTTAGGCTTCAAAGAACCCTAGATTCCATCCTTCCTTGTGAAGAAAAGGGAAAGAGAGTCTTCGGTCTTCGAGCCGCAGGAAGGTAAGCTGGGTCTATATTTATGTTTCTAAATATATTGACCTTGTGTTCCTGTATAGTTTTTTCCTGAGTATGTAGTCGGAAAAAGTAAGGGGTCTTTTGGACAAACTGAAGTTTGTTAGGTTGGCTAGAACGATATTTGTGCAGGCCACAAAATGGCCGCCTCTTAGCCACCATTGTATAGAGTAGCTTCTCCTCTGGTGTTAGCTAGAGTAAGTTTGAGTTAGCACTCGTCACTTCAGTTAATATTTATGTCTAGTGTCGGCCTTAATCGGCCGCCTGACATTGTTTGCTTGTTGAGCTTCGCTTTATTTCCTCTTATTCAGTGGAATTCAGAGGTGAAGCCCAGGCATTGCTATGTTTCGTGTGGCCCTGTCGGTCTACAGCTTAGCAGCCCAGGCTAGGACTAGGTTTAGGTGTTTATTGTGATAAATCACCCTTTGTATTACTATCCCTTGGTAGGTTGTATACCTGGGTTTATACATGGGTTTGAGTTGCTTACTGCCTTTCGCAGTCGCTCTTACTTGCTGTCTTCTCTGAAGAATGCGTTGTTGAGATTCTATATTCAGACAGGGTTGGCCAAGACTAAGTTTGTTCTCTGTCAGACCAGGTCGGCCTCCCTGGTGGCATTGGGGTGACTATGTTCCCCTTCTAGTGGCTGGCCGGGGTTCCTTTCGGTTCCCTGGCCACATTCCCTTGAAGGGACCTTCTTTTTCGGAAGATTTGGTCCCAGAAGCCTTGGAGCAGCCTTGGTAGGCTTTCTACAGAAGGCCTCTTTGAGGTTCAGCTTGGGCTGTTGGCCATAGGGAATGCTGTCACTGACAGCCTTTGTGTGACCCGAGGGTGAGTTGCTATCTGGCGTTTCTTTCGAAACTGCTTGACGTTTGTCTAGCCATCTTGGCATGCACTCTCCTCAAGCATGGCGGCGTGGGTATATCGTTCCCCAAATGCGGTAAACACAGAGTAGAGTTCCCTTTCGAAAGGGAACGTCTCAGGTTACGTATGTAACCATGGTTCCCTGAGAACAGGGAACGAGACTCTGCGTTGCTTTGCCATGCTTCGGGGCTGCCTGCTGAACAGTCCCTCAAGACGATAAGATACTGACTGATTCTCTAGGCGCTCCTTATATACTTCCGGGTCGCGCTATGATGATGTCATAGGCTGTCGCCGGCCAATAGGATTGGAGTGGTTTAATACTTGGCTTTCAGACATCGGTTCACATGTGACGTTCCCCAAATGCGGTAAATGCAGAGTCTCGTTCCCTGTTCTCAGGGAACCATGGTTACATACGTAACCTGAGACGTTCTATTCACTGGGCTCCTGAGGAACCATTGTTTTTTAATAACATGATTCAGACAAGACTTTGTACTCAGTGAGTGTGAGAGCCTGTCTGCTCAGGAATGGGATCATGAAGATAATGGATAAAGATGGATGGAAATCTGTAGAAACGATCAAGGAAGTGACTGGTTTATGATCACAGAGACTTGCATCAAAGCTGATAGAGGAAATTTCTCTGGTAATACAAAGCACTTATGGAGAAAGTTTAGCAAGAGGACAAATGTTAAACCAGAGTGACAGAAAAGAATTTCTGAGGATTGGTATATGACGCTAATGTGTGATGAGAATGAGAGTGAAGGTGCTGATTCAATTCTGAACTTCCGGACTCTTCAGTTGGAGTATCTGGACTGTGCTTCAAAGAAAGCACAACAGTCAAGGTGATGCATCAGAAGTCACTAAAGAGACAAAAAGCCTCAAGATGGCCAGGTTTGTTGGTGCCAGATTTCCTTGTAAGAGAGAGGTGGAGGACTCTGTTTAAACTCCCTGTAGAGAAGCGAACTGTTGATCTGCAATGGAGGATTATTCACAGGGCCATAGCTACGGACAGACACGTGGCACAACAGCGGTGGGTGGGCAGTGTAGGTTTTGTTTAGGTTTAGGTTTCAAGGGCTGGAACTATCCGTTTTATAAACTGGTTTTAAGAATAACACACTTGACTTTTAAGAACTTTTTCTGCATAGTACACACAAGTAAAAACACTTATGCCTAGTTATTGGTAGATGAATTACAAACAAAGGGTTTCCTGACGCATAACAATAGAGCAAGATGAAAAATTTACTGATCATTCAGAAAAAAACGATGGATAGGGATTATTTGTATCACAGCCTTTTTATTTGAATTTATTTGTTTCAGTCCTTTTGATTGGGAGTTCATCAAAAAAAATGGAAGTTCCATCCATATTTTAAAACACAGCTCATTCGGGAAAAGGTGGATAGCTCTATATTAAACTGAGATAGAGAAAGTATTTTACAGGTTTTTTGTTGTTGTTGTTGTTGTTGTTGTTGTTGTTTGCTTTGGCACAATTTTCACAAGCAATTGGTAAATTTTCAAAACTCTTAGTACTAATATCACAACAGATCATCAAAAGTGCACT
Organism: Mylopharyngodon piceus; assembly: GCA_039654765.1. Lineage (NCBI taxonomy): Eukaryota > Metazoa > Chordata > Actinopteri > Cypriniformes > Xenocyprididae > Mylopharyngodon > Mylopharyngodon piceus. Next base: position 87,647 of record JBCHWC010000075.1, read on the forward strand.
TTTTTTCAAACATTTCAGCATATTTTCAATTGTGTTAGTACAATACACAAAATCACAAAGTATTCACTACACAAAATAAGTGTTTCATATATATAAATGTTTAATTCACATTAACTGCCTTTCGTAATGCTATTTACTATCAAAATTTTCATTTGCATCTCTTTTTGTTTAGTTTAAAGGGGACCTATTATGCAAAATTCACTTTTGCATGGTGTTCGGACATAAATGTGTGTTGGCAGTGTGTGTACACAACCACCCTGTAGTGATAAAAATCCACCCACTCCTTTTTTTTTAATCCCCATAAATCATAAGCACTGTCTCCCAATGACCTGTTTTCAGGCATGGTGCAATGTGACGTCACATTAGCCACAGGCCCGCCCACGAATGTTGACAGACACTGCTGTTTTAACATAGAACCGCCCTGAGCAAGTTCACAGCGAGCTGTACACAGTCTGCCATTGCTGCACTGACGAGAATGTCTCCCAAGCGTTTTAGGTGTTCTGTAGCTGGATGTATTAATCCACATAGCTCTCTCTATTTACTCCCGAAATCTGAGCCACTGAAAACGAGGTGGATTAATTTTGTTTTAGAAGAAAATGCTCCCTCAACTCTACTGAAATTCGTTTGTCTGCCCGAATCATATTTTCACCGGACTGCTTTGTGAACAAACGTCAATACAAAGGGACAGTACAAAACAGAGGTTGTGCTAAAAAGTTGTTACTTAAGGATGGATCACAATGAACTGTTCGTGATTCAGCTTCAGATTCAGTCTCCAGAGTGATACTGGATACGGCAGTAATGAAGGTTAGAGCACTTTATTACAGTTCATCGGAGTTGATTTACGGATATAAAGTTTACCAGTTTATTAAGCACCACCCGAAAAGGCATAAAATCTATATATTTGTTTACTGTTAGTTGTAACGAGTGTTTCTGTGTACTTCGCTATGAAAGTTGATGATAATGCAAGGGAGAGAGAGAGAGAGAGAGAGAGAGAGAGTTTATGGATAATATTTTGTTGCACACTTGCATTGTGTTTTATTAAGCTCTTACAGTGATTTTCTAGAGTGAAAACGGACGGTTCATATTTTGTGTGAAGTACAATAAACGTCATAAAACTCATCGGTAAAGTTTTGGCCATAATTCGGGCGGGGTCCGCTACAACAGGCTTGTACTAATATAGTGGATAAAAACAAGAAGACAATATAAGTTATAACTGTAATTTAACTAAACTATGCCTGTTCTATCTCCATGCAACATATATTCGCAGTTTCTGACATTATAGTGCGTCCTGACTGACTCCTGACACCGCAGAATGAGCTCTTGAAGCTCCACCCTCTTAGGCCGAGCGCAGCAGCTCATTTGCATTTAAAGGGCACACACTAAAACGGCACGTTTTTGCTCACCCCCAGAAAGTGGAAATTTTAACATGCTATAAAAAAATTATCTGTATTTTGAGCTAAAACTTCACATACACACTCTGGGGACATCAGAGACTTATTTTACATCTTGTAAAAGGGGGCATAATAGGTCCCCTTTAATACATTTGTCTATCATTTAATCCATATTATATTAATGGTTAATCAATGAATCATACATCTATAGATTTCTATTGATACAGATTCTATAGATTCTATAGTTTCTACATTGTTTGCAATTTACGATACGGATAACCAAAAGTAACAAATTCTTTTTACATTATAAGCGATTTATCTTAGATTAGAACCACTATGTTCAAAGTGTATGTCCTACCCCTAAACCTACCCATCGCAGAAAACTTTCTGATATTTTAGTTTTCTGTGATGGGTAGGGTTAGTGTAAGCAATAGAATATACAGCTTGTACAGTATAAAAACCATTACGTCTATGGAATGTCCCCATAAAACATGGAAAACCAACATAGAGTACAAGGGAAAACAAGGAAACAGTCAATGACTGTATACATCAGATTGATCAGAAATGCATCAGAAGAAGAGAGACAGATGGCATAAAACTACAGTATGTATGCCATTGATACTATAAACAGATTGCCATGGTAGGGACTGCCACATTACTATAACTCACTCTTATAAAGGTCAACTGCAGTATAGATTCAGTCATATGGTACAGTGAGAACATTTACTGTATTGGCAGCAAACTCTGTTCTAGCACAAAACCTCATGGCAATTTCATAACTTCATCACACCTTTTGATAACACACTGAATATACTATTACAAACATTATGGATTTTATGCCAATTATGTAAGTTACGTAATGCAAGTGTATTTTCTAATGTGGCATCTGTAGCCTGTGTAACATGTATCTTGCATTGTTTGCTATTGAATTAACTGATTGTTAAATGTATAAAACTGAAAGAAGATCATACTGTTGTGTTTCGGTGATTAAACAAAACGTTCTCATTACATATCACTATGATCTTGTGTTTTGAAACAGTGATTATGTAGAAGGAAAATATGTACAACTAGAATAAGAGCATGAGATCAGGAAAGAATGACTAGCTGTGTTACAAGTGTGATCAGTTTGGATTTTTGTACTAAGAGTTTTGAAAATGTACACCTTACATGTGAAAATAGTACCAAAGTGAATTAAAAAAAAAAAAAAAAAAAAAACTAACATCAAAAAAGTACACTTCAAATTTAATCTCTGAATCTTTTTATGTAATAATATCCTAGGGCATTTATGGTCGCCTCTAAAAGATTTGGATACTTAAGTCATAATTACAAATGTTATTGCATTAGATACAAAATAAGAACTGTCATTTATTAAAAAGCAAAAAAAGAAAAGAAAAAGACAGCGCAAGCACACTTTTCAAGCAAACCATTTCACAACAAGAGGTTAGGTTTACCATTGTTTTAATGTTAGGTTTTAAATGATAAAATAATAGATTGATGTTTCTATTGCATGTACTGTGTGCCATTTTTTTTGCCCTGTATTTGCCCTGTAACTTTCAGAAAATACTATTAAAACACTTTTCACACTCTCTCTACCTTATGTCTACATTCATCATAGGAGACTTCTGTCTGTTTTCTGAACCAACAAATGTCATTTCCACCACATCTCAAAATATGTATTCTTTTTAATAATCCTCCTTCATACACAGAGCTGACATCGACAGGCGGAAAAATGCGCCATTCGAGTCATTATAGTGTTTTCCTGACAACTACAGACAGTTTGGAAGAATAAGTGCAAATGCACTCCGTTTCCGCAATCCACTGATGCAAATATAAACATGACAACGCGAAATGGTGCACGCTCACAGCTAGTTTCACACAGGGATGCGGCAGTCGCGAGTGTCTAGTTCGTTTTCATAGAAAACACGTTTTTGCATTCCACTGTGCCGTTTTTCCATGGAAACGTGTTTGTTTGACTGTTGCACTCGCGTCTTTCGCTGCATCTCGTGCATGACACGGCGCTAAAACGCGGCGCTCAAGTTAAAAGAAGTTTTTCAAACACGCCTCTAGAAAAACAGATACCGCAACAGGCCATATCTGACTGCTAAATCTGTGTCTTTCTTTGTTCATATGGACATCTGACAATAGGGTGCACCCTTACTTTACTGAGAAAATAAGGTCAGGGAAAAACCTGTAGATGGAAAATCTCCATATAAGTGCCGTTTGTGCATTTGCAAGTGTTTTTTTCTACTTGTTATTTTGCAGTTTTTGTTAGCAAAGGTTTATTTATTATTTATTCAACATTATTATTTTTTTGACGCTTCAATTCCAGTATCTAAATATTCTTAATAGTTAAGGTCATTGTCATTTGAAAGTGTGTAGGCCTACTTGCATTATTATGCTGTTATATTATGATTATATATTCAGTGGCATAAAGTGGTCTTAAAATGACAATAATATCGCATATCGCAATTATTTCTGGGGCAATATATCACACAACAAGAAGTAGTTATCGTGACAGGCCTATCTGCGGGTCTTAAAGGGAAAGTTCACCCAAAAATGAAAAGTTGTCATCACTTACTCACCCTCAAGTTGTTCCAAACCTGTATGAGTTTGTTTCTTCCGTTGAAAACAAAAGAAGATATTTTAAAGGTGCTCTATGTAAGTTTTTGACTGTACTAAAGCATAAAAATACCATAATTTGTTTGCAGATATTTATTAATCCTCTGGAGTCTGAGGATTTTTGGGGCCCTGGAGAAGTTTTGACATGCCCTGACATTTGTGCTTTTTTCAGTTGCTTATAAACATATTAATGGCAGTGTCATTACACTGTATTCAGCACGAATTAGGCTACCATAATATGTGAGCAACATGTATGTACATGTTTGTATTTTTGAGAGAATAACCTTTATGAGTGGTTATTGAAAAAACAAAAAAACTTAAGTCACTGAAATTCGGCCACAAAACAAATACTAAATATGTGTTCACAAAACTTCTGGGTATTGGAGGTTGTAGACTAGAATTTTTGCTTCAAAATTATGTAAAAATTATCCTGCCTACTTGCTCATATAAAACAATATATTGATTTAAATTTTGTAAGACACTTTTTGTCAAGAAAGACAGTATGCGGGAGGCGTGAATCTTCATGAATAATGCTGTGATTCACACCTGAGAAGACAAAGACCCACATAATGAGCCCTTTCAGTCAGGTAGGCTATGTGAGAGGAAACAATATATATGAGACACATTTTGAATAAATGAGGGCACATTTTGAGTATAGAGTTTTACCTGGAAATAAATCCTGTTCAAAGATATAAGTGAACATCACTTACCTGGCATTCCAAGGTGTTTGGTGTTTCTGCACTGGAGAAAAGAAAAAAAAAAAAACTTTCCTGCTTCCAGTCAGTGATCTCACCATTATATTCATTCAGAATGTCCAGTGTGGGCCAATATCTGGTCACTATGATTCTCAAATCTGTGAGATAAAAGAAAAAACCCTCTGTGAGCATGCTGATAACAGGATCATATCAGCTATTGTATTAACGTTAATATAATGTCCACTCTTAACAGAAAATATGATTTTTGTGATGTTATGCATGCATGTATTTTTGCACATCATGTGAAGAAAATTTTGTATAGGCTTAAATTTAAAATTACAGTACCGGTCAAAAGATTTGACACATTACTATTTATAATGTTTTTGAAAGAAGTCTCATGCTCATCAAGCCTGCATTTATTTGATAAAAAATACAGAAAACAGCAATACTGTGAAATATTATTACAAAAATACAGAAAAAAAACAGCAATACTGTGAAATATTATTACAATTTAAAATAATGTTTTTTTTTATTTTAATATACTTTAAAAAATAATGTATTTCTGTGATACAAAGCGTCTAAACATTCATATTACCTCTATGGTATTTTATATATTATATAAAGAGCCTAAATGTTAATGTGCAGTTTAATACATTGCTAACACATTTTATTTCAGTATTTATTACGTATTTCAGTCGATTTCACTCATCTCATCAATATAGTTTGGGAATAGCAATGGCAATTTACTAATGTAAGTTGTGTGTAGTAAACGAAACTGCACTTCGATCTGCCCCATTAATTCACACTGAGACACACAAAACTTGCAGGATTCATATTTAAACAGTTTTTTTGCAGTTTAATATTCACAGACACTATATCGCGATTAGAATAAAGAACTTAAAAATAAAAAACAACTTACCTTTCACAATCATCGGCTCGATCTAGTTGATCCTCAAAATGAAAGTGAAACCAGTCATGCTCATCCTCTGAGGCAAATCCTTTTAAAATTATTCTTCACCGAAATGATGAAAAGGTACATGAAACTGACTAAACTTGATGCGTTTTTCCGAGCTGATGCGGGCGTTCACTCTGTTGCATGTATCGCCTCAGAATTTGCGTCTGAATAGCACGCCCGCTCCGTGGGCGTGGCCGACATTTATAGCTGCGAACTACTGACATCTCTCTCTTTTCATACAGATTACATAAACAGAGAATATTTGTTTTCGATTTGACTTACATGATTTAAAACCTGACATTTCAACATTTCTTTAGACATATGTCTCATTTTTGTGTCATTAGTATTCACTAAGTTACAGTTCATTTTCTGAGGGAGTATCAGATTGGACTTCATTCAGAGAGAGACGACAGATCATGCATCATGTTAGTTTTCTTTATTTTGCAAAAAGCACAACATTTTGTTTTTACTCTGAGTGTACACAAAAAAAGAAGACATTTCACAGATTAGAATGGTATATATGGTATTTTTAGTCTCTTTCACACTGGTAAGAAAAAAACCGAGGTGGTATCGCCGGCGATACAACCGACTCCAGAGTGTTAAACATGCTGAGTTCACATACTCGTTTCTCTGAAAACCATTGCTACAGCCAGTTATTTTACTTTAAAATTTGCGTTCCGTGTCGGAATTTCTGTTTTTGTTTTGGTCTGTGCAAGACCGCATGTTGCCAATTTACCAAATAGCATTTCGTCACCCCGGGTTGCCAGTTGGCGGAAAACACATGCAATGAATTGCAGCCATGGAAGCCAGTGAACAAACTGGGTCAGAGATCGCAGATTCTACCCGACCTAAAAAGCCTCAGCATCCATTTAAAAATCTCTATGAACGGGAGCATATTAAAACGCGATATCAACTCATAAATCAATAAATCAACTAATTATCTTACAGTGTGTAAGTCTCCTCGCCTTCCAATGTCAATTGAGCTCGCTCCTGTTGCGTGTCTTCAAACTGGCAACCCGCAAGAGTGTCAAGTCTGAGGAGGAGGGGGCGGGGCAAACAATATTTTGAATTTGGACTGCAGTACCCATTTCAACCACTAGCTGTCATTCTTACATAAAGCACCTTTAAAGGGTTAGTTCACCCAAAAATGAAAATAATGTCATTTATTACTCACCCTCATGTCGTTCTATACCCGTAAGGCCTTCATTCATCTTCGGAACACAAATTAAGATATTTTGATTAAATCCGATGGCTCAGTGAGGCCTGCATAGCCAGCAATGACACTTCCTCTCTCAAGATCCATAAAGGTACTAAAAACATATTTAAAACAGTTCATGTGAGTTCAGTGGTTCTACCTTAATATTATAAAGCGACGAGAATACTTTTTGTGCGCCAAAAAAACAAAATAACGACTTTTCAACAATATAGTGATGGGCGATTTCAAAACACTGCTTCGGAGCTTTATGAATCGAATCAGTGACTCGGAGCGCCAAAGTCACATGATTTCAGCAGTTTAGCCGTTTGATGGGAGATCCGAATCACTGATTCGATTCGTAAAGCTCTGAAACAGTGTTTTGAAATCGCCCATCACTATATTGTTGAAAAGTCGTTATTTTGATTTTTCTTGAGAGAGGAAGTGTCATTGCTGGCGATGCAGGCCTCACTGAGCCATCGGATTTAATCAAAATATCTTAATTTGTGTTCCGAAGATGATTGAAGGTCTTACGTGTGTAGAACGACATGAGGGTGAGTAATAAATGACATTATTTTCATTTTTGGGTGAACTAACCCTTTAAAGAATGTTGGTAATCAAACAGTTGACGTAGCCATTGACGTTAGCCATAGGTATTAGGTAATATTAGGTAAGGGTTAGTTGCTTGTAATTATACACAATTTACTGTTACTACTATGGTAAGTACATGTAAAATATGTAATAAGGACACCTTAAAATAAAGTGTTACCCTAAATTCATATTGGATAAGCTGCATTTATAGCCATTGTGAAATATGTAATATAAACACACCTGCGACCACACACTAGTTAAATTCTATATTAGTATGGCAAGTTGTGACATTGCTCTGCAACCATAAACAACTGCCTGTGCTTGTTCTTTCTTGTCTTTACTCATTTGGGACACATTCTGCTCCACACTGTATTTTCACATTACTTAATGCTTTTTGTTGTTGTTGCTCTCACATGTAATCAAACTAATGTAACATTGCTCTCAAACTAATGTAATGCATTTCTACTGATGTGCAAATGGTGTATACTAGGAAAAGTATGGTATTATAATCTGATATTATCAACATCACTGTACGGACACAGTACAGTCAACATGTCAACAACACAAACCAAACTATATAGCTAACTACAGTGTTTGAGGGCAGATCAAAGCAGACGTGAAGACCATAGGGTGGAATTATGCAGATTTGTTAAAAATCTATGTAAGTTTGTGCAGGAAGTAAGACTGGAATTAATGATCATTTCAGACCATTCAGAATTGGTTCTTTTTTTTGGGGTGCAATAACTCCATTTGTCATGCACTTTGATCTTTGAAACTTGCAGACCTTTTACATTCACAAACAGCTATATAACAAACAACATGAAAGGTAATAGCCGAAAACCATATCAGGGGCACTTTAAAACATTTTTTAAGGAATATCTTCAGCCATGTTTTAATTTAAACAGTAAACCTGTGTTGCACATCACTTTGTTACCCAAAAAATGTTCAAATGTAATTTGATTACATTTTAAAATATGATAAAATAGTTAAAATTGTATGCATTCGTTTGATTACCACCATTTTGGATAATATATTTGTAATAAATCTTAAATCACAGAACCTAGAAAAATTAAAATGGACAACAGAATTTCTGAAAAAAAAAAAAAAAAAAAAAAAATTATTGGGCACCATTTAAAATTTTAATGAATTATTAAATTGTTAAAATTGTATGATTTCAATTGAATAGCATCCTTTTGATTATTAAAATGTAATCAAAACATTGAAAAAAATCCAGAAAAATTAAAATGGAAAACACGGAATTTGGGAAAAAAATAAAACTTATTTTATGGGGTAATAAATGTAGAAACTCTCTCCACTTTCATTAGGGATCAGTCCCTCTTCATTTTGAAGTTGGATGTTTGTGTTTGTTGGTAGTCACAATGTAGGAGAATGAGCAGCAAGGGAAAGTCATGAGTTTTTTGTACTGTTATTCACCACTGAGGGCATAACCTTGTTATTGGCATTTGCTTGGCTACTGAATGTATAGAAATACTGCAAAAATTTTTTTTCATTATTAAACTTAGAAAGCGTAATTTACTTATTGCTAGTCTATAGTCTGCATAGTCTACTTCAGACTGTGATGTTGGATGGTGTCTTACAGTTACAGTTTAATTATATATTTAAGTACTGAGGAGTATCAATTAACAACATGCACTTACTATAGGGTTATGATTAGAGTTAGGGTTTGGTTTAGGGTTAGTTGCATGTAATGTTTGCTTTTACTATTACTATTACTGTTATTACTATAGTACATGTAACAGACACTATAAAGTGTTACCTTGGATTGGATCAAGTTGGGTTATACAACCTGTTTTGATAGATTTCTTAGCCTCTCTGAGACCTGTCTTACTATTAGTATCTGCCTGTCTTCAAAGAAGAACCAATGAATTTGGAATTCATAATAATTTTGATAATTTTAGACCATATTGTTACATTGTGGGAGTGAAAAAGTAGTTAAGACATGTATCTAAGTACAGCTTTTTTTATTGAAATAAGATGATAATCCAAGAAGGAGGCCAATCAAACGGGTAACACAAACAAAACAGCTTAGCCAAAAACACTAAGACAATAACCGACAAAGGACGGACTGAAACACTGGGCTTTAAATACACAATTAAACAAGACACAACATAATCAGAAACCATGGCAAGAAAAAACACAGGAAGTAAGCACAGGAAGTGAAAACAGAAACAATGTAAACTAGAAGTCCTTTTTATTATAGACTAAATGTGACACACATCTCTGGAGCTTTTAGGTTATCTATATTGGTGAATCTCTATAAGAACATGTTTCACCCCCAAAAAAATAAATAAATAAATAAAATAATAATAATGTAAGAAATTAATAATCATGTAAGAAATGTCAAAGATTTTTTTGTATTGTGACATTATTTCCATGACAATTAAGCACCCCCCTCCCAATTCTTATTAGCATAAAATCTCATTCTCATTATAATGTAATGTGCATAAACTTACATATTTATTTGAAATTAATTGACACAGTGGATGACAGCATCTACTGTGTGTGGAATTGACTGTGCAACTGTGCAATCGAACTGAGTGTGAAAATACATCAAAAGATACAAATCCGACAGCATTTGTTAATGACGCAAGTCCAGATGCAGGACTGGGATCAGTAATAAAAAGTGAAAGAAATGAGATGCCAGCGTATCGTTTTAATTATATCAGGTATTCTGAGGCCATAAAGCATGCACAAACTTGCCAACTCTTCTACTGTCAGTTTCTTTAAAAAGTACATCTGAGAATAAAATTACGTTTCTAGGCTCCTTTGGAAAAAGCCCTAGAAAAACTTCAGTAATTGTGTTCATAATGTAGAGCAACCCATGATTCATTTGATCAAAAGATTGTCATTTTAAGGATTATACTTGAACATGAATGCTTTTATTCATTTACAGCTTATTTTAATGTAAATATTCATTACCGATCATTACCAAACTAATGTGTAGCCAGATCTAATCAGCCAATTTACATCTTACAATTTACAAGCCTGCATAATGGTGTCAGTTTTCATTTATTTAATTTTTTGTTTGTTTTCCCCTTTATTGTGCCATTTCTGGCTCACAAGTTTATAAGACAAATACTTCCAAATATTCTGTTCAGCATTCCATATATAACTGAGTCACCATGGAAACTATTAAAGTGCAGAGCCAAGACACAGATCTAGATATAAAATTCATAATATCTCTTAAATATTGATTTGCAGAGCTTGCAGTATTTACTTACTGAATGTGAGTTCTAAGGTATTTTTTTGCAGGCCAGACTTAAACCTGCGTCTTCCACAACTGCTTTAGTTTTAATATTTGTTTAGAATTTATTTGTATAGAACGGCGTTTCTCAAACCTGTCCTGGGGACCCCACATCACTGCAAAATTTGGATGTCTTTCTTATCGGACACCCATTTTGGGTTTTTCAGTCTCTGCTAATGACCTAATGATTTGAATCAGGTGTGTTAGATGAGGGAGACAATAAAATATTGTGAAAATGCAGTGGTGGGGGATCCCTAGGACAGGTTTCTGAAACACTGGTATAGAAGGTTTGAAAGGCATTACCCAGCTTGAGGTTAAACTTTAAAATTTTGTGGGTTGTTCTTTCAACACCACATATTAAAGAAGGATTTATAGAGGGCAGCTGGTCACATGGTGAGCAGAATTACTCTTTTTTTTTTCTCTCTCTCTCTCTTATCTTAATACGCTTGCATTAGGCAGCATGTATTTCTACGCTCTGAAAATCATGCATGTGTGCTGTATTCTCTCCATTCACAAACATGGTAGAAAATGACCTATTAGTCAAGTCATTACATGTAATTAGGAGTCTTGATGGTAAGTGTGTCACATAAACAAATAGCTGTTTTTTCCCCTCTTAATTACTTTCTACTGCTTTCATCCCCCCCCCCTCACACACACACACATACACACACACACACACACATACTGTATACTCTCTCGCTACTTTAATTTTTTGTGAAATATTAAATCTCACAGATTTACTACTTCTTATTACTTCTTATTTAACTTTTTTACTGTAATTTTAATTTAGTCATTTAGGACTTCTGTCTATAAAATCAAAATCTTATTTATCGTATTAAAAGAATGTTTAAACACGGAGGGTTGGGTCGGGTGGGGTGGGGGTGGCTTTGTCTCAGGAACAGACTGAAATTTAAGTTATAATTTACTAAAAATATTCCCCTCTGCTGCAGCTCTCAAATCACTTTTTCATTCTGTATAATACAACTGGTGCATCACATTTGGTTACAACACATGCAAGCAATGGCGTGACATCAATGACATCAAACCTCGCATGATGCCTTTGCACGCAATATTTTTCTAAATCTACACTACCAGGCAAAAGTTTCAAATAATTAATGTTTAATACTGAATGTTTTTGAAACATCTCTCGTATGCTCACCAAGGAAGAAAGACATTAATATTTTTATTCCACATGGGCTCAATATTATAAGACATTTATAATGTTACAAAAGATTTCAAATTCCAATAAATGCTATTATTTTGAACTTTCTATTAATCAAAGAATCCTGAAAACAAATTGTATCACGGTTTCCACAAAAATATTAAGCAGCAAAAACTGTGTTCAACACTGATAATAATAAGATTCATTATTAAAAATTGAGCACCAATAATAATTGAGCACCAAATCAGCATATTATTATGATTTCTGAAAGATCCGACACTGAGGACTGAAGTAATGGCTGCTGAAAATTCAGCTTTGCGATCACAGGAATAAATTACATTCATAGAATATATTAAAATACACAGCAGTTCTTTTGTATGTATTTCACATTATTACTGATTTTTTTGGTGAACTGTTCCTTTATAAGCGTGACTCACAACAAGTTCCTAGTTTATAAATTCCTCAAACCCAAACCATCTCCTTAAAAACCTTCCAAACAATTTCTCTGACTTAAACGTGACTTGAGGCCAAATCACTGAAGTGGTTTGACTAGAACTCAGAGGCATTTTGGATTTTGAAAAGGTTCTTGAAGGACATCCTTCTCTGATGTTATGGGGAAGCAGTTTGGATTGTTCCATCTGGTGATCAGAGGAGGAGAGGTCAAGCAGATGGTAATGCTCCTCAGGGAAAAGACGGGGCTGCGCCTTGGAAGGCACATCTGGAAGGCTGGTTTCCTAAAAACCTGCACTCGGCCGTAGACCTACTGTATCCTGCAATACAAACACAGGCAGGGCTCATGCTTATTGCTAAACGTAAACTGAAGGTTGCATAATAGAACAATTATATATTATTACACTTTTGGCCATGTCTGTGAAAATATCTTAAAGGTGAAGTGTGTGTGTGTGTGTGCGTGTGTTTTTGTGACATATCAGGACACAAATTTGTATAATGACATGGGTATGACATAGGTATTACAAGGAGAGGGTGACTTATGAGGACATTACCCCATGTCCCCATTTTTCAAAAGGCTTATAAATCATACAGAATGAGTCTTTTTGAGAAAGTAAAAATGTGCACAGTTTTCTGTGATGGGTAAGTTTAGGGGTAGGGGTAGTGTAGGGTGATAGAACATACGGTTTGTACAGTATAAAAACCATTACGCCTATGGAATTTCCCCACAATTCACAAAAACAAACGTGTGTGTGTGCGTGTGTGTTTTTTTTTTTTTTTTTTACTCGACCCATCCCAGTTTAGACTCAGTTATATGTAAGCCATTTGTAGGTTGACTTTCTGTTTTTTTTTTTTTTTTTTTTGCGGTCCAATATGTCAGTTCCTCAAGTCTGTGACTAAATTGGTGTCTGGGGTTAGATTACATGTTTTTCTAAACCAAGGAGGTGTATAATACCTAATGATAGCTATACCATCATTTCCATTAAAAATCACAGGCGGTTGCCTGTCTGTTGCAGGACATGCCAGAAGTAAAAGAAAAATACATTTAAGTAAACAATTTGTTCTACATTATATTGAAAGGTTTGCAGTTGTTATGAAATAATATTCTGTTTAAACTTTTTTGATTATTAATTTCTTTCTGAGTTGTGTCTCTGGAGAGATTGCTTAACCATGCATTCTAATCGCTCTCAACATTTCATTCTAGATTTTCATGTTGGGAGGGATTTGAGCACCTCAGCCCTGGCAGGACTAAGCGCTCCCACATCTTTCTGGTAAGAACAGTGGTTTGTGTGTAATATCAAATTGATTTAATAATCAAATGCAGTTGTAAATTTTAATTGCAATAAAAGGTAGTTTATAATATAATTAAATTTCTACTCCAATTTGGTGTTGAAATATAAACATTTAAATAAATATTTTCATGACAGATTTATTCAAACAAACATATCTTATTTACACTTACACTCACACACATATGCAATCACCAGACACTTTTATAAGTACACCTGTTCAACTGCTTTTTAATGCAAATATCAAATTAGCCAATCACATTGCAGCAACTCAGTGCATTTAGGCATGTTGACATGGTTGCGACGATCTGCTGAAGTTCAAACTGAGTGTCAAAATGGGAAAAAAATGTGATTGAAGTTACTTTGAAAGTGGCATGGTTGTTGGTGCTGGAGGGCTGGTCTGAGTATTTCAGAAACTGCTGATCTACTGGGATTTTTATGGATCCATCCTGCCTTGTATCAATGGTTCAGGCTGGTGATGGTGGTGTAATGGTGTAATGGGTATTTTCTTGGGACACTTTGGGGCCCTTAGTACTAATTGAGCATCATTTAAATGCCACAGCCTACCTGAGTATTGTTGCTGACCATGTTCATCCCATTATGACCACAATGTACCCACCTTCTGATGGCTACTTTAAGCAGGATAACGCACCATGTCACAAAGCTCAAATTATCTCAAACTGGTTTCTTGAACATGAAAGTGAGTTCACTATACTCAAATGGCCTCAACAGTCACCAAATCTCAGTCCAATAGAGCACCTTTGGGATGTGGTGGAGTGGAAGATTTGCATCATGGATGGAACTTTATACTCAAAAACAAAAAGACAAACAGGAACGGGACAACCAGATACATTTGATGAGAACTGACAAAGAACAGAATAAAACACAGGGCTTAAATACACAGAGACAAACTAATTAATGAGATGAACCACAGCTGCAAACACTAATCAAACAATGAAAAGCCATGGCAACAAACAAAAAAAAATTAACACAGAACTAAAACACATGACAAAACCCACCCAAAACAGAAACAAACCCAGATGATCCCTTACATCATCAGAGCAGCTTACCCACAGTGAGAGATGGGCAGCTCTGCTGTGGGTCAATACTTGCTTATTACTCAATACTTAAAGGGTTAGTTCACCCAAAAATGAAAATTGTCATTAATTGCTCCCTCATGTCGTCCCAAACTCATACGACCTTCGTTCATCTTCAACTTAAGATATTTTTGATGAAATCCGAGAGGTATCTGACTCTTCCATAGACAGCAATTTAACCACCAATTTCAAGGTCCAGAAAGGTACTAAAGATATTGTTAAAATAGTCCACGTGACTGCAGTGGATCAACGTTAATTTTATGAAGCGACGACAATACTTTTTGTGCACAAAAACAAAACAAAAATAACGACTTTATTCAACAGTATCTTCTCTTCTGTGTCATTCTCCTATGTTGTTTACGTTCAGTGTTTCCAGGTTCTACGTCAGAATGCCGACTCATTATTGGCCGGCTCCTGCATCAGCATCACACGCATGCGTTGTGCTGCTCACGTGAACAGCACCAATACTAAACTGGCGTTCTGACACAGAACCTGAAAGCACTGAACGTAAACAGCATAGGAGAATAAAATTTCCACTTACCACATGTAGCCAAACTAGCTCTTTAGCAGCCCTACAGGTATACAAGTTAAAACCCTTTACATCAACCATTAGCTGTTAGCATCCGACTAACACTTAGATACGGTGTGAGTGTAATGTGTTAAATCCCTCCTCTCTCACTGCCTCTCCTCACTCTTGGTTTCACCCTCTGTTGAGCTCTAACATACTTTTCTGTCTGAGTTAGGTTGGTCCTTCCCACATATACTTTGGTTTTGTGTTATTTTATTTTGACTTTACTCCTCCTCTATTTTAATTTTTTTTTTATTTATTTATTAACTTTGGTTTTAGGCTGAATATCCCTATTCAGCTAAGTTGAATTTAATCAAATTTAAATCAAATTGTTTATTTATCTTTCCTTTTAGTTTTCCAGAGCTATAAGGACATTCTTCTTTTACTTTTACCTTATTTTAGTTAGTTTACCATTACCATCTTCTCTCTCTGTATAGGAATACAGTAGTTCTAGCAACTGTTGTTTCCTTAACCCTTTGAAGCGTACGATCACACCGGTGTGATCAGACTTGGCTGGCCCCAGGAGCGTACGATCACACCGGTGTGATTAGAACGTTCAGCGCATCACATGATCAACTGCCAAATTCAAATGTGCTTGCGCGCTTTGGCTGGCACCAAGCCAGAGATGGACGCGCGCAGCGCTGTTCATATATCACAAATATGCAGTGTTTTCAACCACATAATGTTTATTTTAAATTTAAGACATTTAAATACACACAAGGACTAGCAAAACAATACATTTATAGTTTGTAAAATACACACTGATGTCTATTGAAGCAGCAATAATAATCATTTCAGTTATAATTTGACAACGGATTTATTCATGATACACAATGTGTAGGCTATAATAAAGCTTATTCTATTTTACCAGTTCACCAGCCTCTCTATTTCACATATTTCAGAAAGTGGATGAATTGACGTGTTGTAAATCCAAGTTACAATTCTCTGAACTGCAGCTCAAGCACGCTGCGAGATGCCCATTGCACGTTATAAATCTCATCTATCATGGCTGTTTTATGCATTTATTCATCTGTATTTGTTTGCAATCAACGATTTTTGACATGACTAAACACTCGAATCACTTTTATGCAGCCGTGATGACTAATTTATTATAGGCATCGTTGCTCTGACCGTATGTGACACCCACACTGCATTTTACTGTAAACATGTCAAAACCTATAACTTACCTTCCTGCTTATGATCTTGTTGATACTGCCACCATTACAAAAGTTACTCTGCTTGGAGTGCAACACCCGCACTACATGGCAATGTAAACAAACATGGTTTGCATGTGCTTGAGCTTGTGTTAAATTTAACTAGTTATAATTTTTAACTCTCCCGTAAATAATACCAATATAAAATTAAAATATATATTCACAGATCGTAATATTATTAATTTTAATGTTAATCAAAATGTAATAAAAATATTAATTTGAAATAAAATTATACCTCAGTGCAATCTTTGTGACGTCACTATTACCTCAGTTCAGTCAGATTTGTGTCATCTCTCTGAGAGCAATTACCTGGGGTAAAATATTTCACCAAAACTATTAGAACCACCTCAAAATTTGTCAAAATGTTTAGGAAAAAAACTGACAGATGAGGAGATCAGAGAAATATTTTTTAATTCTGATGAAGATGAGGTAAACTTTGACAGCGAGACAAGTGAGAGTGATTCTGATGATGAGCTCCCACCCAACCTCCTGGCCCTTGAAAAGGGTAATGATGCTGATCTCTCTGCCACAACTGTTACCCAGGGAGACATGTCCAATTTAGTAGAACAGGTAAGCTCTACTTGTACAGCTACCAGCAACTTTACCCAGTGGCGGCTGGTGGAAAATTACATAGGTAGGGCTGTGCCACATCCAACAATGTTAGCAAACATCCCAGTATAATCTCAACCCTGGTCCTGGAGGCCCCCAATACTGTGTGTTTGTCCCCAAAGACACTTGATTCCACTTATCAGATTATTAGAAGAAACTCCAGGACTTGAAATGGGACAGAGGAGACATACAGTGTGCAGTGTTAGGGGGGCCTCTAGGATCAGAGTTCAGAATCACTGCACTACACCAGCCGCCTTAACCTTCCAGCATACAGTTATAGACTACAGAATATACTCAGCTGAACTTATGTATGTGTGTGTATATATATATATATATATATATATATATATATATATATATATATATATATATATATATATATGCACACACACACACACACACACACATACATATAAATTAATTAATATATATATATATATATATATATAAAGATTTTCTATTATATCATGTACATATCAATTTATAAAATGGATGATATTAATAATTAATATTTTGTTTGTGCCTCAGGGAGGGCAGTGCCCTAGCACCCCCTGTTGGGTAGCCACCACTGACTTTACCCCTCCTGGACCGAGTATAGCCTTTGACAGCTCAAATTCTGGGGTGCAAACCCCTCCTGCATCTGCCACAGAGGCCCAGTGCTTCAAGCTGTTTTTTACAGAGGAGCTTGTTGGAGAAATTGTGGAGGAAACAAACCAGTATGCTGCAGAACTCTAGCATAAAATGGCACCAGGAGTGCAGGGAAAGATGGCAAGGTGGGTGGCAACTACCATCAAAGAAATGTACTCTTTCCTGGTGGCAGTTCTTCTGATGGGAGTTATCAGAAAACCATCTCTTCGGGATTACTGGAGCACTGACCCGTTGCTGCGGACACCATTTTTTGTGTCACTGTTTTCCCAGGACTGCTTCCTCCTCCTCCTTCGTTGCCTGCACTTCACCAACAGTGCGACAGCTAGTCACCATGATCCACTGTGCAAAATAAGGAGCATATTTACTGCTGTTACCTCCACCTTTCGTCGTGTTTTTGTTGTTACGGTTGGGTTGCAGTAGAGATGAGGCATTCACGGAGTTCCACAAATAAGGGTATTTATTATAACCAAGGAGAAGGAGTACAACCACACACACATATGCTAACATAAGAACAGACAAGGAGTGCAGGGAGTGAGTCCATTATAAAGGGAGTGTGGATGATGAAGTCCAGGTGCAGGTGATGAGTGATGATGGGGAGATGACGAGGAAGTGAGTGCAGGTGTGGAAACAGGAGGATCTTGGGAAATGGAGTCCGGGAAACGAGGGAACTGTGACATTACCTCCCCCTCCCGGTAGGCGCGGCCTCGCGCCATGATGGAACAACCGGGGAGGGGGGGTGGGCGCCCTGGAGGCCCTGCGCCCTCACGCAGGTGCAGGGAGAGGAGCGGACGGGCACAGAGGTCTCCAGGGCAGGTCCAGGAGTTTAGGCCGCCATGGCGAGTCAGGGGCCGTGGGCGGCTATGGCGGGTCAAGAGACGTGGACGGCCATGGCGGGTCAGGAGACGTGGGCGGCCATGGCGGGTCAGGAGACGTGGGCGGCCATGGCGGGTCAGTAGACGTGGACGGCCATGGCGGGTCAGGAGTCTTGGCAGGCCATGGAGGGTCAGGAGCCTTGGCAGGCCATGGAGGGTCTGGGGCCTTGGAAGGCCATGGAGGGTCAGAAGCCGTGAATCCCCCCGCCCACGGGTACATGGCCCCCCCCCAAAATTTTCTTGGGGAATTCTGCGGTAGGTAGGGCTGCGTGGGCTGGACCATGTTGGAGGGTTGAAGCTGGCTCGTCGAAGGCCGGAGAGGGCTCGTCGAAGGCTGGAGCGGGCTCGTCGAAGGCCGGAGAGGTCTCGTCGAAGGCCGGAGCGGGCTCGTCGAAGGCTGGAGCGGGCTCGTGGAAGCCTGGAGAGGGCTCGTGGAAGCCTGGAGAGGGCTCGTGGATGCCTGGAGCGGGCTCGTCAACAGCCCCACTGGTACTGGGGGCTTCGGTGAGGCAGCGGCCACCCTAGTAGGCCGTCTGGACCTTGTGGTCGCTCTCTTCTTGGATGGCTGCGTGGGCCTTGGATCAGGCAGGACCACAGGGGCATATGTTTACACTCTACACTCAAAGGGGGCCGTCCTGCTTTGGACATTCCTCTGCGGTTAACAGCAAGGCATTTCCCCACTGAAGTGCCACAGACAACCGGCCAGGGCAGCAGGACCAGGCGCCACTGCAAAGTCTGCCTCTACAGCTCTCGGAAGAGAAAGGAGATACATGTGTGTGGCATGCAACACTCCGTTGTGTGTTACTCCATGTTTCGAGGAGTACCACACTCTGAAAAATTACTGGAAAAAAAAACAAAAAAAAAAACACAAATGAATGTCAGTTCTAATAATTCCTGTAAATAATTAGAAAAATTCTCAGTAATTTATTGGTTTCAGTGAAAAGTTATTTTACTTAATCATTCCTGTTAAAATATTTGCACTAAAATTGTTTTTACTACACATGTAAATTATTTGTCATTTATCAATCATTTAAAATAGTTTTTATACTAATTATAAAAGTTATCTGACCCCCTCTGCCTGTTAAAATAGTTGACATTAAATGAACATGGTCACCATTTCATGCATTTTGCGTTTCTCTCTTCGGTATTTGTAATACAACTGAATATAATTATGCTTGTGACTGCCACAGCGTTTATTTGACTTCATACACACTCTTTTCCTTTATGTGGACTCATTTAAACAGCTAATGGTGAATAAGTAAAATATATAACTTGTATTATGCTCCATCTTACTTCTAATAACAGCAGCAACCCTACGAAAACTTTAGCGGTGAAAATAAAAAACAAACAAACCACACACTGTGCACACGAAAAAATAAACATTAAATAACGTTCCTAGCAATGGGTCGATCAGATTAGCCAAAATAGTACAAAAGCACACCATTACAATATTATGCTCAGTACAATAAATCTGGTGCACATGAATTACAATTACGTTTTGCTTATGCATTTTTATAGTCTATGCACGTCTACAAATAATTTTGGAAGACTCTAAACTTTAAATAAACACTCACCAACTAGTCGTCCTCGTGTGCGACAGCTGCCATGTGCTCCCATGCAATGCAAGGCAAATAAAATTTAAATAAAACGGCTGCATAAATTGTAGATTGATACGTTTATTACAGTTAATAAATGTTTGCAATCAATTTTGTGAGGTTTTAAACTGAAAACATAGCTATATGTGCTAAATTACTCACCTGCACGCTCTCCTCCAGGTGCTATGGCTGTGAAGCATCACGTCGACTGCGGACCATCACGTGACACGCTCACTGCATATTTCGCGGAATATTTGAATATTTTTAGAACGCTTTGAAATAACGGGGGGAAAAAAAATCTTACGCTGGGAAACCAGACAGCAAATTTAGAACTTATGTGCAAAAGGGTTAATGAGCTATACAGGTTATTAGTAGCCTAACCCCTGTTTCTTCTCTACCCCTCCTCACTCACCAGTGCCAGGCCTAGTCCACGAAGTATGGTTACCGTTCAAACTCACTGTAAGCCCCGAGAGAGAACTAGAAACACTTCCTATTGTTTCTGTTTATTGACCTTGAGGTGTTTGGTCTGTCCCTACTAGCTTAGCTATCAGGCCTCTTATGGTTTTATGAGTCTACTGCAGCATTTACTTGAACAAGTGACACCTGCTTAGCCATATCTCCTAGCTTAAACTAAATAGGTAAAACCTTCCTTTCTTCCTTTCCCTTTCTGACTCCATCTTATTATTTTATTTCGGTTTGTTTCATTTGTTACCCTCCTAGTGACCAAACCTGAGAAGAACCATCAGTTGTGAGTAATAGTTTGACTACACATACAACCCGTCATTAGCTGACTGCATACAGACCCATCAACAAAGATACTCAAATTCTTTATTTGTGCACACCAACACTAAACCTTAGCACCCTGCTTTTGCCAGCTGCCCCACATCAGCTATTCACACCTTACATGGCCCACATTAGTACCATCTGGAGATCCGGCAGAGCAGTGTGATGGACATCTTTCAGCATGAAGCAGCCAACAACCTGCAACGGCAGAGAAAGGAACAACAAGACGGCAACACAAGTGGATTCCCGACACCCATCATGAGCAACGAAGAGCTGACCAGCATCATCTTCTCCTTGCCCTATGCTCTTATGGGCCTCCGACAGGAGGTAAATGAACTAAAACCGCAAGTCACAGAGCTTCACTCTGCTCAGCGAGAGAAGGCACCAGACATGCACAAGGACGCTGACAGAATGAAGGAGATCACCGTTCTTCAGGAGGCTCTGACAGCTGCTGGGCACCAAGAGCAGCTGGATAACGCCACCAAACAAGACCTTAAAAGAGAACTGTTTCAAACAAAGACACTGCTAAAAACAGCTAATGTGGAACTTAAAGAGAGAGACTAAAGCTAAGGCCCTTGAAGGCCATCTGCGTGCAGCCAGAACTGAAGTCCAAACCCTGACTCAACAGTTCTGCAGCATCAAAGAGGAGCTTAACATGCTTAACAATGTCCAAAAAGAACTGAAACAGTCCTACCAACTGCAAATGGACCCCACAAGGAAAAGGTACCCTGCTGAACTTCACATCAGCAGCGCAAACTCCCCCAACCTTGCACACAGACACAAAGAGGGTAGGAGCCAAAGCCCTCTGTTTAACACTTCACCAGCCAGTTTCCTTAGAGCCTCTGCAGCCACAGAAGTAGAAGGATTAATTCAGACAAACCCTGAAACGGCACATGAAGTGACATTCAAAGACCTCCAGCGAATGGTCAGACACATCGCTGCATTCACACCAGAGCTTGCAGGAGACCATGACGTCCACGTCTACCTACTGTATGAGACAGTGATTTTCACCTGCAGTCTTTGACCAGGGTGACACACCAAGACAGACTCTATCTTCTCTGGATCACTTCCGGACCAGAGTTGTGACGCTTTCTGGCTCAGCAGCCAGGAAACATCCAATCAGACTACCAGCAGCTGAAACAAGTCATCATAAAGGAATTCTCAGAGTCTGATAGCGGACTGATTGCTGCCCTAGACACCAAACAGGGCAGACATGAAACTCCCTATGTGTTCTACCACAGACCCAGACGAGCTTACTTCAGAGCTCGCAATGAACCTGGGATGGAGGACACCAGCTTCAAGAGCCGTTTCCTTTAAAACCACCACCCTATTCTAAGTCACCATTTAGGCATTACGGCCTGCCCCCACACAATGCCTTTTCAACAATTGTGTGACCTGACACAGAAGGCCTTTAACAAGCACAAGGCCTCCTCAAAAGGGTTTGTAACACACCAGCAACTGTGAACTGCAAAACCCAGAACCCAGGGCTGGCACCAGAAGGCACACAGCATTGCTACAATGCAAAACCCTTCTCCAAAAGGCTTCTAGCCAGCCAAGGACAGAACTGTCACCATGGCAATAGACCCAGGTACCAGACCTACCACAGTGAGAAGCCATGGATGGGAGCATCCTCATCCTGCAGACACCACAGGATCTCTAACAGCAGGCAGCAACAACCTCCTCCTACAAGCCCTTAACACAGCAGCCATTCAGAGGCTGCACAAGGACAACTGGACACGCCTGCATTGGACCTACAGGAGCTTCTAACACTAGTAAGAGAGCTCCTTACCTGAGAAGTACTGGGAAGCACAAGCTTCTGACTGCTCGCACAACACCACTCAGACCAGCTTAAGTCAGCTCCGCCACAAGAGCAGAGTGACACTGCAAACTTCAGACTCCTTCTGACTGAGAGCAGATGCTAACAACCACCTGCTGCCCTTCTGCCACCAGCATTAGGTCAGTCTGAAACTCTCTTCACACTACAACTCCCATAACCACTTCCTGCAAAGACAAACAACCACCTGCCCCACACCAACTGACATCAGGACGACAGGTGACACTGTCAAGGCACCTGCTACCCCGACACCTGGTGAGCAAGCTCAGAGACCTGAACCTTGCTACCAGCTAAATCAGCAGCCAGGGAAACAACCACAACCTCCAGCCCTGCATGCCAGGTGTGTGTCTGATCTTTGTTATTGCTCGCTGTTGTCTATAGGACGGACAACAACGTGTGAAAGGGGGGATTGTAATGACTGGATCGATCAAACACACAACCCCTCAACCATGCAGACTCTGTGATGTCTGGTTTCCCCACTGAGAACTATCACCATTTGCTTCCTTCACACATTTCAAAGACACTTGGGAGATAGTACCTGCTCAGAAAAGTACAGGCTACAAGAAATAGACATGTAGTCCATCGAAATGGAATCATTTCCACTAATTCATTGACAAATCTACCTAATGAATGAACATGCATTACAACTTCAGCACCATCGGACCGAACCATCAAGAATTTCTCCCAAGACTGTATATCTGGACACTGTTCAACAGCTAAGGCAATTGCAAGTATCATACATTTGAACACTAAACAGCGATTTAGTATTAAGTTGTAAACCCCTTTGTTAACCAATTTGCTTTATAGTGAGAAACTGATGGTTCTTCAAGCTCATTAAATGACTCTTTTCATAGCTCCATTCCTCTGTTATGCTACGGTTTAATTCACTTCCACTTTCTCATTTCCCGTGTATGCGTGATTTGTATGTATGTGTTTGTTAGATTAGTTATGTGTTCGTGATTTAGTTTAATAAAACTTTTGTGCACATTCTTGCGAGTTGATTCTGATCTGCTTATAAACCAATGTCAATTTAACGATTATGATCACAGCTACATGCTGAGAAAGAGTTGTTATTCTGTGGCCACAGAAAATATCCTTTCTGAAGAGTTGATAGACGATCAATACTGAGTGTTCGCTGGACGAACAGATTAATTGATTGTAATATTAATTAAGCTACATGAGTTAATTTGATTAACTGATCCAAATATTTATAATTAATTATAAGTTAATATATAAGTTATGATTAATTATTCATATTTCCCGTTTTGAGCTAATTTGCTACAAGCAACAACCACCCATTCAGAAAATATCAAAATGAGACATGAGATATTTATTCCACTCTTTTAAAACAATCCTGTAGAAAGGCAGTTTTCACTTGGGTGTGCAGTTCTGTGACTGCATGGTTAATATTTAATATATTAATATAGTTTTTTGACTCTCTTTTGTCATATAGGCAGCGTTTGTCCGCGGTAACATTAGAAAACCTGTAATATGATCAGCATAGAGAGGACACGCTAACAAAGTCAGGCAGTTTATTCTTTAATCAGACACCGCCTTCTAATGAAAACACCATCTGCTGTCCTTGTTCATTCCGTTCATTCCGTTGTTTCCATGTCAATGGGTCTATATTTAATAAAATGAGTTTATACTCACTACCAAATTAACTAATAGCTTAGCACATCCTATGGTCCTCAGCTGTTCAGATAAACCTGTGTTACAAACGGTTCATTTCTACTCAATGTGAGAGTTAGGTGCTCTGTGTGATCTCGTTCCCCTCTCTCCACCCCGTGCTTTCCTATCTGATCTGTAACTGTCCTATCTAATAAAAACACAAGGTGGACTCAGTATTATTTCAAATACACTGTTTGGAAGTCAGTCGGGCCGATACCAACAACGTGTAACCAATCAGCATTAGGGGGCGTATGACGGTCGAGGGGAGAGAACGAGCAAGAGGGAGATTTGAAAATAAGAAAAAAGAAAAAAAAAAACTGCAGAACGAGAGATGGGACACAATACAAAAGAGCTCAAAAGAATATCACTGCAATGAAGGTTTATGACTGGGCAAGCGCTTTAGGACCCGCGTTTATATTAGAAAAGCTTTAAGAGTTAAGGCCTGAAAACAAACGCGGAGGCTGCTTTGATTCCTTATCATGTAAGTAACACTGGGTTTTGATTGTCTGGAGCTGCTGTTCTGTTGGCGATTAACAACAAACTCTTGTTTGTATTTACTCTTGTGTACTGTACGTTCATTTTTTGTGCTTCCTTGTTGTAATTCATCATCTGCGCTTTATTTTTCGTGAAGCATTTTGTTGCGCGTCAGCTGTGATAAACAGAGCAATGAAGAGAGTCGTGGGTTTGTTTGGGTTGATTTCAAATATCAACAATGTTCAACAACGAATTTGAGAAATCGCATACAGCACCTTTAAAAAAAAGGACAAAGAAAGTACCAATATTAATTTGGACACATATACACTATCAAAGTATTCTTTGAAGAAGGGGCATTTCCTTTGAGGAGGCAAGGGAGGCTGCGCCTCCGTCTCAAGCCTTCCCTGAGCCCATTAAAATATAATAGACCCCTTAAAGTGTGCTGTGGGTTTGGTGGGGGTAATTGAGAATAAATGAGGAGGCAATGCTTCCATTGTGCTATGATTGGCTATTGCACTGTTCCCACGATAAATCCCGCCTCTCACATTCACTTCCAGACATTGGTCTGAATGAGTAATGAATTTTTTAGTGAGCAATCAGCTTTGTGAAATAAAAGTGTCCATGACTGAGATCATCATGACACCTGCAGTGTTTACCAAGCTGATGACTGATAATCTGAAAATAAGTTAAATAATAGGCTACTAAATAAATACTACTATTAAATAAAATATAGATGAAATTTAAAATGTCACTGTGTTCTTAAAATTGTTATTTTGAAATAAATGTAAAACTTCTTAAAGGGTTAGTTCACCCCAAAATGAAAATTATGTCATTAATTACTCACCCTCATGTCGTTCCAAACTCAGCAGCAGAAGCTCAACCGAACATGAATAACGCACAAGAACAAACCTCTTCCGGAAGCTCAAACATGCTGTGTAACCAATGAGGTTCATTCTTGTGTGTTACGCAGCACGTTTGAGCTTCCGGAAGAGGTTTGTTCTTGTGCGTTATTCATGTTCGGTTGAGCTTCTGCTTATATTCGCTGATCAATGTTTACATGTGAGTAAAAGCCTAAATTAAATCTTTTCATCATAAAAACCGATCAAGTCTCTTCATAAAATTTGGACTAAACCATGTTCGTTGCAAAGGCAGGCAATGGAGAGACAGACATCTCTCAGATTTCATCAAAAAGATCTTCATTTGTGTTCCAAAGATGAATGAAAGTCTTATGGGTTTGGAACGATGTGAGTAATTAATGACAGAATTTTCATTCTGGGGTGAACTAACCCTTTAAATTTAATGAGATAATAAATACAACATTCATTACATTGAAATTTTAAAAATACAAATTAGAATGGTGTTTTTTTATTTTTTAAGTTTACTGTAAGTAATGTTTATTTACTTAACCATGGAAAATTATTAGGTGTAACTGGAACATTAATTTACATTGTGAAATAAAGCAAGTGAGGACTTTTCAGATCACCACTGCAGGCTACTGCTTTGAAGTCATTTAGAGTACAATGTAAATATTGTCATGATGAGAAATTAATACTGCCATTAGTCAAATGCAGGTATTTCTTTGCAGTGGTGGGTACACTGAAAAAACTTTCTGGTCTAGGATTTACTTTTAAATAATTTTCACTTAGTAATAGCTGAATTTCACAAATAATTACAAAGTAGCAGAAAGTAACACATTGAATTAAATGTGAAATGTTGAAGTAGAAAACTGAAATAGTATTTTCTTGTAAATCGTACAAAAAATCATTTTATAGTGTAATTTGCCTTAGGATTGTCTCATGTTGACAAGAAATATTCAGTAACAACGGTTCACTGTTGAAGTTGCACAGGAAAGAAAAGCTGATTACGTGGGTGTCTGATTCGCTTAAAACATGCATTATGTATTCAAAACTGGTCCAGGTAGACCCATGGTCTGTTATTTTTGTATAAAATGTGAATAGAAATCTTCCTCCACTAACCTTTAATCATGGTATTTGAACATGGGAATGATTCAGTACCTATATCAAACTAACATAGACTGTCAGATTTCATGATGGTCTAATGGTACTGCAAAGTATTTTTTTATAAGGAAAGATGACAATTCACATCAATATTTTACACAATATGCTTTATAAACCCCTGCTCCTGTTGCGCTGCTCTGATTGGTCATGTTAGGATGGCAGTTTTGCTTCAGCTAACTAGAGAGACTGTGAGGGCAGAGTGCAGTTCTTCATACAGTAGCATGAGTGTTTGTGTGTGTTTGTGTTCACAAGTCTTTCTGCATGGCTGCGCTCTTCTCAGTTGGCTTTTCCCACGTTACATCTCTGTGCTTCCTACACACACACACACACACACACACACACACACACACACAGACAGTCTCACAAGGAACAGATGCCATCATTATCCACAAAAACTGAGGCACCATATACAGTGATACATGTCTGTCCTGTGTGAAAACACAAGCAGGGGGGTCAGCAGTGAGTACAGTAGACTCATAATTCAGCTTCTGGTTACACAACTGTTGTGTGAAGATGAATACTGTACAGGAGATGTGCATACACTACACATTCTGACCTCCATGACACTCACCCAAAAATGAAAATGTTGTCATCATTTATTCACCCTCATGTTGTTCCAAACCTGTATGAGTTGCTTTCTTCTGTTGAACACAAAAGAAGATATTTTGAACAATGTTGGTAACCAGACAGTTGACGGTAGCCATTGATTTCCACAGTAAGAAACAAAAATACTATGGAATTCAATGGCTACCGCCAACTGTCTGGTTATACTAGAATTCTTTAAAATATCTTCCTTTGTGTTCAACAGAAGAAAGAAACTTGTATAGGTTTGGAACAACATGAGGGTGAGTAATGATGACAACATTTTCATTTTTGGGTGAACTATCCCTTTATTGTAATATTTATGGGGAAATGAAAATTCTGTGATCAATTACTCTCTTGTTGTGCTAATCCCATATGATTATCTTGTCACAAAAGGAGAAAACATGCAATTACAATACAGGCTTATTGGAAAAACATGCCAGTGGTGACGTTTTGGTGAAATGATATTAAGTTGTTTCTTGCATGTTTTCACACCATTTTCAAAGTGAAATATCCAGTGAGTGGTTACATTTTCCCAGCAACAGATAAATATGAATGTGGCAACATTTTATTGTCTTGGTTGTTGTACATGGTTTGGTAAACTGAATGGTCAGAAAATGAAATGTCCATAGAGTGGCACTAAAAGGTTTATGCTGTATCATTTTTGAAAAGAACACACAACCTACACTAAACCCTACTCCAAACCTACCCAATAGTGTTAACGAAAGCAAACATGGGATAAAAATGTATTTGCTGATGCCATTTTTGCTTGCTTCTAGTCTTTGATGTCTTTTATTGAGTGATTGTTTCTCAGCGCTCCACATCACAAGTGCACCAGTGTACCAGGTGAGGTACCGAGCAAGTTTACAATGTTAGAAAAGCCATACATGTGGAGCTGGTTATGTGATGCAAATATGAAAATGTATTAGTCTTCAATTCATGCACTATAATAAATGTGTTTTGAGGTCATAATATAGTATTGTGCAAGAAACCACACAAAAAATCTGTAATCATAATTTGTGTGAGAAGGAATTAAAGTTGCTGGTGTTTTACTGAAACTAGTTTTTATTTCTGCTGGAAACTGTGGAACTCTTGTTGACGCTATGGGTCCTTGCAGAACCCGGTGTCTGAGGCGCGTGTAATCATGCCATTCATTGGCTGATGCAGTGCGATGACATCACAAGGTACGCCCCAGTGCATAAGAAGAACGCCAGAGAAGGCATCATCAAGAGGGTGTTGGGGTGAAAAAGGGTTGTTTTGAAGTAAAGTTAAGAGGGGAAAAAAATGGGGATGGTTGGCATCAGGTTGAGCCTTGCACTTGTGGCTATTATTTTAGGATTGGGGTGGCCTAAACTGAGGTTGGGCCCACTTCTTACCCTGGTAAAAAGTAAGCTAAGCTTGCTGTCTCTTCAACCTTTAGCAGACGCTTGGATGGGATTTATCCCAGAGCCAAGAAGCTGCTGTAGGTGCCGCTTGATTACAACAGTTTTGTTCAATGGTTTTCCAATCTTTGTCATTAAGGGCTTCATATTTAGCATCAGGCAAGCTAAGTAATTTGTTTTCTTGGGTGCCAATTGTTGAACCTTCCAGTTCGCAGGCCATTGCCATTGAAGTAGTCGATATGGTAGACGTTGTTCATTCATTCAGCATATGTAACCAAACCACTGCAGGCTGAGCTTTTGGATTTCTTCTTCAACTAATGGCTGATTCCCACACCTCAGTCTGATGGTGTCATTGTGTCATTTCGAAGCTGGTCAAATAAAGAGACACCTAGTATTAGTCACAGGCAATGCATTTGGAACACTTGTAGTTTATTTAAATCTGCTTGTCCATGTTTCAGATCCATATAGTAATACTAGTAAGATACGTGTCCGAAAAATCCAAATTTTTGTTTTGACCATGACATTATTCTTCCTCCATAAGCACCATTGGAGGCGGCGGAAACTAGCCCAATTCTACTGTAGACTTCTGCCATTGATGTCACTGTCTTTTCCTGCACTAACAAGCCAAAGTACTTGAATTCACTAACTTGTTCGATTTGGATGGAGTTAAGGTAAACAGGGACCAGTGAACTATCCATTGTCATGACTTTAGTTTTGTCAATATTGATGGTTAATCCATCCGGTTTGGCTGTACTGGCGATATCATAAAGAATATCAGTGGCCTCTGCGTTATCGTTTGCGAATACGGCACTATCATCAGTGAACATTAGATCGGTTATGAAGTCAACATCTCCAAACTGGACACCCGGCCTGCCCTAGAAGATTGTCTTCATGATCGAGTCGATGACTGCATTAAACAGTAAGGGTGAAACCACGCAAACTTGCCGTACTCCAGATCGAACAGAAAACTCATCTGAGAGCTCACTGTGGATGCAAACGCAGCTGCTTGAATTGCTGTACATTGTTTGGAGTAGGCGTATTATTTTCGCAGGCACATTTTCACTTTTAAGCACTTTCCATAGCGCTGGCCAGTATATGCTATTGTTATCCCATCAGTTGTCTGATGGTAAAGATTTGATTTCAGCAACTTCTTTGTGTGCGAAAACCAGCCTGCTCTTCTCTTGTGATCTGTTCACAATGGTTCTGTAATCGCAGTTGCACAATGCGCATGAAGACCTTTCCAACAATTCAAAGTAGGATGATGCTGCTGTAATTCTTACACTCATGACTGTCACCTTTTTTCCTAATTGGGACAATGATTGCACGCTTCCACCCAGTGGGAATTTCCTCAGAATGCCAAACAAGCTGAAACAGTGAGTGCAGTCTTTGGATCACAATTTCTCCAACTGCTTTGAGTGCTTCCGCCATCACCCCATCAATACCAGCTGATTTACCATTTTTCATCAGCTTTATTACTGTTTTCACTTCCACCAGAGTGGGCACAGTATCGGTGGCCTGATGTACTAGTACACCATCAAATTGAGGATCAGCTGGAAGCTTGCTGTACTAAAGCATGGGGAGCCTGCTGTTTGACTCCCTGATGAAATATTTATACAAGTAGAGCTGGACAGATGTTTGAGATGAATAACAGTTATACTTTCTTCTCTTTCTTCTCCAGGTCTGGATGTTAAGTAAGGCTATGCTCGTCATTGCCTCATCCTTTCGTTGGGCTGTCAATTGTGGGTCATGTACTTAGCTGAGGCTATGTTGATTTACTAGTAGTTCTGCTTTAAGGGATCTAGACTCTTGGAGCGTGGAGCAATATTTATATGATATTTCACAAATAAGGAGTTACTTACCGCACTTTGCAATAAGGTTCATTAATTAAACATTAGTTAATGTACTAACTAACATGAACTAACCATGAGCAATACATTTGTTACTGTATTTACTAATCTTTGTTAACGTTAGTTAATGAAAATACAGTTGTTCATTGTTTGTTCATGTTAGCTCACAGTGTATTAACTAATGTTAACAAGATTTTAATAATGCATTAGTAAATGTTGAAATTAACATTAACAAAGATTAATAAATGCTGTATAAGTGCAGTTCATTATTAGTTCATGTTAACTAATGTAGTTAACTAATGTTAACTAATGAACATCATTGTAAAGTGTTACCGAAGAAACTCATACAGGTTTGGGAATAAAAAAAATTTTTAGTTTTGGGTGAACTAACCCTTTAAGCTCACTGAACACTCTTTTACATTTAAAACAATACAATATTGTTTAAGTTGATTTTACATATCGAACACATTTTATTTTCTAAGTATTGCAATAAAAATGTTCAAAGCAAATAAAAAATGTTCAAAGCAATTTTGCCATTCAGAACCAGAGGAAAGGCACTAGCACTGACACCCTAGCAGCAAAGCAGGGTATTATGTCAGTAACTATTTTATAAAAGCAATATGGCACTTGAGGCCATGCTGTGGATTCACAATATGGCACTGCATCTCACACCTTTTGCTTAATTGTGAAACTGATAGTCCCAACTTTAAATTCTGTCTGAATGAGCCACATGAAAATAGCCGATATACACACACCTTTGACTGCACAGTTGACTTTTTTTATTAATGAAGTTTTGATCGGCAACCACAAACAACTGAACTCTGCTTGTTTTTTTTTTTTGTTTTGTTTTTGTTTGTTTTTTTGTTTGTTTTTTCATTTTGTTTTGTTCTATATTGTTGATGTCTTTTGTTATTTATGTTAAAGGGATACTTCACAAAAAAATAAGAATTCTTTCATCATTTCCTCACACTCAAGATGTCCCGGGTGTATATGACTTTCTTTCTTCAGATGAACACAAAGATTTTTAGAAAAATAATCCATTTCTGTAAGTCCAAATGTACGGGACTTCCAAAGTTGACACTTAAAAAACCACACAAAACGAACACAACAGTAATCCATATGACCCCAGTCATAGGCGGAAGGTGAACCAACTCTAGGGTAAGGCTAGATGCGATTCCTCCATAAAAACACATAAGTCTATGTCATGAAATAAACATGAAAATCACCTATCAGCAACCTACACATCCCAGCATAAACGCAAAAAAAAAAATGTTATCTTCAAATTCTGAATGAATTAGGCCTGGAAAGCGTGCATAAAACCGCTTCCTTTATAATCACTAAGCTGTCACTCATATTTCATCACGATCTCACAAAGTTCTGCTTATTGATTAAGTTGACTGTACAATATCTTATTTGGCCTACATAATAACTATACTTTTTTGTTAAAAGTTATATTATAATGAGAGGATTTGAGTGTGCAGATCTCAGCACTGGACAAGAAATCATCAGATATGTTTGTGATTGGCTACATTGCTCAACGCTGCAAAAATACGTTGTAAATAGAAAAACCTGTTTATATTAGTTTCGACGCTCTCAAGAGCACAATCACCAAATCTGTTTATGTTTATCAGTTTATGATGAGACTGAGAGCATTAGTGAGAGTGCAGAATTCAGTCAGAATTCCGAGTTCAGCTCGCGCACCGAACAAAACTCCGGCATTTCAGCGATGACTAATCTGAACACCTCTGACTGGCCATTGCAATTGCAAGCTCAACAGAATCGTGCGTGATTGGTTATAGTGCGCAACTCTGTAAAACGCATAAAAAGTATAACGCAACATGAGCAGATGATCTATATTAAATGCCGCAATCGACACTTTTCATTTAATTTTCATTTTCACTTTATTACTAGATTTAGTTTAAATGTGCAGCTGCATTTTTGGCCAAGCCCTAGTTAATATTTTGACCCAGCCTTACACACACTCTGCCTGTGACCCCAGTTGATGAATCAATGTATCAGGGAATCAGCAAAACAATAGGTTTCTGT
The DNA here is from genome assembly GCA_039654765.1 of Mylopharyngodon piceus. Lineage (NCBI taxonomy): Eukaryota > Metazoa > Chordata > Actinopteri > Cypriniformes > Xenocyprididae > Mylopharyngodon > Mylopharyngodon piceus. The sequence continues at coordinate 120,496 of JBCHWC010000075.1, forward strand.
AACAATTTGATCAACTGGGGTCGTATGGATTACCGGCATGTTTGCTTTGTGTGGTTTTTGAAGCATCAACTTTGGAGGTCCCATACACCTGCATTGTATGAACTCACAGAGATGAATTATTTTTCTAAAAATTTTCTAAAAAAAGAAAGAAAGTCATATACATCTGGAATGACGAGGGTTAGTAAATGATGATATAATTGTAATTTTTGGGTGGAATATCCCTTTAATTACTTATTGTAAAGGAACTTTGAGCATGGGAAAGGCAATACAATACAAGCCACATTTATTAGTTTCTTGTCATGACTTGTTGGGGCCATACCTCTGTAGTTTCAAATTGTTTCTTTGTTTCTCTGTGTGATTAGCACAGCATTTGCTGGTGAACCCATCTTGCTGGATTTTGCCACATTTTTGTAAAGACTAAATTTACACTTTTTTCACTCTGTGTCTGAGTTCATTCTTTTCTCTAATACTGAGCTCACAGGTCTGTTGTTCACCTGTGTGTGTTTCTCTTTGCTTGCCTCTGTTTTAGTAAATAAGTCATAGTTTGGCTCTGTGGCTCTTCCAAGAAAATCTGTCATAAAACATTTCTGTTTTGGGGTTATAGTCATGATTACCAGGACTTATTTGAACTGCAAACCAAGTACAGACAGAGAGTACATCAAGAGTACATCAACAAGGGTGTTACTTGAATTTGATTCATGTGACTCATAATATTTGTGTCTGGCATTGTTGCCGTGTTTCTGTGTGACACGTGCTCATTCTCACTGTACTGTGAGTTTTTATATCAGCATTTGAACTGAGTTCAGTTATTTATTTATTTGTCTCAGAATTCATTTAGCCAAGTGACATGGATGCTGAGGCTGGTAATGGCAGGATATTTGAATGTGTATTGAAGGCGTATTTGAAGGACTGTATCAAGTTTATTTCCCACTAAAGTCATGTTAACATGAATAGAGCCCAGTAGAGTCCTCAGTAGAGAGTCGGTCGGATCTCTATTGAGCTCTAAACGTCTGTGGATCTAAAGTCATTTGGCCTCATTTGGAGAAAGTTAACTCTTTGCAGTGACCAGTAGTTGGTCTGGACATAAAACCTTTCCAAGGTTATGACTCAGGTGCTACTTTGAGGCTTGGGGAAAAATCAGCATTTAAGAATCAGCTCCCTTTCAGGTCTGTGTGTTTGAATTTCGTTTTAGAAAGATAATTTTAAAAATGAAAAAGGACCAAAAAAGAAATAGATTTTCAGGACATCAGTTTATGCAGTCTTAAGAGTTTCGCTACCTATTACATAGTGGCTGTAGTGTAGCCTAGGCCTATATATAATTTGTAAAGTGTATTGTTACAAATACATATAACGTAATGTGTTTTTATTTCATGCTACTATAATCAGCTTTCTAGAGTCACGACAGCAGCTATTTGAATGCAGTGTGTAGCTCCGTTGCTTATTATCAGTGTTGGAAACATTTGTGCTGCTTATTTTTTTTTATTTTTATTTATTTATTTTTTTATTTGGAACCTGTGATACTTTTTTCAGGATTCATTGTTGAATAAAAAGTTTAAAAGAACAGCATTTATTCAAAATAGAAATCTTTTCTAACATTATAAGTCTTTACTATGCCCTTTTTATCAATTTAACACATCCTTGCTGAAAAAAATATTACTGACCCCAAACTTTTGAACGATAGTGTATTGTTTTAAAAGATTTCGATTTTTAAATAAATGTTGTTCTTTTTAAACTACAAACGTCACATTAAAAACAGAGATTGCCGCGCTGCACAGCTAATCATTGGAAAAGTAGCTTTTTTTCCTGGAAAAGCTATATTTTGTTTTGAAAGCAGACCTCATCTCAAAGCTACTTATAGGCTATAACGGTGCGTGTCCACTGGCGCGGAGCAGAGAGAGCGTTTTCAGTTCATTCCTACACTGTTAGACCTTGCTGTAAAAATACGACCAAATTCTGACAGTAACAAACCATTTTCCATTAAAACAGAAATATACTGTAGAAAACAATGCATTCTGGGTAATGTTTGTCATTTTCGAGAAAATAGCCTAAAGGAATATACTGTGAGTTAACATCGCTCAAAGTCGACACTCAGAGGCTGTGTTCTAAATCACACCCTATACCCTCATTCACTATTCCCTACATTAGTTCACTAATTTAGTCCACTTGACAAAGTGAATGAAAATAAGTGAGTGAATTCAGACACTGATGAACACCTGATAAGCAGAATCACTAAAGGACAGAGAAACAAGACCAGAAAAAAGAGAAGAGACGAGCAGAAATACAAGAACTACAACTGACTTCAGCCACACTGAGTGTGAAACCAGTTTACAAACATTATTAAACATTATTACTGTTTGACATTATTTCTTTCATACATGTACAGAAGTTCTTGTTGAGAATTAACAGATTTTGATGTTGATGTTTTATTGAAAATAATAAAGTTTGTAGTCACCATCATAGTGACCAGTGTTTGCTTTATTTGGGCTCTTGACTCTTTAACATTAGTTTTTCTCTGGCTGCTGTAACTGAGTGTTTATAAAGCTCATTTATTATGGCAAGAAAAAGCCAAGAGGAAGTTGATCAGGTGTTTTGGCTGTTGTGATGATCCTGTAATCATCTT
>JBCHWC010000076.1:0-82068 GCA_039654765.1 Mylopharyngodon piceus
AGAGTATTTGGACACTACAACACACTTAATGAAAATGTAAATGCCCTATATATAATATAATATATATATATATATATATATATATATATATATATATATATATATATATATATATATATATATATATAAAATATGCACACACACACACACACACACACCTTGTCTTCATTTTGAACATTGTTGTTTTGATATTTCAAACTTAAAATTGATGTCATCTAAATGTTTTGCTTAAAAATGGTATCTCTTGTGCTTAAATTGTGTTATATCTCTTATATTTTATCTAATGCAATGACGTTCAGGCATTTAGATTTGTAGGTGTGGCTTAAGTGTCCAAATACTTTATACAATCACTGTTTACAAAGGGGGAAAAAAAATCTGTAATTAATTGTATTGTAACAATAGATGCCTTGATAAAAACATATTTCTTTGGATTTCAGAAGTGTTTCAGTAATCTAATCCTATATGAACTAGGAAAGTAAAACTTCAGATTTGGGGTGGATACTTTAAATCCTGCATTTTTTGTAATTGCCTGTATAATTTATGAACAGGATTTCCTATATGTGACTCCCACTGCTAATCAGGCAGCTCGAGCTGGGAATACCATCACTGCCCTGTTCCTGTATCGCCGCAAGGTCAACCGAGAGGAGCTCAATCCTGTATGTTACAAGCCTCAATGTTCTCAGCAGAATTTGAAACAAACCCCACCCAACATCACTCTCACTTTCTAAATGAGAAACTGCTTTAGTAATCATGTCTCTACCTGTTATCTCACTTAGTCATTTCCTTGTATTTTCTTGATTCCTTTTAAAAACAGTGATAGAGTTAGCTTTAAATATGTTTCATATGTTAAATATGCATCATACCAAAATATGTTGGTAACTGTCAGGAAGTTCCTTTGCAAGGTGATGTGCTAAACTTAAATCATTTTAAACAGCATTTCGCAATAAAAAAATTATAATACATGCAAGTTTTTTTGACCTAGTATTAATTGATAGACTACACTGAATATGTGCAAAAAATTAATTTGTCACAACGCCAGACCAACAAGTCACATCAAGGGACAAGAAGTTGATTAAAAGTGATGAAAAAAAGTATACACTTGATACATTGAGTTGAGTTACATTGATATAAATTTTAATCTATTGTCAAGATTTTATAGACAGTATTTCTTGTATGCGACACCTATAGCTAATGAGACCCATACATATATAAAATATGAATTATAAATTAGTTGTAAACAGAGCAACACGGTCATACTCCTGTAATTTTCAATTCAGAATATAGAGAAATTTTGGACTGTTTTGCTGCAAGTCATTGAGATCTTTCATTGTGGTTTATCTAGAGTCGTATTCCCGGTACGGTCATACCGCTGTGTGCAGCTCAGTGTGAACGTATGTTCAACACCACACGCACACCTGGAGAGGAGACGGGTAAACACACACACACACACACACACACACACACACACGCAAATACACATGAAGAAAGTGATCTTGTGTCCCTGACAGTCTCTTGATCTCTCAGATGTGCTGCAGCACTGGCAGGACAGCGAGTTTGTCGCCGTGTACCACAAGGGCCGCTACTTCAAGTTATGGGTCTACCAAGCAGGACGCCTACTGTCACCCAGAGAGATCCAGTATCAGATTCAAAGGATCTTGGATGACCCTTCACCTCCTTCTCCAGGAGAGGAGAAACTAGGAGCGCTGACAGCAGGAAACAGGTCAGATATTTAGACAATCTGTGTCTGTGTGTGCTGTCCAGCAGGGTGCGCTATAGGGTTTTATGTCAAGCACAGCTTCCTATGCAATGTATTTACTATATAACTTCCATTTATTCCATATTGTCTTCTAGACATTAAAACTGAAAGAGTTTTTGGGCCTCTGTTGATTTTTAACACATGGTTTATATGATGTAACATGATATTATGTTTACATTTTCATGCTGTTATGCATGCTGTTTTCATGCTGTTATCAACAGTTGGCAACTTCCAAAGACACATAATGTGTACACTGTTATCACATTTTAGCACGGATTGGTGGGATTGTTTAATATTTAACAGAGTAATAATAGTAATAATAATGTGGTAAATGGAGATAAGCTCCAAATGTGAGTATTACACTCCTTTGACATTCCATGGATGTTTTGGCTGCTATTCTTGAATTTTTTGAGCTGAAGTCTCCCCAGAGGATGAGAAATAAGGAATGCAAAAGTAATGCATCCACTGGAGACAGTAACATTAGAAGAATATTTTCTAAAGTAATGGTTATAGAATAATATAAAGGTTTTTATATAATACATAGACATCCAGGCAAAGAACCTGTACTTAATGACACTGCATAATTAGTCTGTCTAGGCTGAACAAATATAACTTAACTACATATCTTTTTACATATCTATTTAACTACATATCTATTTTTTTAATAACAAACAAAAATGATTATTTTTGTTGCCGCAAAAAGTGAAGGTAAAGCATAATCAATCAGGCAGTAAACATGGGAACTCTTCCATGGAAAAAAAAAAGATTTTTTACTATTCTGTGGAAATGAGTCATAATAAAGTATGAGTAGCTCAATGATGCAAACCATTATAAAAGCCTAATATAACAGCTGTGCTGTCACAGCACCACCCAACCAGTAAAACAAAAAAACAAAAAAAACTGCAGGAATTTCTGCTAACAGTGCGCACTGCCTCCAGATTTTTTTTCTTTCCTTTCAAAATATGTGGAGCACAAAATATTCATGCTGGTCTTTTCCATACAACTAATCCATAAAGTAGAGTAGGGGCTATCAAACTCCAGAAAGCACCATAAATTAGCCTACCAATAGTCCACACAATTTGTACCTTATATTAAAAGTCTTCTGAAGTCATATTATAGCTATGTGTGCAAATGTTTACCACACAAAGTGTCAAATAGTATGACTATGGCACACAGCAGTATAGAAAAAAGATTTTCAAAACTAAATTCAGATATTCAGGAATTTAAATTACCACGTGTCCCTGGACTTTGTCTAGAAACAGTAGATAATTCCAGGCTGAATGTTTTCCAAGAGGAACCAGTAAATGCTGAAATTACATCATGTACCCCTGAGAAATAATTACCATCCCTTTATGACCTTTGTAATCTTAAAAATGCAACAACTTCTTCCACTTCTAAAATGACTTTTTTTTTTCTTTTTTTTTTTTTTTTTTCCGCTGACATCACAGATGCATGGGCTTCTGAATAATTGAACCAACAGCTAAATAGGCATTGCAAAGCAAACTTGCATTTGGGTCTGTCTCCATTCTCATATGGAACATTCACTTTTGATCATCCAATTAATTCCTGATAGATAAAATTGATAAAAAGTCCTGTCCTATTTTTTTTTTTTTTTTTTATTATTGAATATTATTGGAAGTAAAATGTGGGTTGCAAGTGCCATTTCATTTTGACTTTAAATGTTGGGGATCAAGTGCTTGGAGAAGAATTGTACGCAATTCATCTGCTCCAGTAAAGATCATTTCAGCATTAAGGAAAAGCGAGTTTGAATGTGCTGAAAAGAGGTTTTGTGCCTCATTGTGATGACAACACAAAGCACTGCCCTTACGAAAAAGAAGTATACTTCAAGTTCATTTTATCAAGTATACTTAAGTAATGTTCAAGTATATTTTTAAGTATACTTTATGTAGTAAGTATACTAGTATCAATGTACTAGTAGTAAACTTGTAAGTGTACTATTTTTAATACCGCTTGGGACTAAATTGGCCCAATTGAAGTATACGTTTAAGTGTACTATATGTGTAACAGTAGTAAAGTTTAAGTACACAACTAGTTCACAGCTACGTTTCTCATTTGTACTGCATCTTTACTACAAGTGAACTTATAAGCATACTAGTAGTTTACTATTTTAATACTAGTACTAGTACATTTTTAGTATATGAAAGTACACTTCGAAATATACTCTCAGTAAACTACTAGTTTAGTGCAAGTATACTTGTAAGTTTTCTTTAAGTGAACATAACATCACTTGCACTTTAAGTATACTACTATGTTCCTATTTAGGTATTATTTTTTTATACTTAAAATACCTTTAACTGTACTTTAGAATAAAAATATTTTATTCTCGCTTTATGAATCATTTTTTTTTTTATCAACACTTAAATGTGGGTAAGTTTCATTTAAAAAAAGGAAACATTTTAAACAAAAAGCTGAGAAAATTGCATTTTTGTCAAAGACTGTGTCTGGATGGGTTTCCGAACAATGATCAAACACAGGTGGAGTAGATCGAGTCCATAAACACTCCCAAAGCTTCATAGTCCACATAACGTTTGGCAGTTTTTATTTATATTTTGTTTAATGTTTGATGATCGCTTTATTTTACATTTGCGTGAGTAATCTTATATCGCTAGTTGTTTCAACTTCTTCTCCTGCGTTTTGATCCGGAGATTCTGTACTCTTTCAGAAGATGCATAACAGCGCCCCCTACCATATAGCCTGAAAATGGTGAGGAAAGAGGGAAGTAGATTTTAAGTAAATTCCTATGTACACTACCAGTGGACTAGCCTACACAAAAATTCAGATATTCAGAATTAGGAATATATCTGTTTTCATAATAAATCAATATTTTCAAACAATGTACTTTTATACTATACTTTTATAAATATACTTTTAAGTATATCTCTATCAAAAGACTGAGTCCAATTATAGGCCAAATATAGGCTACTTAGACTTTTCTGTCAGTATAAGTCAAGTATACTTAAGTGCAATTTTAAGTATATTTCTAATATACTAATACACTACCATTCAAAAGTTTGGAAACATTACTATTTTTAATGTTTTTGAAAGAAGTCTCTTATGCTCATCAAGCCTGCATTTATTTGATCAAAAATACAGAAAAAAACAGTAATATTGTGAAATATTATTACAATTTAAAATAATGGTTTTCTATTTTAATATACTTTAAAATATATTTTTTTCTGTAATGCAAAGCTGAATTTTCATCAGCCATTACTCCAGTCTTTTGTGTCACATAATCCTTCAGAAATCATTCTAATATGCTGATTTGAAACTCAGTTATTATCAAAGTTGGAAACAGTTGTGTTGCTTAATATTTTTTGGAAACTGTGATACTTTTTTCAGGATTCATTGATGAATAAATAGTCAAAAAGATCAGCATTTATTCAAAATAGAAATATTTTCTAACAATATAAATCTTTACTATCACTTTTTATCAATTTAACACATCCTTGCTGAAAAAAAGTATTAATTTCTTCCAAACTTCCCCAAACTTTTGAACAGTAGTGTATATTGTTACAAAATATTTAATTCAAATAAATGCTGTTCTTTTTTAACTTTTTATTCATCAAAGAATCCTGAAAAAAGTATCACGTTATTAAAAAAAATATTAAGCAGCACATAATTTGTAATAAATCAGCATATTAGAATGATTTCTGAAGGATCATGTGACACTGAAGACTGGATTTAATGATGCTGAAAATTCAGCTTTGCATCACAGACATAAATTATATTTTAAAGTATATTATAATAGAAAACCATTATTTTAAATTGTAATAATATTTTACAATATTGCTGTTTTTTTTTCTGTGTCTTTGATCAAATAAATGCAGGCTTGATGCGTAGAAGAGACTTCTTTCGAAAACATTAGAAAACAAACAGTAATGTTTCCAAACATTTGAATGGTAGTGTAGCACACTTAAATAAACTTATTTTTCGTAAGGGTGCCTCACAGACCCCTGAGGTTTGCCATACAGATATTCGTCAAAGAACGAGTATAGGTGGAAACATCAGTGCCTTGAACCCCCCTCCCGGCGCGGAGGTCTGTGCACGCCACTGTGATGAGGGTTGAACTTTGGCAGTGAGACAAAGATCATATGATAAGCACCCATTTGTGTACTTTTAATGCTGCTACTTTTTATGTAATATTTAAAGGTCTGTGCATGTTGGAATTTTTTAGATGATAAAAGCCTGAGCAAGCAACTGTGCATTAAGTGCAGAGAGGAAATGAGAGGATGTTGTGCACTAGATTATAGATGACCTGAAATGACCTTTACTTGAGTGCAAAAATAAATGCAATAAAATAAATTTTTACTCTCACTCTCTGATGCTGAATCAGTCTGCTGTATTGAATATACTTGGAGGGTTTAATGGACTGCATTTCATATCACCTCTGTGAATGTCAGCCTATAGCTAAATAATGGGAACATAAAGCCATGTGCTAACTGTTAGTATCCCTTACATATCTTTCATTATTTATTTGAAAAGACACAATATCTGTTGTTCAGTAGCAAGAATTATCATGGGAACTGAACTGTTTAAGCTTGTAATGATTCCTGTAATAGATTACTAATTCCTTGTTGAATTTTGACCTATAAGCCAGCTCGAAAACTTCTGGTGAGATGTCACTTGATGGTGTGTTGAGCATCAATAGTGTAATACTTAGTTTATTATCAGAATGTAGTCAGGCATAGCATTAATTTAGTTATTCAAACGTAAGACGGGTGGGTTGTGATCACGCGCAGGCAGCCCTGCATAATGAACGCGTGAGAAACGTGGAGCTGTTGAACTAGCTCACTGCAAGGGAAGTGCAAATTCAGTGATGCTTGGCTCGGTATTTGAGCTACAGTAAATAATTATTGGTTAATCAAAGTTCCAATGAATAATGCCTAATAAGTGTTTATAAGTGCAGCACTACTTTGTTTACAGAGGTAACCGGGGAAACCAATATATTTCTGCTGTTCCATAAGCGCCGTCTACTGTCAGAGACTGAAATTGCATTTTCATTCAGCACGTCTCCCGTTTTTGTTCAGACCAATGCGAAAAGATTGTCCCATATTTTCACACAGCTTACAGTTACAGTGTTGTAAATGTTAACCGTTGGATTCATAAGAAACCAATATGCATTCCAAAAAATTGTTGAATAATAAGATATCTAGAAAATTATATATAATCATATTTTAATGTGATGTTTATAATCATTAATAATTTTGACTCATTCATTCCCGCTGAAATGTGGTTTTTATAATTTTTTTTTTAATATATTTTCTGTTTTAATATATAACTGCTGTTGAAATCATATTTTTTACAGTCATTTTATGGTTTAGGATGTTACCATAAACACTAATCTTTGTGCAGGTTTTAAAAAAGGTCTTAAAAGCCTTAAAATTAATTTTTAAAAACCTTACAGATACTCTGTACAGGTGATTAAAAATATTCAAAATTATTTGTTAATGCCTAACAATTACCTTATCCATATAATTTCATTTAATTGCAAAATTCATGTATATAATATTCTCTCATAATGTTTTCAAGTAATGATTCATAAAAAAAAAAAAAAGAAAACTAAAACCAGTGTGAAATAAATGTTAAAAGCAAGAATAAGAAAGCTACAAACTGCATCTATGGTTCAAACCCGCTCTCTCTCTCACACTGTACCAGCCCTCTCTCCTCAATGGATTTTAAAAAAGTCATATGCCCCTTAAGTTTGATTTTAGTTGTCATTATATACCTTAACATTACTGCAGTAATGATAGACAGATAGATTGGCATTAACAAACCCAGGTTTATTGTCTTTATTGTGCTTGATATAAAATAAAAGGTGCTTTAAAAAGTCCTTGAAAGTCCTTGAATCTGGTGTTCATGAAAGAGTGGGAACCCTGAATATTTCTTAGATGAAAATTTTTTTTACAGTGTTCTGAACATGGGGAACAAATGTCACCCCTAAATTTTTTTTGAAAATTTTTTTTGAAATTCCAGTGTAGAGCCATCCACACTTAAATTTAAAAACCCAACCTTACGTATCTGGTGGGGTGAACCAATGAGCATCACCTCTGTCTTGTCACTGTTTAGACACAAGAAATTTCCAGACATCCATTTTTTTTTAATTTTTTTTTTTTTAATCTCAGAATAATATTGAATTATAATGAAATTTTCTGTCATTAATTACTCACCCTCCTGTCGTTCCAAACCCGTAAGACCTTCGTTCATCTTCAGAACACAAATGAAGATATTTTTGATGAAATCCAAGAGCTTTTTTTTTTTTTATCCCCCATAGAAAGCAACATAATTACCATCTTTCAAGGCCCAGAACGGTAGTAAAAACATTGTTAAAATAGTCAACGTGACTACAGTAGTTCAACCTTAATGTTATGAAGCGACGAGAATATTGTTTGTGTGCAAAACAAAACAAAAATAATGACTTTATTCAACAAATTTGTCTCACCCCTGTCATTCTCCTACACTGTTTACGTTCAGCACTTCCAGGTTCTACGTCAGAACGCCGGCTCAGTAAAAACCCAAAACAAAACTGAGCTGTAACAACATTCAAAAAGTATTCTCGTCGCTTCATAAAATGACTGTAGAACCACTGCAGTCACATCGACTGTTTTAACAACGTCTTTTTAGTAGCTTTCTGGATCTTGAGAGGTTCAGTGACATTGCTGGCAATAGAGGCCTCTCTGAGCCATCGGATTTTATCAAAAATGTCTTCATTTGTGTTCTGAAGATGAACGAAGGTCTTACGGGTGTAGAACGACATGAGGGTGAGTAATTAATGACAGAAATTTAATTTCAAGATCGATTATACAGCAGGTGTTTTCCAAATAATCAGACAGCAAAAATGCTATTTGTCAAAATGTTTTTTTCATACATAATATGTTGGGAACTTTACAGTATATAAAAATAGAAGAGAACAACGAGAAAATGAATGTTCTTCCTGATTCAAAGCCAGGTATAATCTTACTAACATTCTTAAGATTTTCCCTCTTTAAGATCTCAGATGGTAACAAGGAAGTTTTGCCTTATCAGCTACAAGTGAATGTTATCCCAGATGACTCAATAATAGTGCTTTAGTGACCAGGAAGTTGTTCTGTGTGTTATGAACTATCTGCCCTGTCAGAACACCCTGGGCTCAGGTGAGGAAGCAGTTCTTCAGCTCTGGAGTTAACAAGCGATCATTGGACTGCATTGAGAAAGCAGCATTCTTTGTCACACTAGATGATCAGGAAGAAGGCATGATGGGGGAAGACCCCTCTGTGAACTTGGACCGCTATGCTAAATCCCTCCTTCATGGAAAATGCTACGACAGGTGGGAGAGCAGCGTAACTTGTTTTAATTGAGAAACTTTGCGTGCCAAGGACATTGTTTCACTTCTGTTCTCTTTCTCTCAGGTGGTTTGATAAGTCATTTTCTGTTGTGGTGTATAAGAATGGAAAGAATGGGCTGAACGCAGAACATTCATGGGCCGATGCTCCTATAGTGTCCCACCTGTGGGAGGTGAGTGTGGGGGTCTCAAAGCAGTAATAAACTTGCCGGTCATCATAGATCAAATGTCACGTTTCAAGTTTCTGTATTAGTCACCATCCCACTACCAGTGTCCTTTAAAACATTTGAATATGCAATTAAAGCAGCTGTGGGTGTTTTGTATGGACAAAGACCGCTTTTATCTCACCCACAGCAGCTGGCTGCAAAATACGTGTGACTTGCACGCCTCCACGCATACTAAAAATTTACATCAAATGTTGTCTTCAATAACGAACGTTTTGTTACTCAAAAGTGTACGCATCATTGTTTGGGAGGATGTTTTTCAAATTGTCTTTTACGCTCTTTCAGTTCACTCTGGCAACAGACACATTTCATTTGGGTTACACTCCGGATGGGAATTGCAGGGGAGAGGTTGAGCGCTCCTTACTGCCTCCTCAACGCTTGAGCTGGGACATACCACTGGAGGCAAGATAAAAAAGTTTCTCTTCTCTCCAGTTATACTTTCCGTGTTCCTAGCCTATCTTGGTATGTCATTGATGTCACACAGCAGGTTCTTCATGGAATCTGTAAAAACTTCTGAGGATGCTCACAAGACGTGATTGTGTACACACACACACACACACACACACACACAAAAATAACGTCTTTTTCCTTCTTCCTCCTTCATGCTTCATGATGTTTTGAAGAGCGATTCATTCACAGATTCTGTTTATCCTCAGTAACACGCAGTGGTGGCCAAAAGTGATGTCTGGAGGGAATATTTGTTTTTTAATAACCTTTCAAGTTTAAATAAACCATCAAAATACGTGGAAAATATTTTATAGTTTTAAAATATTTTATTTATTTTTTTTTATTAGGGAAGAACAAATTAAAAAAAAGAGAGAAAAGAAAAACAAAAAGCTTGACATACATTGACTATAACACAATCAGTTATTAATATTTGTTTGCATATGTTCATAATAATTTCTTTGTATGTCATCCTGGCCCAAAATAATGTCCACACACTTTATCACAAATAAAACAATCGACTCTAAGCACAACTACACAATATGCTTACAAATAGCAATGATAACACATTTTTAATTGTTACATCCCGGCTCAAGGAAGCAACAAAAGAAAGGGTCTGAGTCCAAAAATATCATATTAAACCATTTTTATTTAGACTAGGGGTATAAATGATAAAGATAATAAATTAAGAACAGTAAATAAGGAAACAATTTGTGATGTGATCTGCGAAAACCCATCACATGGTGAAATTTTACCTCACAGGTTTCAATACCATATGAAAGCTGGATTCGAACCCTTTGCAAATCTGTTTACTTCTTTCATAGCTTGTCTGTAACAAAAGTTATGGTTATCACAAGTCGGCTGATCGCTCTGATTTTCAGGAATGGAATTTTGAGAAAAACAGGTCACCCCCTTTTTTCGCATAGACATGAAAATGCACTATCCAAACATTAATGGTTGTAATTCAAGAATGCTTTGGAATACAGACCTAAGGTTGGTCTTGTTTTAAAGAATACACTAGTCAGATTATTGTAGAAGTGAAATAAATTATGAAAGTGAAATAAAAAAGGTTATGGAAGATTAAGTTTATGAAAATGTAAAAATATAATTGTTTATATTTTATAATAATATATTACAAAGCATGTTTTATTCTTAAACTGCAAGAAAATAAAAGCCAAAAATGTCAACATTCCAAATTTTAGGTTGAAACATTTAAAAAATGAGCTTTCAGTAAGATTTTGTTTGGGTGTAGTACCAAACTTTTTCACTAGATGACACCCAAGCTGGGTGTGTTCTTAAACAGTAACGTTAGAGAAAGACAGTCTTGCCACAATAAATCGCTGTTTTTCTGCACTTAACAGGCGAATTTTGCCAAGATATTTTCAGAGATGATAGACAAGATGTTATAGAATGATAATTTAATGAAAACCCAATTTTGACAAAAAAATGACATTCAGCCTATTTTTTGACTTTACTGAAAACGTTCCATCGCGACATCCGACGGTTTTTCCCAGATCGCATCACATTTAAGAAAAATAAAGTGAATGTCTAGCTCCTGAGCACAACTGCAGAATGTTCTAACAAAGGGATCAGGCTCAAACAAAGGACAGATGTCTTAAATACACAGGCCTCAGTTTAGAAGTTAGAACAGGTTTGGATCCTTGGTTAGTAGCCTGTAAAAACAAAGATAACAACAGGAAAACTGAGCCATAACAATAATATTTGAATAAAGAGTGAAGATTACAGTTTTCCTTAGACAGACATCTCGTAACATTTGCAATGTTTTTCTTTTCTAGAATTTCTTTGACACTTTAGACTTTATTTCACTACTGGCTGAGCTGTATGAAGGACTATGAGTGGCACTTAAGACAAAATTAAGCAATTATGAGGTGTATTAAGCAAATAATACATAAATTGTAAATAAATTGACAAACATGTTTATTCACGCTTAAATGTTAGGTAAAATAAACAATAAAATATTACATTAACTGCATTAAATGGCACATTTTTTTAATAAGTAATTTTTTTTTCTATTTGCTGTTTCGAAAAAGTCGTTTTACTTGTTTATTTATTTAATGTTAGGGATTTGTTTTATACATTTTTATTTTTGACTTAATACATGTAATTGATTTCTTCATTTTATTTTTAAATGGTTCTCGTAGTGTTCTATATGATAAAGCATTTTTAAAATATTTGTTTAATGAAAGGTAGCAGCCAAGCGTGTTACACAACCTTTTTTTGTGCAGTCCGTTTACACCCAGTTAGTCAAAGTGTAATCTGAGGATCCCGTATCGATGGAATACCTTTCTTCATATTTCACATCTTTAAGGTTCGCTGATGTTGTACTGGCTCATACTAATATTTGTATGCAGGCCATTTGCCTTGTTTTAAGGAATTTAAATCTTTATACAGTAATTATAATTACTATAATCTTTCTAATTATAATTATGATTGCTGTAACACTGATCAGCCAAACTCTGTACAATACTTTCCATATACTGTGGTACTGGGGAGGTCTGAAAATGTATCTGTTCAATCAGAGATTTCCCCTTAGCCTCTTCTGTGTCAGTAGTTCACTTTCAAATTAGCAGTTGGGGATTTTTTTTTTTTTTTTTTTTTTTTTTTTTTGAGAACTTCCTTGTGTATATGTACAACAATGGTAGAAATAATTTTTTGCATGATCAGTTAATGGCCAGCACTCAAGTTCTAGTAACCAATGAAAAATATCAGTAACAATTTGCTTGAAGTCTGTATGTATAACACCATTATAAAAGTATTCTTAAAGGGATACTCCACTCAAAAATGTCATCATTTACTCATGTCGTTACAAATCTCTATGCATTTCTTTCCTCTGCAGTCATACAAGTGCTGAGATTCCAAGTTTGTCATACAATATTATGATGCTGAATTGCTTGTATCCATTGCAATCTTCTTATAGCTTCTTTAACTCAATTGACTCTCAGGAATATTTTTCTTTCTAAAAATTCCAAATATTAAATATATTTCTCTTCATTTCCCCATAGAAACGAATTTGTAAGAAAATGCCTATAGAAGCTAGAATTTCTATTTTTCTTCATGCTGAGCCATGACCCCAGTACAAGATACATTGCCAGCTGTATTTGTGATTTAATTTGAGTGTGGTCATCAGTAATACAACATTCAGCACTGTTCTTTGAGGACCAGAATAAATGAAAATCATCACAGACATACTGATGTCTGCTCTCCTCTTCTCTCCTCTGTCTGTCTTTCTCTAGGTTCAGACACAAGTTTCTGAGTCCCTTGCTGTTGCGCAAGCACTGGCTGATGATGTGGACTGTCACGTGTTTCCCTTCAGAGAATTTGGGAAAGGCTGCATTAAGAAAATGAAAATGAGCCCAGATTCTTTTGTGCAGCTGGCCTTGCAGCTGGCTTATTATAGGGTACTTTTACACATTTTGACACAAAAGCGATAAATTGATTATGAAAAGTATGTGTGATAATACATGTCTAAATATGAGGGCCTATGTCCCACATATTGAAGTTCAACATTCCAAAGAGGTCATTTTTGACCCTGGAATGTTACTTCCTCTTATTTGTCCCATGTAATGTGTCTATACGCTCATTCTGCTTGCACTACAGTTTGAATGAATTACATGTTTTACACAGGAAGTTATCTTCTAGACCACCACCTCATTTGTTCTCTGAACTTTAGGATAGAGGGACTTTCTGCCTGACATATGAAGCCTCCATGACGCGTCTGTTTCGCGAAGGTCGCACGGAAACCGTACGCTCTTGCTCCAATGAAAGCTGTGCCTTTGTCCGTGCGCTGGAAGCGGGAGAGGTGATGTCAAAGCTTTGAATTTTTTAATACTTCCTTCTACTGTTCAAGAAACATTTGAAAAAGGAACTGTTGCAGTTCATAATGCTTTTTTAACTTTTTATTAGTATGCCTCAGCTGACTGAAAAAGCTTGCTGGAAATCTTGAGATTCTTGTTGTTTCTGTCTTGGTTATTGACAGCACTGCACTAATTAGCTATGGAGTACTGAATGCCACGTAAGATTAAAATGAAGGAATCAATTATTAATTTGTCAATTAAAAAATAAATTTGTAAACATTTAAATATAGCAGTAAAATGCATAAATATAGCAGTAAATGAATAAATCACTTTTAAAATGGTCAAATAAAATAACATAATGAAAACTGTTTATTTAATTTAGATTTAAAATGGTAGTGGAAAGTTCATTGGCTGTTCCCATATTCAAACTATATCTGTCAGGTATGGCTGTAATGAAACACACGACGAAAGGAACAGGGAACAAAAACATTAACACAACAAAAACAAGTGTTCTGTTTTTGGATTTATTAAAGAATGCAGGAGATCGCAGGAGAAGAATGTAACTTAACCACATTAACATTGACGATACCGGGAAAAAAAAACAAAAAAACAGAATGAAACTCAGGGCTTAAAGATTTTAAATTTCAAAAGCGTTCATGTTCTCATAGAGCTTGTAATTACAGTTTATTAGAAAGGAGTTTTCTGAGAGCTCCCACTTGTACCACATGACCGTGGTACCACCTGACCACTGCAGAGACATTTAGGTGTTTATGTTGGTGCTGAAACGCATAATTCCTAGTCCAAGGACGTGAACAGCTCTGAAAATAACCTCACGTGTTGTTATATCGAGACTACTGTAATTACGACATGGCGTGAATGCCGCATTAAATACATGGAGAGGGTAATCAAATTGAACAGAAACAGGTGTGAGGGACTCAATAACAATCAACAAAACTAACTAGGAGCTCAGGCAGGCAAAACAGGAACAGAACACGAAACGAAACCAAAACTGAACATACACGTTACACTGTCCAATACTTGATTTTTATTAATAGATAATCTAAGAAACTTGGCAAAATAAAAACTGCAAAGAAATGTGTATATTCTTTATAAAAATGCTATTTAAAATTGAACGTTTTACGTTTTTAAACATTTTATTAAATAATTAAATTAATGAGCATTTACCCTTGCACACCTGCAGGTGATAGATAGGTGCGTAGGAGAGAGGTCCAAAAAAGTAAAAAATCAAAAGAAAGTCCCGCACACTATCAGAGCTTTCAAAAGTATCAAATTTTTTTTATTGTGATTGATAATTGATGGTTCCTTGCAGTGATTGGTCATGAGTTAATTTTATGTATTTTGGTGCTTTGAATAGTTTGTCTGGATATCCCTGATGAAGGTCATGGGACTGAAACGTTGCGATGAATAAAAATGTTTGATACTTTTGTAAGCTCTGATAGTGTGCAGGACTTTCTTTTGATTTTGATATTAAATAATTAAATCAAATAAGCAGTCTATTTTTTTTTTTAATTAAATACATTAATAGTTGATTTCTTCATTTTATTTTTAAGTGCCACAGTCCTCCATAATTGGCATCCTACTTTTTGAGGGACAGTGATTTGACAGCGAGGTTTACTTTGTGCTTTAATGTTACATCTCACATGCCAATTATTTAATTTTGCCTGCTTTCATTCATAGGACAGAGAACATTGCCGCAAGCTGTTCCGAAAGGCTGCTGAAAAGCATCAGAATCTCTACCGCCTGGCTATGACTGGATCTGGTATTGATAGGCACCTCTTCTGCCTATATGTGGTCTCAAAATACCTGGGAGTAGAGTCCCCTTTCCTTAAAGAGGTCAGTGTGTGTTTGTATTTGGGGGAGATGCATGTTCATTTTGCAGAGCTAAGGATGACATAATCTTGATGAGCCACAGAAAATGGGTTTCATGAGGTTATATACTGTATGCTGTTTCCTCAGAGATCTTATCTTTGAGCACTTAAAAACCAACAATAAGCCTTCAAACAAGCCTAGGAGGATGTTTAATAGCACCAAAAAATAAAATTAATCACTCTTCAACTAAACTAGTGCAAAACCTCATTAATTGGCAGCTTATTGTTTGTTAAAAATGTTAATGTGTGATATGAAGGGCATTCATGGCATGGGTGAGAAAAGAGTTGCAATGTGTGTGCATGAAGTTGTTTGTTTATTTGTACGTGTGGCTGTACATGACTTGCAGGTTTTATCAGAGCCTTGGCGCCTGTCCACCTCTCAGACCCCTGTGCAACAGATGGAGTTGTTTGATCTGGTTAACCATCCTGAATTCATCTCGTTGGGAGGAGGCTTTGGTCCGGTGAGTAACTGATCAGCAGATACATACACATAAACAGGTAGAAGCACTCCTTTGTTCACTGTGTTCATGTTTTGTTCCTGTGTAAGGTGGCTGATGATGGCTACGGTGTGTCTTATATCATCATGGGAGAGGAAATGATCAACTTCCATGTGTCCTGCAAGCACTCCTGCACAGAGACTGTAAGAGCAAAGCATAATTTCAGAACAATGAATTGCTTGCCTTATTTTTAATGTTCAGGTCATGGCATTATTTTGACTTCTTGTTCTGCACTGCATATAGGCTTAATAACAGTCTCCAGTTCAACTAATACAAAACAAAATTATTATAATTTCTAAAAAAGTAACAAAATTCTCAATATAATAATTTATATAAAGCAGTTAAACAAGTAAAGTACAAACAGGGTTGCCAAGTCTGTGTAACAAAACCAGCCCAAAAGCCAATCAAAATTAGCCCAAATCTAGCCCAGTGACGCTATTCAAAACTCAACACATCATTCCCATACCTAAAATACATACTTTACAGTCACTTTTATGCATTATACACAATTTCAACTTGAAAATCACTTATAGTTGCCTAGTAATCATAAACGTCCAGTTTTCATAAAGGCCCCTCCCTCACAAAACTCATAATCTAGCACAGTTTTATCTTTGGTAGAATGTAAAATATTTTAATAAAAGCATTTTAGTCAAATAATTTATGCAACATGTCAAACCTTTAACCCAAGGGGAAAAAATTAACCTGCGGCAACAGTTTAAAAGTAGCCCAATCCAAAACTGCAAACTTAAAGGGAAAAAAAGAGAGTAATACATCTGATGTAGTCGGATATAGAATATAGTTCTAGGGCTGTATTCACAAAACAATTTAAGGCTAAAAGTAGCTCCTAACTTGCCGATTTAGGAGAAACTCTTAAAAATAATTGGTGTGTCAGTCTTAAATTTTTGCTTTAAGAGTATTTCACAAAGCATTTTAGCGCTAAAACTATCTCCTAAATGCATGAAAAGTTAGGAGTAGTCAAGAGGACTGCTAAGTCATTAAAGGGTTAGTTCACCCAAAAATAAAAATTCTGTCATTAATTACTCACCCTCATGACGTTCCACACCTGTAAGATCTTCGTTCATCTTCAGAACATAAATTAAGATATTTTTGATGAACAAAGGTCTTACGGGTTTGGAACGACATGAGGGTGAGTAATTAATGATGTAATACTCTGGACAAGTTTTCATGCCCACATCCATTTTTAACGTGTCTTGACTGTCGTACAGTCAAGACACGTTAAAACAGCAGAGATCCCACAGTATGACATGAGGATCATGAACGTACAGTCTGACAAGCAACAATCGTGAAGGACTGTTATAAATCGCACAGTGTGCACCCGGCTTAAAATGATGCTGTTTGACACAAATAAGTCTCTTGTACTCCTGTATAGCATATGAAACTAAAAGGCAGTGTTCTACTTTTTCTCGTTCATAGGATTCTCATAAATTTGGCTCTCAAATCAGTCAAGCCATGTTGGATCTTATGTCTCTGCTGAACCCAGACTTCAAAGAAGCAACAAAATCCAACCCTGGAAAACAGTCATAAATTCTGACAGGAAGACTGGATGCACATTTGTTTGAAGATGGGTTTATATTTATGTAATTTGTGGATTTTATATTTAATTCTTTGATGTTTGGAGGGTTTGAGTGTGTGATATAGAGGAGCTATCCCTGTGTCAATACTGAAAATAACTAGTAAAGTTTCTGGTTTTGCTAATTGCTGCTATGGCGGTTTTTCTGTATACAATGTATCACTAAAATAAGTGTCCTAAAGGGAATAACATTTGTCTGAGAGGCGGCTTTTTTTGTGTGTACAAGTTTGTTGACATAGTTGTCTTCCAGGGTGTGGTTATGAAGATATGTGTGGTTTAAGCTAGAGCGTTAGCAAACAATCTCTCATGGCAGCTTTAATATTAATATGTTCTGTTATTTTTATTCACTGTGGGAAAAAAATGTGCAAAAATTGTACCTTTTAGGTTACAACAGCTTGTTATTGGGGCAGTACCATTAAGGGACAACTTCATACCTTATATTCCCCTAAAAGGTGCATATTCATGCTGTAGAGTAGTAATATGTACCCTAAAGGTACCACTACCAACCTTTTAGGGGTAAATAAGATACAAAGTATATCTTGTAGTGTAGCTTTTAATGTGTGTGTTGAGATTCATTGTTTAGTAAATGAATTTGTAGAGAAGATTATTTTGCTGTCAAGGAAGATTTCCCCCTCGATGATTTAAGATGATTTAAGAAATGCTGCGGTTGTTTTCTCTTTTGAAATATCAGACATAAAAAATGTCTATCAGATATAAATGAATTGATCATTTGAGGAAATTACATCGGTCTCTGTTACCAAAGAGGTCTACAGTTCATGGAAAAAGCTATCGATTAGCATTCTCATCGATGCTGTGCTAACCAGGCAAACCTTGAAGAAAAAAATCTGTGTAGTGACATTATCCAGGCAGGTATTCAAATATCGAATTCACTGGTTCAATGACAATGAATGATCCATTAATCTCTCGCCAGATGTTTAATCGATCAACTTGCCAAGAATGAATGGATCTGACAGCTGATGCAGCACAGTTTAAGTAACTCTTTAGAGAATTCCTGGTAGTTTAATTACAGCATAATATATACAGTAGTGACCCAATGTGATATCCAGAGGGAATATTTGTTTTTAATGACCCAAATGATGTTTTTAATGATGATTGTTAATGCTAGAGTTGTGTTTGTCTGCCTGTTGTTATTTTGAGTGTGGATTATTAAAGCCTTTTTACCTGTTCATCATCTTCTTGTTCCTTCCTGCAACTGAGACAAAAACACTGAACTTGGTTAAGGTATTTATCTGATAAAGTTATCTGGCAAAAAAGGCCAACAGTAGCAACAGGTTTTATTTTAGTGTGTGTGTGTGTGTGTATATATATATATAATACATAGAAAAATATTAATATTATGTTGGTTCTCTCTTATTTTTGCATGGTTTCATAATTTCTTTTGTATGACAGCCTGGCCAAAAATTATATCCGGACAATTTAGCATGTTTCATTGTGTTATCGAAAATAAAAAAGACTGACTCCAATCACAACTATGCAATATGCCTAAAAAGTATTTGACACGTTTTTAATATTCAAATAAAGGATGATGTCGACTTTCCTAGGCTGGACATCAATTTTGGCCACAACTTAAAATACAGCAAAATATTGTTATCTATTAGTTCCAATTTACTTATTAAAAGAGGAACAACATTGAATTGTTCTTGTTGTAATATACAATTAAAGCTGCAAGCAGCATTTATCGGGTTCAAGCATTTAAGGCCTTTAAGCACATATACTTGAGAAAAGATATTAAGTTTTATTTAGCATGTAACCACTTAAATCATAGAGGAACAGCTATGATATATGCTAAAACAAACAAAGAAAAGGCTTAAACAATAATACTTGATACACACTAAGCATGCTTACACACAAACACACAGACACATATTTTCTTGTAGATTTAGTACTTGAAATACATGATGGGTAACAATGTTTTCTGCAAATCTCAGTATAACACCACTTTCAGGTTTCATTTTACTCAATGTGGCACAACTGTTAAAACTAATACTTGAATGGAAATGAAGTGATGAATTTTGACAAAAAAGGTGACAGTAAATGTTAAAATGGTGATTTTATAAAGTCTAAATATGAATTATAGAACAATATTAGTGAGTAGTATGACAACATGACTTTTAAACAGCAGTGTCAACAGAGGACCACTTATTGGGTCACTGTCATTTTAAAATTGTCTGTTTTGTGTTTAAAGTACATTTTTCATGTTAACTCCATTAATTAAACGTGCTTACACATTTTGTTGTAGATATGGATATTTGAAATCAATGATAGGTTAGAAAATGCTTATTCCAGGTTTCCACTTTAAAAATCATCATTTTCAGGTCTCAATGGAACTGTAATGTTATGTAATTGCAAAAACATATGTCAAAAGAACAAATGAAGTGGTAAACCTTGACAAAATGTGATTTGTAATGTTGTTATAGCGATTTATATAGTTTAAAAGGGATTTTACATGACAAAACCTTGAAAAACCTTGAACTATATTAGTGGCCTTCTACTGCCATCTGGTGGCACCAAATGACAGTTTCAGGCAATTTGCTAAGGAAAAATATGGTTTTTAAAGGTTTTTTGACAGTTATAGCGCCACCTATTGCCCGATCTCCACCACTTTTTTTGGGGTGTCCTCAGAGTGTGTCCATACATATGTGTCAAATTTGGTGAAAATATCTCATTTCGTTTTAAAGTTATAGACACTTATATATATATGAGAGCATAAAAAATTACCTATGAGTGACTTTGATTGGATTTTTTTTTTGCCACTTCCTAGCAAAATTTAGACATTTGGGCTCTAACTACTAGTTAACAAGCTTAGGTTCCGTGTTTCCTGCACTGGTTTCGTCTCGATCAGACTAACGGTTTTGAAGATATTCGCAGAAGTTTTTTAAGCGCTAAATCACAACGTTGCAGGACCCATAAGCCGGAACCTAGCATGTTAGGTATCGTTGGACTCGACAAGGATTCAGGAGTCTAAGGACATGACTCCTGTGAAAATAAGTCGACCTCACCCAAATTATATACATTTTCAGCCAAAACAGGCAATTTACCATTGGAAATTTATGGTTTTTAAAGCTTTTTAACAGTTATAGCGCAAATAGAATGCCATAAAAGTTGGCATGCTTCTTTAGAGTCATATGCTACATGTGCTCACTTAATTTCGTTAAGTTCTGAGTTTTCCTTTAGGATTTATAGGCTTTTGAGTATATTTTGCCACGCCCATTTTCTAAATGACCCTGTTACAGTGACCCAAAGGGTAAAGTTCTACTTTTTTTTGATAATTATTGATCTAGAGAGTCCAGAGAATTGTCCTGCACTGGTTTGGTTCCTAGGACTAGTTCACAAAAGTAGGTTTTTAACATATTCACGAATAATTAATGAACGATTTGATTGACAGCATTGGTTCTTGAGTCAATTTTCAACATGCAGTTTATAGGAGACGGTTAGCTTTGTATTTAATTTACATTAACATTAATTTGTGTGCAGCCTACATTACAAACTATCCTGGTTGAAGGGTAGCCTAAATGCAATTGGTCAAATCGGTGTTGTTTTGAGCAAATGAATTGCATTCCCGCTGAAAAACAAGTGTTCTTTCAGCTATCGTGTGGGAGTGAGCACCGTGGCAGGAATTGTTGCAGAGGTCGCCAGGGCAATATGGGACACCTTGGTGCAGGAGGTCATGCCAGTCCCCACCACTGAGGACTGGCGAAGCATCGCCACTGACTTCCTCCATCTAACGTCCCCAACTGCCTTGGGTCCATCGATGGCAAACATGCTGTGATCAGGGCCCCTGACAACTCCAGGTCCCTGTTCTTCAACTACAAGGGAACTCACTCAGTTGTGCTCCTAGCAGGAGATGCCCAGTACTGCTTCCGGGTAGCGGATGTGGGCAGCTACGGGAGGACGAGCGATGGTGGTGTGCTGGCTAACTCCACCTTCGGCCAAGCACTCCGAGATGGGACCCTTGGCCTGCCACAGGATGCTCTGCTGCCAGGTAGGCTGTTTGTGTGTGTGTGGAATGTTTGTGGCCGATGAGGCCTTTCCACTACACCGAGACCTCATGCGGCCTTTCCCAGGACACAATCTGTCCCGGCAGGCAAAGAATTTTTAACTACAGGCTATCACGGGCAAGGCTGATTGTTGAGAATACCTTTGGTATTCTCACAGCTCAGTGGTGTATGTACAGAGGAGTCATCGAGATCAGCCCTGCCAACGTGGATGCCTGTGTGAAGGCTACCTGAGTCCTGCACAACTTCCTGAGGAGGTCCACAAACATCACCAGGACACCCATACCATCGGCTGGAGATGGGGAAGCTACAGGAGGTCACCCGAATGGGCAGCAACAATGCCACACGGGAGGCCATCTGTGTCCGGGAGAAATTTATGACGTATTTCTCCACAGAGGGAGCTGTCCCCTGGCAACCTGTGGCATAAGCCATTGCTTTTAACGGCTCTTTTAAGAGCCACCAATTAATCAAAAAAGCATGATTTCCATTAATATCTCTGTGTTTGTTGCTGCTTATAAGTAGATCAGAGCCACTATTTAATGTCTGTGCATTTTGCCCTGTGTTGTCAGATCTTTGGTGTGTTCGTGCAGTGTTAGTCCTGGCTGTGTTTGAGTCTCTCTGGCCTTGTTCCTGTTCTGGATATTCCCCATCAAGGAAGTTTTTTTGGATGAAACCAGTTGGATTCTTGTCAGGACTGGTTTGCCCATTGCAGTCTCTGCACTACCAAGAAATACTTTGTCCACGACATCTGACCCTTGCTATCATTCCTGCTGCTATTTTTCTTATTAAAATGGAATTTGCTGCCTTCATTATTGAATCCTCCTTATTTCATGTGACAGTACTATTCAAAGACACCATTAACATGTAGTTAAGTATATCATATAAAGGGAATATTAACATAATTGTAATACATTTTAAATGAATTATTTAATGGATAAAAATATGTGGGTAATACATTATAAATACATTTTGTGTACATTTATCATACATTATTCATATATTTTAAATAATTCATTACTGTATTTTCTATGTCTGATGAGTATATTTAGAAGTGTTCAAGTGTACTACAAGTGGTAACTAAATACATTTTTTTAATACAGAGATAGTTTGTTAAAAGCACATTTTAGATCATATTCATGGTGTCTCATAATCACACAGTTGAGTACACTGTTCTTAAGATTATCTTAAGAAGTACTAAAGAAGAATTTTTAGTATATTAAGTACAAAATTAGTGCGCAAAAATAGAGCACTTTAAGTACATTATGGAAGTTTAAGTACATTATTGTCAGCTGCCCCCCGTTACTCTCTCCCCAGTGTCCAGCCTCCAGGAATTTTGCTTCATACACTAGTTTGTGAATTTGAAACTTTAAGTCCTGCCTGGTCCTCACTGACAGCGACCTGAAGTCCTCCAGGAGGCTTTTAAAAAACAAACCGTCTCTGTCTTCCTGAGGAGCACTAGCTCTCCTGCTTACAGCCTCCAAAGCCGTTAGCATCCTCTCATCAATCTCTGTGCTGCTGTGATCTCTCTTCCTTCTCTGAGAGTGCCCTGTTTGTCCTTGAAGGCTGGACTGGCTCAGGCTTAACTGCTGTGTGTTTGTTGTTTGTGCCTGACTGACAATAGAAAACACATATTCAATATAAACACCTCATTACCCACATTTCAGAATAGGTTGTTTGCATGTGCTGTATATATTTAAGCCTAATGACATTTATCATTATTTTATCCAGCTAAGAAATTTGTTGAAAAAACCACAGGGGAGACCAGGTATAGTACACTTTTATTTTTCCTTGTAGCAATAAATAAATAAAAAATAAAAAAATATTGACAGAAGTGACTGCTTTCATTTTAAAATATGAGACCTACACCTCTCGTCGCCATCGGATGTCACAAATTGGATACAACACCTATTTTTCGTAAAATCCAATATGTCAGTATGTCAGAAATATTTTGCAGCAGCAACACTGTTTTGCATGCTCTGGCGCTAATGTTAGCATGCAATTCCCGCTTATTTTCAGAAAATATATAACGTTAATTAATGCACATCAGCAACTCGCCAGGAACACCAACAATTTCAGACACCTTGGTTCACGCATCATTTTTTTAATTTATGTCCTTGTAGGCAAACAGGGACACGTCGTAAATGACTGGGAAACCCGCAACAGCAATGATCAACCGAACGTCGATCAGACTAACGGTGGTTGTCCACTACAGCGGCAAAACTCCGCTCAGTGCCGCTGGCAACGCTATAACGCTGCATTCACACGGGGCGTCGGCGTTAACGCTTGACGGAGGGCGTGTCTGAAGCTTGTGTTGACGCGACCGTTATAGTGATAACAGCCAATCACATTACTTTCCGGTGTTGCATGAACGCAATTGGCTAGCGACTGCTCTAGAGTGTTTGCATAAAGCGATCTGATTGGCTGACGCCTGCGTTGGCGCTTGAAAAGTTGAGAAATCTTCAACTTCTGCCGCTTGCAACGCGAGTGAAGCGACGCGACGGAAGCCACAATTCAGTTCGGCAACGCATGACGTCACCCATTCAAAGTAAATGAGAAGCGTTAACGCCGACGCCCCGTGTGAATGCAGCGTAATGCCTCCGCTTTGGGGGGTGTCTGTAGCGAGTGTTTAATCTGTTTTTTTTTTTTTTCAAAGCACGGACAATATAATCATCAGATATGCACGCGATTACATTTAGAAATAGGCAAGCTTTGTTTCCAAATGCCCCAAGTAAAGATATCCTGTCAATTTTATAAACCCAACCAGTATAATCACAATGAAAGCATCCAAACGGCAATATTTAACATATATAAAACAACTGCAAAACGTCCACTGTGTAAACAATAATTTACGCACTAAATCCAGCATAAAATCCAGCACTACCTGCATATTTTTAAATGCTCAAGACAGACGTCACTACCTGAACCTCACAGAGATTGGCTGCCTCCCGCGTTTTCCGCTTGCTATTTGCATAAAGTCGAGAACAGCCCAACCTTTTTGATGCTCTCGGCCGCTCTCAACGCTTTCTCCGGTCCGCTGTCAATCCCACAATGCACCGCTTGAGCGTGAAGCTCGACTTCCATAGGAATGAATTGAAAACGCTTGCTCTGTTCCGCCTGCTCCAAGCCAGTGGACACCTACCGTAACGGTTGCGTAGTTACAGCTGTTTTCATGTTTTTTTTTCAAGTTATAGTGCCACCTAGTGTCCAATCGACGCAATTTTTTATCGTGACCAAAGATTGAGCCCCTACACATGTGCACCAAGTTTGGTGCAAATATCTCATTTCGTTCTTGAGTTATATATAGCCATTTTAGTAAAAGTGGCTCCGCCCACATCGTTTTGGCGCCCCTTAGTGACCGTGAATCAAAATTTCAACTTTTTTTTGATAATTATTGATATTCAGACTCCAGAGAACATTTCTGCACTGGTTTGGTTCCGATTGGGTGAAAAACCTAGGACTCGTTCGCAAAAGTAGGTTTTGGACAAAATTCAAAATGGCGGAAAAATTTGCATACCGGAAATGAAATTGGAGATATATTTTGTTTTGAGCCAAGGATTCCAAAGATATAAGACACTTGAGTCTAGGAGCGGTCTAGAGCAGGGGTGTCAAACATACGGCCCACAAAGGTGTCCAATCCGGCCCGGGGGATGATCTGAACTATATATATATATATATATATATATAAAAATAGAGATGCACTAGTCCACTGGTCATAAATCCAAATGTTTTTTTTAGTTTTATTTTGGTCAATCTTTATTCCAGGCTTGCAAACAAAGTGCTTTGTAATAATTTCCCAAAATTTCATTTGTGTGGAAATATTTACTAAGTCTGTAAACAGGACGTTAACATAGGCACATGCTGAACACGGACACAAAGGGGAGAACAGACACGCCAGCAGAGAAAATACTGTACCATGCACAAGCTCACTCTTCGCAAAAAATAGGAATAATATAAATATTAAATTGGGGTTGATATGAATGTATCTATGAAGGGAACTGTCTTCAGAAAAAAATGATAGCTTTTCCTCTTATCTCCGTATAAAGCAGTAGCCTATTTATCGACTCAGCGCTGCTTTCTTTGTGTCTAGCGGTAACCATGGAAACGCTATATCACTGCAGTTCCATAAGCGCCACCTACTGTCAGAGCCATCTGTTTTGTGCAGGTGTCTTATGTAGCATAATTTCACAAAGCTAAAGTCAGACCATGCTGTTTTTGCTGTTAATCTTGAAATTATACAATAATTTAAATGAAAAACAACTGCTCATGCTCATGTGCATAACATCTTTGTTGGGATTGTGATAAAAATGCAGTGTTTGCCTTAATATCCAAGAGCTACACATATTTTTAAACATATAAACAACAAATAAATTTGCTTAAAAAAAAAAAAAAAAAAAAAAAATCTAGTAACCAGTATCAGAATCGGCCGATTTGCTTCTAAAAAAATTGGAATTGGCCATGAAAAATCAAAATAGGTGCATCACTAATAAAAAAAAAAAATTAAATAAAGCATTATTTTAAAATGTTTAAGTTCAATTAAGACATAACCGACTATATTTGCTAGGATACTCGACAAGACGGCATGTTGACATATTCATTTTGGTGTGAATTTGTCCATTTAAGCGCAAGACTTGAAAGAGAACTCAGTGTTTGCGCACTGTACACGCGCTTCCGCGTGTGCGCTTCGGATGAGTGCACAAATCTTCTCACAGAGCGCGCTCGAGTTCTCTTTCGCTCGAATGTTAAAATTGGCAAGGCTTAAATGAGTTTATTTTAAACGCTAGCAACGTGTGCTGTTCAGGTCTCACCTGCGCTCGCATGCTATCAACACCCGGATGATGACGGCGTAATTGACTGGTCAGATAGAGCATACGGCACTCGCATTGAACAAAGTTTAGGGGAAGCCAGAATGCGTATCCATCGACAGAAACATATATTAGCCTAACTCTGTTTGTTTTATATTTTCAACAAACCATATTATAGATGTGTATGCTCAGATATTAGATGAACCGTGCAAGTGTGTGCCGAACCATGTGTGGAGAACGGCACGGTTGGATTTTTTACCGAGTACACCCCTAGTTCCAACTCCTTATCCTCCAACCATTTGCACAAAAAATTGCATTTCCCCATTAGTCAACGATGTTGTTTAACAACCGAGCGTAAAGGGACCTGCTCTATCACGCAGCAATGCAGTCAGTCAGTCAGTCAGTAAGCGCGGTAACAGACGACGTCAAATCTAGCGGGATTTCATAAATAAACCACACAGAATCACACTATTCGCCTACACAATGATTAAATTCAGGTAAACTTTAGCATACAACCTCTTTGGACAAATATACATAATAAAAAGATGATACAAAATTAAATACCTTGGAAAATGGCATTTAAGACTTTTTAATACTTTTTAAGGGCCTTAATTTTCTCTAAATTGATTTATCAATTTTTAATACTTTTTAAGACCCCGCGGACACCCTGGTGTTGCTGTCAGTGATACTGGATATAAATGCCTGTGCATCTTCCGGCAATGTGGCTACTAATACAGATTTCATGTTTGTGGTTTGAATTTCAGGCTTAAAAAAAGGTGGGAGAGGACAGATAGTGAGCCATCAGCTTTTGGTGTCGTTCTGCAAGCATTTTCAAAATGTTTTTGAAGTTGTGCGCATCATGCACAATCTTCTTGAAAACTTTGTGCTTCCCTTCAAATCTCATTGTCCAGAGATGTACCAAAGGACCAAAGCACTTAATCAGGTGAGGATAGTGCTCAACGAAATGGTGTTTAG
The DNA here is from genome assembly GCA_039654765.1 of Mylopharyngodon piceus. Taxonomy (NCBI): domain Eukaryota; kingdom Metazoa; phylum Chordata; class Actinopteri; order Cypriniformes; family Xenocyprididae; genus Mylopharyngodon; species Mylopharyngodon piceus. The sequence goes on from JBCHWC010000076.1 coordinate 27,349, forward strand.
GGCAAAGCACAAAGTTAGGGAACACTTCCTGTAAGAGTTGTCTGTGATCACCAATTTTGCAAGCAAAGTACTGTAGTGTCGCATCATCAAACGAATGACATAGTGACAAATCAACTATGTCTTTTAAATCCATCAAAATTTCCCAACATTTTTCACCCTCTGGGACAGCGTGTCCAATTAGAACAGGCAATAATCTCAGCAAGGTGTGGTTCTCGTGACCATTTCCACCTATAGTGCCCCGAACTGAAAAAGTTTTGGGAATTGGATGTGGACGGTCAGTCTTGTCAGAATGTTCATAAGGGAAGGACACAATTGCCTTATTGAGATCATCCAAAGAAAAATATTTCTTTGAAATCAAAACTTTTAAGCAAAGTGCAATTTCAACCGGATCAATTCCTTCAAGCAAATCATGTAATATATCGGGTGGAAATCCTGTGATGGGATGGAAATAAGCAAGGCAGTCAGACAGGGCACAAGAACTCTTTACCCCATAATCAATATGATCTCCATCCATTTGAAGTGCTTGGACTACGGTATCATGGTTGTCTCTTGTCCTTAACTCACAGTTACCAGTGGTCACTTCTGAAGTCTGCATGTCTGTCTTGGAACTGAGGCAAAAAAAATCGGCAAATGTGCGAGGAATTGAATCTCTTTAAAGCCAGCCAAGCCATGCGCAGCAAGATTGTCTGCCACCACAGCAAAAACTGATCCCCTTACAGAGTCACCAAGAGACTCGATGTAAACACCTTCCACTTCAAGGGTCTTGAGGTCATTTAGTAAGGGTTCAAGAATCCTAGAATAGCCAAAATGTCTCAGGTCATTGGAATTGCATAAAACAGCAAGTTGTACGGTGTGAAGTGCAGAGCGAAACTTAGATGGAATGTTAGCTAATGTCCAATACACTGCGCACACTTTGTGAATTTTACGAGAAGTACCCAGAGGATTTGAAACCTCAAAATCATCAATGTAAAGTATGAGAGCAAACTTTAGTTTGTCATCTGAGAAGAGGGAATTTTCTTCACAATAAGTGCCATCCCAAAAAGATGCATAACGTCCATCTTGTAAAGGTGAAGTCTCCTGTACTTTTTCAAGTACATCTGTTTTTCTCAACAACTCCTGCAAACTGGAGAGAATTGGCACATACATGCAGGTGCGATTTGATTCAATGAAGTACTCAACAGGCTTCACAAATGGAAATTTGTGCTCAATGTACACCTTCCTCCTTTTAGCAGTTGACAGAATTGTCAATTGTCAATGTTTAGTCGTGGATCTGTGAAGTACGTTATTCTCTGACACTGCCTTAATTTCATCAACAACTGATTCAGGGACGCAGCACTGGTTTTCAGTAAGTACTTTACTGACAGCAGCTTTGATCAAGGGCTGTGATAAATGAAAAAGCTGATCTAATTGTTCAACAATTTCTTGAACAGCTCTTTCAGAGACATGTAATATTGTTTGCAATTTGAGGAAAAAAGCTGCCAAATTGTGTTGAAGCTTGTCAAATAACTGACTAGTGTCTAATGCAGTTGGCTCCAAGACAGAATGACTTTCAGATACCTCATCTTCAGATCCACTGTTCTGCTGCTCAGAAACTTCACTTTTTACCATCATGTCATTATATTCCGAAGCATTCTGGTGCTCCCTCCATTTGTGTGAATTGAAGGTTGAGTAATTATTTGTTTGGAAATTACAATTTCTATACGGACAAGTCACCATTTCAAATTTTTTAAAATGACTTCGTAGGTGACAGAACATGTCCTGTTATACAAACGGCTGCTTCAATGTGCACAAAGGACAGTGGAATTCCCTAGACTTTTCACAGCCATGTGTCTCTTGCTTCTCAGGGTGAAACCTGGTCAAGTGTATCTTCAGGGAATTGTATGATTTGAACGTACACATGCAACCTTCATACAGACATGGTATCGGACATATTGTTGAATGTACAAAATGGTCAAGTCTGTAATGTTTTAACAGACTTGGTCTGACAGAGCAGACAAATGGGCACAGCTTGCATTTCAAGTGCATTACAGTGATCTTGTTGAGAAATTCACATTTGAAAACGTGACAAGCACACAGCTTTGTCAGTCATTAACCACAATTACGTAATTTCCTGACCTCCTGACTTTATATAATCGCCCATTTTGAATTCAAGGGGGAATTTGAGGGAATATTTATACCTTTCTCTTTAGTTTTTGTCACATTAATGATGGTCGTTGTGAAAGATGGTCAGTCAGTCTCCTCGCTGTCAAAAATAAAAAAACTGCACAGGTCTGTCTTTGCTGAACTGTGAAATAAAAAAGAAGAAAAAACAAACAATTTAATTAATCTTCCACTGACAAACCTGTGGTTTACTCACAGCATAAATGCTAGAATATATGCCAGCTTGTATTACCTTTTTCTTTAGTTTTTGCCACGTGAATGAAAGTCCATGGAGTCAGTCTTCTCTGAACTGTGGAAAAAAAATAAAATAAATAATAATAATGAATTTTCCACTGACAAAACTGTAGTTTACTCACAGCATAATAAAAGGAACAAGTCAGCTTGTAGTGCCTTTTTATTTAGTTTTTGCCGTGTGAACGACAGTCGATTTGGAGGATAATCAGTCTCCTCACTGATAATGATCAAAAAATGCACGGGACACGTTTGTCTATGCCAAAATGTGAGAAAACACAAATTTCAACTAATCTTTCACTGACAAAACTGTGGTTTACTCACAGCATAATAAATACTGGAATATATCAGTTTGTATTACCTTTTTATTTATATATCAAAATTGCGCGTGACACATTTGGCTACGCCAAAATGTGAGAAAACACAAAAATATTAATTTTCCACTGACAAATCAGTGATTTAATCAAAACATAATAAATAGAAGAATATGTCAGCTTGTATTACCTATTTCTTAAGTTTGTCGTGTGAATGACGGTCGCTGGAGAAAATTCAGTCAGTCTCCTGACGGATAAATTTGCACGGGACACGCTTGTCTATGCCAAAATGTGAAAAAACAAACAAATATAAATTACTTTTCTACTAAAAAAAAACTGTTGTGTACGCACATCACATTAACTACTGCCGCTGATAAATAAAAAAAAATATATATATATATCTTGAGTAACGCATACCTGCCAACTTTTCAAAAAACCTTGGATTGAGATTTTGTCAGGGGTGATCAAAATTATGTCGCGCACGCAGCCACACAAGTTGGTGGCTCAGATATCAGAGAACTGGAATTAATTTGATGTTGTACCTTGCATTCTGGTGGTTTGTGGGGAGGCCCAAAGCCGTTGATAGGGGCAGCCTACTGGAGATGGACAATATTGGTTGCATTCTGTGAAGCAGACATAGCTGAAGGTCCACCCCCAGGAAATTTTGGATTAAGTAGATGTGATTTCCTGCATTCTAGTGGATTTTTGGGTGGTCTGCTAAAGATGTGCAATACCTGAACTTATTCTGATTCATGTTCGCAATCATGACTTGTAGGGCCTTCTAGACTTGAGCTGAACATTCAACCAGAAAACTATTGTTGTGCCTAAATGACTGCCTATGTACCACAATAAAGCCTATTCATAAACCAGCGTTTAAGATTTGACCTAGGTAGGTTGATTGATATTTTGATTAGAATGGTATTAAACTAATTCTTAACTGAAACCTAGCCTATGTTGTGAATAACTGTATTCTTAAGAGCACTTGATGATTTGTGTTCAGCCAAAAACGACACAAGATTAGTTAGGGAGGGACATTATTCTTCATTCAAAGCCTCCCACCACATGATCCATCAGAAACAAATAAAGTGCAACAAATAAAGTGCTTAAACAGTACAACTTTTTCAAGCAATAAAACAGATGAATGCATTACAAAAATAACTAAAAACGAGGCATAATCAGTATCAGATGCAGAACAGAAGCTGGGTAAAGTCCTTGTCTATGATCTGTGGGCATGGTTATACTGGCCTGTGGCCTTCTTGGAGGCCTTGATGATATCTGAGGGGGGCTCCTATTTGAAGCAGGACTCCAGATTGGCCATCTTTATGGTCATTATTGATGACAGGGTGCCATCCAATGCTAGGCTGTTTCTTCTCTTGGTTTTGTTCAGTCCCACAACTGAAAACACCCTCTCAGCGTCTGCGTTTGCATGGGGCAATCAGCGCCATCTACCGTCGGGGAGTTTGAAAAAGAACGAACGAGTCTGAAGTGAGTTACTCTTTGTCAGCTGTAGGGGATGGGCAGATTACGCCTGTTTAAATTCGCGGGCTTTTCCGGTGCGTGAGGGAGAATGCCGTGATGAGTAAAAATGATTTAAATGTAGGCTTCGAATGAAGCTGAAAACTTCAAATGTATTTATTTATGTGTTTATTTCATTAGCTATGAAAAATATAAAAGTAAATGCATTATACAAAAGTAATTTCTTGAAAAATATAATTTAAAAGAAATTAGAAACAAGTGTGGTTTCTAATTTACTTTTAAATTATTTTTTTTTATTTTCAACCATAAACAAAAACTATATTCAATTAATTAAATTCAACTTTAATCTTTGAGGTAAAATAACAATAGATTATTCATAACTTATTCAGTTTAAGTTCTGCTTAATGCATTGCAGTTTTTGAGTTAACATCACATTTTTTATTAAGTGAAATTAACTTTTTTTTTTTTTTAAATAAGTTAAATGAACTCATTTCATTTAGTGACTTTCAGTGTTAGGTTTTACAGTGTTCCACACAAAAAACAATAGAAAAACCACATATGGCATCTAATGGTAAATTCCTGTGATACTGTACAATAGAAAGTACTGTGATAATCCTATCATAATTAGCATTGCTAACATGCTTTGGTATTACCACACAAAAACATTAGAAAAACCACATATGGCATCTAATGGTAAATTCTTGTGATACTGTACAACAGAAAGTATTGTGATAATCCTGTCATAATTAGCTCTGCTCAGTTGTTGTGTGGTAAATTCTTCTTGTACTGCTGCAGTAGCTACCACCGGATTACCACAGGACATTTTTTTAAGGGTTATCTTGGAACTCTTGGGGTTATCCTGGAACAACATTCCAATCAACCAATCAGATTTGACAAGTTTACAGGTTATGTCAAGTTTTGGCTTACAATCAGGGTTAGGTGTATCACGTGTTATTCACCTATCATTTCCTTCTGGTTTCAGGGAAAAGTTATGGGTAGGGTTAGAACTAAATTTCGGACAGAGATGTTGTTCAACATGTCTTATTTGGCAAAATCACACTGACCTACAGGAAACGGTACAACGAAAAGGGGGTGGGGACTTTCTCCATTTGTCAATGAGCAATTGCGCCTAAAGTTGCTGTTGGTTTTAAAGAGCGCTACACTTAGCACGGTAAACCCACGCTACATAAGAACATCGTTTACTATATATAAACACTGTCAAATTCCACTCAGTCACTTTCTCCGTCTTCCTGTCTGGTGTCTTAGGGGGATTTTAAACTCCGGGCAACACAAGGGGGCTCGTTGCTTGAAGCAGGAAAGTGAAAGTATGTTGCAGAACAAGACAAGGCGGCTGAAAGGTAAGGCGTATATTTGAGAGAGTGCTATTAGATGCTTGGTTTTCGAACTAAAATGGGGGCTTTATTATTATAAAATATTAGAAAGAACTAAATTAATGTATTTACTTAAATATTAATACAAAATATAAAGCTACTGTTTGGGCAGTATATAATGCTACTATTCCAGAATAGCTTTCTACTGGTCCTGTTTTGGCGGATATTTTATATGTGAAGCAGACAGTATCGGTAATTACTTTGAGTGAATTGGCATCTGACGTTTTCCTGCCACTGACACAAGGCGTTAAAGACTGCAGCACACCTGGTGACGACCGATTGCGAGGGGCGTATATGTACGTTTTTGGCAGCGCAACCGCTGGATTTTTGTGTGACACGAGGTTTTAATCCTCTTTTAGGCAGTAGTAGGCATTTTAAACATTATTTAAAACAAATTTGTATGTCTGATATTTCATGTTTATAATACTTCATATAGCCTACCTTCAGGAAATGTATCCATTGCAGCCAATGATAACATTCAGTTCTCTGAATGAGAAATCAGCTGTCAAGTTTATGTTCGTTCACTGTCCTATGTGTGATGAATGAGATCGATCGATTCATGTCGCACCAAGTCTCTGCCGGCGTGTTAACAACGTGAGAGGGTTTTGAGTGGGTGCAGCCATTGCCATCCAATATTCGGGCAGATAACGCTAGTTCACTCTCTTGGACAGGTTACAGTATAAAATGCGAAGACTTTCGCAACTTCCGTTCCATGCCGTCTTTCGCAAACAGCTACAAGTCTCTAAGTGTACATGTATAGGCTACATATACACAATAGGGTATAGAATGTTGTGCATTTGTATTAGGCCTAATTACAATACAGTTCTTAATATTTTTCCCTCACATGTGACAGTTGTTTCTGTGACAGCTCCAGCTCCTCTTCTTGTTCATATTGTGCACTCAACTGACATGCATTATATAAGGCTTAGTGAACGAATAAACAAATGAGTATGCAATTATGAACACCGTTTTTTTTCAATATCAAATTTTCATCCCTATTGCCCCATAAATTTAAATGCCAGGTGCCACTGAAAATGCTTCATAGACCAGCGGCGACTGCCACTTGCCATCAAAACGTAAGGTGCCATAACACTAACCCCCGGTTTCACAGACAAGGCTTAAGCTAGTCCTAGACTAAAATACATGTTTGAACTGTTTTAACTGAAAGCAACTTACACTGACATATCTTAAAATATGTCAGCGACATTGTTTTGTCTCAAGATGCACACCACTTTTTGTTTTTTCTCTAGGGTAGCCTACATTTATAAAAGCAAATTAAATGTCCTAATTGAACTAAGGCCTAAACCTGGCTTAGTCTAAGCCCTGTCTGTGAAACCGGGCATAGACCTAAATGTTAAAACCCTTGCGATGGATCAATATGACACTAATCTGTGCTCTTGTGAAAGGGCCCAGTGCTTCATTGCACTTTAAATGATATTTGAGTCCTTCTGGTTACTTTACAAGTACTGATTTTGGTGTAACTCAGTGTTTAATTTGGCTTAACTCCAGTTTTATTGAAATGTCTCAATAATTAAAACATCTAAATCAACTCATCAGCTTTTTCGGGTGTTAAATAAGGAGTCGTCTAAAACATTCTGGGAGGTGGGTCCAAGGACTGGAGTTGAGAAACACTGATTTTGTGTTACATAACTAACCACATGCATGCATTTGTCCCTACAGATATTAATGCTTAAAGTTTGTAGATCTTTATACTTGGTTGGCATCTTAAGAGGATTTTTAATTGGGTATAAACTCTTTCCAGTAATATCAGTGTTTGTTAATTCCCTTGACTTTTATGTTTATTACTGTTATACATGCTCTGTGTCCTGTAAGTGAAAATCTATTAAAGTTACTCTAGAGGCCGCTAGATGTTTTGTTTTCCTCTGTGCTACACATTTGCTGAGGTGGATCCATTAAGAGGATGAAAGACTGAGTGCATTTGTCTAGATGAATCAATAAACTGAGTCCATTACAGAATGAGCTAATTCTTTCTTTGCCAATCTTTGGTGTTGTAATTTTTAATACTGACTCTCTTCTGTGTTCTCCATGTTATGCATCCATCAAGGCGAAGCATTGTGTCATATGGAGCTGAACTCTGATGGTTAACAAGACACCGTAATGATTGGGAAAGTCTCGATTTTCATCACTGTGAGTTTTAATCACTAAGTCTTTGCTAATATGTTAGTGGAGTTCTTGTATTACAAGAAGAGCTGGCCTAGTCACAGTGTTTCCAGACTTCTTGAGATGGAACTTGATTGCTTCTCATTCCCTCACAGGCATTTTCATTCATCACATATGTTCATTATGCCCAGCCTGCATGCATGCCGAATGACCTTAAGACGCATCTGGTGAGTCTATCCTTCATAGTTTTTGATATTTTCTACCCAAATCACTTGCAACCAAATCTTGAGATGTTCATCCAAGTGCCTTTCATCTCACACATTTCTGAATTTGTAACTTGGGAAAGTAGCCTGCAATAATTTGCAGATTTACAGTGTTTTCTAAAATTAGGTCACTGCCATGATGTTATGCCATCCCAGCAAACATTTGGACGTTTAATGACCTTTGAAAAGACATCCCTCCGACACGTCCCGTCATGGTTGAAAAATAGTTCCAAAATGAAATTTGAATGGACGTCTTAGACGTTATCTTATTTATTAATTAATTAACTAATAAGCAACTAGTTAATATTGAGAATTGGACCCTAAACTAAAGTGTTACCAAAATTTGCACATCATGTAAAGTAGTGTTTCTCAACGGGGGCGTTCATAGAACAACGAGGGGCGTTGGAAGCAAGATTTTTGAAAGGGGGGCGTTCACGAGTTTACACCAAAGATCCAGGTAAGACAAGATTAAACCAGGGGCGGAGCCCTTTGGCCACCACGCTCACAACTGCTGTTTCTGTCTACTTTTTTTGTTGACAAGAATTGCGTTTATTTAAACGCAGAACCATCTCTTTGAGACCACAAAAACGGGAGACTTTTCAGACGTGCACTCCAACTTCGCCTCAGCGCCAGGCGCAAGTCAAACGCGCGCGGAAATGATACAGATGCCGAATGAGCTTCAGCAGAACAGTGAACGGCGAACATTATATATAGCTTACGTAAATGTTTCTCAACTGGTGGGTTGCAAGACCGCGCACTTTTCAATCACGCGCAAATACGGCGCGCTGTATATTACTCACTATAAATAAAGCGCAAAAGAAACGAGCATGCAACGTCGTAGTTCTGTCGTCTATTAAGTCATGAAATAACCAAAAAGGCGATTAAAGCTGCGTTAAAACTGTGCATGCATGTATGTAGGCCTATTTGATATATATATGTATATATATATATATATATATATATATATATATATATATATATATATATGCGTCACATGTCTCTGGACTAAAATGTTCTGCTATGTGAGATCACAGTATAAGGCACAAACTGATATGTAATTTTTTTATGCATAAATAAATGTGGGAACTGTGCATTTGTACTAGAAGATGCTAAGTACAAACAAAAATGTATCACATTTAAATGCATAAAATAATTAATTTTACATTCTGGCATTTATGTGCTGTTGACTTACGCTTCCGCATCAGCAAATGGGAATTCAAAAGAGAACACTTTTTTTTTCTTTGTACTGAGTTTAATTTAGGTATGATAGAACTGTTGCAATTATTTATTTTGACAATATAGAAAGTTAAACATTTAGTGTTTACTTTTTTGGTTAGTTTTTGAAACAGACAAACTCAGAATTGTTGAAGTTCATTGATTATACATAAAATTCATTGAAGGTTGAATAATCTTTGAACTACAGTATGTAGTTATCTGCATGTCTCATCCATGGAGATGCAACAATGGAGAACAAGCTATTGGGGGTTTTGAGAACCAGAACTGACTGAACAAGTTGAAATTTAGCTATAGTGTGAGCCCCTTTATTAATATACCTGCAAGTGAGGAATGAGGAATTCACTCTGCATTCCATGATCTAATTCACTATCTCAATTACAATTAAGTAGGCTACAAATTAACTGTATTCAGTTGTGTTGTAGGCACAGTCCAGTACATTATAGTCAGACTCATTTTTATGTTGGAAATAATGAAGATTTCTGTGCCACCCCAGACTGGTTGCTGGCCCCTGCCTGGCCACCCCTATGAAAAAATCCTGGCTCCGCCACTGGATTAAACTTGTAATTACTTGCAAAAGACTTGCCTAAAACATTCTAAAATCTGCCGGTTTAATGCGACATGTTAGCTATGTATCGTGTCTTTCGCAACGACTTATTATTTCAGTCATAGACCAGCGCTCTGACTAGAATCTAGCGCTGACAAGAATCAGCATTCACGTGCAAAAAAATGTGTTTCGCGCTGACAACAATCCGGTGGTGGCTAGAATCCAGCGCTGACTAGAATCGTAGCGGAAGAATGGAAGGTTGACAAGCCATTAAAAAAGTATTGACTTAAGAACCACTTATATTTTCAATTATTTTCAATAAATCATGTTTCCATTCACTCAGGTGACGAATGAATTAAACTAATGTCAAAATTATCAAAGAAATTCAATACGCAGATGCAGATTATCTTGAGTTTTACGTTAGTTCAAATGCGCGTTAAGGTGATGGAAACAATTTATTGGCATAGCATACTCATGGTGTGTTGTGACCATTTTGCGTAAAACATCATGGCATTATGCATTAGGCCCAACAAAGTCTGACAAACACAGCCCTCGACATAGAATTCAGATGTTTAAACTCGTAGTCATTTTGTGCGCGAGCACGTTCATGTGGAGGCTGCCAGTGTATGGGCATATAAGCGTTTAATCATCCGTATTTCATCAGTTCTTCTGCGTCTCCTCATAGAATTTTAATAAAACGATGTCCAACAACACAAATAGGCTAGCTCTCTCTGAAGTCTCCATCACGACAAGTTCCCTTCAAGATATAATGGGAAGCATGCGACTCGCACGCTTAAGTTTCAGAAAGCATCGTCATCGAAGTTTATATGTATAGTTTATATAAAACATTAAGTTTATATGTATTCTTTATATCACAGGTTTTCAAACCCTGTGTCACGAGACTTAAAAAAAAATGGGTTGACAGGATAGTTTGTGATAGTTTGTAGCCTAGATATTAAAAATAAAATTAAAATAACAAAGTTTGTTTTCATAAATAGTCGAAAATGAATAAATATGCCAAATATATTTGACTTAATTGATTAACAAAGCGAAAGAAAAAACTCAAATGACAAATAGTAGCCTATATGCTGATGAGTTTGATTCATTTTTGTGAGGAGCGGCGCTCCACAAAGAAGTTCACGGAAAGGAAACTAAGATGACAAAAAGCGCATCCTGTTTTCTTTATTTTGCAAAAGCACAATGTTCTGTTTTTAGTGCTGAGTGTACACAAATAAAAGTACATTTTGCAGTATCGAATGATGTCCTACTCATATCTGGGGGGTGTTAAGGGACCTGGATAATGGATAGGGGGCGCTGGACCAAAAAAGGTTGAGAACCACTGATGTAAAGCTACAGTACTGTTATGCAATAACCAGGAACTGCATGTGTAAGTGTAAGACCTACATGTTCTCATGAGCGGATACGGCATATGCTTCCTGCAGTCAGGCCTGAGTTGAATGAAAAGAGGCGTGCTTCTCTTAGCTCTCCTTCTATTTCTGCCAACACTTTTTCCTCCACTGTTCCTGTCTGCTTTCCTCATCTATCACTAGCAAAGGCCCCTCTTATCTATCTCCTCCTTTCCCTCTCTGCAACCTTCCCTCCCTCTGCCTCCCTGCGCTCCATCCATCCGTCCATCCATTCACCCTTCGGCTGTTACCGAGCCAGCTCTCCAATTTAATTCCCCATCTGTGGTCTGCTTGAGATATTAGTCAAGAGATGAGATCCGTGTCCCTGAATACGGGGGTAGAAGATTCAGCGAGCGGGGTCAGGGTGGCCAGGGTCTCCGTCCCGAGTTGAAGTCACGTCTCTGGGCTTGGCAAAGACGCTGCTGCCTCTCCGTCGTCATCACTTCCCGCTCCCGTGCCGACACCATCTCCACCCCGTCTCTGCATCAACCACGAGAGCTGGCACAGCGACAGCCGGCCAGAACGTAGGCTAGGAAAAGTTTGAGCACTCAGCTCAAAGGAGGTCAGAATAGTTCAGTGCATTCCTAACAACCTGTAGGCCGGGGTACCACTTTCACTTGCAATAAATCATCAGCCCCCAGTGTTATCATTAACAAAAACTAAAAATGAAGACTAAATGAAAGCATTTTCATTATCTGAAATAGAGAAAAAGTAACAAACTAAAAGAACTAAAATAAAAATGGCCAAAAATTAAAACCCTCACAGCCTGCCTACATTAAACATGAGCAATAGCAATAACACTAGATTGTGCTAAGAAATAGACATTTTCATATTTTTATATTTACTGATATGATATCAGTAAAGCAGTGGTTCTCAACCAGGGGGCTGAGGCTCAATAGGGGGCCTCAGCAAACTTCCAAAGGGGCTTCAAGATGACTTAAAGTGATTTAAATTTGATTTAGACCTAGAACAGTCATGTAAATTAAAGTCACTATGAAATGTAAGTAGCGATAGATGTTTTCTTTCGTATTGTGATGTACGACTGGGTGTAATGGAATATCAAAATTTAGAGCGTTGACTATGCATCGTTGTTAGTTTTGGATTTTGAGATGTGGCCATTGTACTCAAAAGTGGAGGCTGATAAATGCAAGCTTACAGGGGTGGGGTTTAATTGGACTAAATGATTGGAGAAGTCATTTATGTTCCAGTTATGACATTTTGATTAAACATTATGAGGTCAAAAAAATTATTAAAAAATTAAATATACACATCAGATTAATTGTTCACGATTAGATCTATAACATCCATTTAGAAAGTAGAAAATGTTAACTTTCATCTTAAATCAGCATGGTTATTTTTATAATGAATAAAATATTTTATTGGGTAGAAATTTTGAGTAAGAATAATTTTTAAAAATCCTTATTATCCTTATCCTTTAATGAGTGGGTAAAAGATATATTTAAAAAAAATAGACCAGTTGACGCATTCATTTCAGCAGATCTAAAATACTAAACCTAAAATGGATTTAGAGCATAACTATAAGAACTGTATATTCAATATAATTTCCATGACTTTTCTACGACTTAATTATAATTATATTAATTAACTTATCTTATTCATTTTAAGAACTGTCAAGCAGCCTTTGTGTTTTTGTGGTGCTGCTGTGAAGAAAGAGAGGAAACGGATCAGAGCTGACAGACAGCTCTCGCCGGACCAGAAGCAGCCCATGCAGCCACCTGAATATTCATCAGATTCATTAGCACTTTTTTCTTTTCTCTCTAGTCCTTTATTCATCATGCATTTTCATTGCCTTAATTCCATTTAAACATTAGAAGGGCTGTAATGGGTGGATTCAGGGAGGTGCAAGCGCACACCTACAGGGAAGGACGAGTGTGTATTTACACGCACCAGCACATTGCTAATGAATTAATTAAGTATTATATATTGAACTACACGCAGCTAAAAGTCAAAGTAACAATTATACATGCAACCCCAGAGAATTGTAGACATGTACAAACATATCTGGATGCATTTTTAGGAAATGTTCTGTTTAACATATTTTTACGGATTTATGCCGTCCTACCGCGACCAGGGACACGACGTTGCTGTCGGACCAGTGTTTGCTGGTATATTATGTCCATAACATGCAACTAACAGCCCTCAATGAATGTGTAGTAAGCAAGGAGAGTGAGGTGTGAAACACAGTTCAAACAGTAGGGCAGACACTCACTGAGCCATCATTGGTAGCAAAATCAATAAATGACAGTGGGAAATGTATTTTACGGTTCTCTTAGTAATTTAAGCAAAAATTTAATTTAATTTTTTTTAAATTTAATATTTAATTTAAGCAAAAATCAGTATTTAGCGTGACCTCCTGGACTTCTTCCATTTTATCAAAGAAGAAACTCTGAGAAACTTCTGATCAGATTTTGAAAGTTTTCCTGGCCTTCCAGTCCTTTTCCGTTCCATTTAGGTTTAAGAGAGCCAGTTTCCTGCAATTGCTCTAGTGTAAGGGGAGATCACTAAATACTTGCCAGTTTAGCCTATAAAAGCTGTGTGTTCTGGCTATTCTGCTAGAGGATTTGTCTGAACTTGAGGGGAACTGACTTCAAACATCCATGAAAATTTAAAAGCAATTAAAAACTGAAAGAGTGCTTCAGAAAAGTCCCCCCCCCCCCCACAAAATCTAGCCATGTAATAATCAGGATAATCTACAATCATTGTAAAAATGAATCATTGTATAAATATGTACATTATGTATACATGTACATATGTGCTGTATCTTCTTTGAATCCTCATAGGATGATCATTTGTTGGAAGAACACTTGTTTGAAATTAAAGTATTCTCATCTGAAACAAAGGTAAGAGCAAACAACATAAGATGACTTTTATTTACTTATTTACTTTTATTAGTAGTTGTATATTGTATTATAAACAATATTAGACTGTAATGTTTCTTGTTGTCCCACATGTATTGCACAGAAAAAGACAGTGTAGCAAATTAGCTCAAAAGGGAAATCTAAATAATTAAAAATCATTTAAATCAAGTTAAAAGGGAAATGCACACACACACACACACACACATATATATATGCAAAATTTTTCGATATTTCAAAAATACGGTTTAAATAACATTTTATTATGTGACTTTGTATAAAGAAAAGGGATCAGATCATAGCTCTGCCTATATGTCCTGCCTATATAAATCCTTTATTAAGGAAAAACTCTCAAAGAGAATGTTCAAAGAGATGGTCAGGAAAGTCGTGGTGCAGCAGGTTCTTGGCAGCAAAATAGCAGCGCTGACGAGCCGCAGCTGCAGCCGATCGCTAATCAGCGCTCGTGAGTTGCCTAGCAACACACGTGACAGCCATAAACACACACAAAACAACAGAACAGGAATCCACAAACCTGCGAACCGTGACAGTACCCCTCCCCCTAGGAATGCCTCCTGGCGTTCCCGTGAGCCACTACCTGTCGACTGAAATCATCGATAAGGGAGTGATCCAATATGTCTCTCGCAGGCACCCAACTAGGGCAGGCGGGTTAATGGGTGAACGAAAAACAGGCTTAATTTTGGATACATGAAATACCGGATGAATTCTCCTGTACGCCGGAGGAAGTTTGAGGCGAACTGCCACTGGACTAAGGATCTTAGTGACAGTAAATGGGCCTATGAATTTAGGAGCAAGCTTATTACAAACGGTGCAGAGAGGAATGTTCTGGGTAGAAAGCCACACTTTTTGACCAACGACGTATTCGGGAGGCTTTGACCGGTGGCGATCGGCCTGGGCCTTAGTGCGCTCCCGCACCTGGAGGAGAGCAGTTCTAGCCTTCCTCCAAGTGCGACAACACCTCTGGACAAAAGCGTGAGCGGAGGGGACCGCGACTTCGGATTCCAAACTCGGAAAAACAGGTGGCTGGTATCCTAAACTACCTTCAAACGGGGTTAGGCCCATGGACGATACAGGTAAGGAGTTATGCGCATACTCAACCCAAGAGAGCTGTTGGCTCCAGGAGGAAGGATTCTGAGAAACCAAACATCGCAACACTCGTTCAAAATCTTGGTTGGCCCTCTCAGTTTGACCGTTGCTCTGAGGATGATAACCAGAGGAAAGACTGACATTCGCCCCCAGTAATCGACAAAACTCCCTCCAAAATTTGGACACAAATCGGGGTCCCCTGTCAGAAACCACGTCCTTCGGGAGGCCATGAATGCGAAAGACATGATCAATGACAGTAACCGCTGTCTCCCTGGCAGAAGGTAATTTGGGCAGGGGAATAAAATGAGCCGCCTTCGAGAACCGGTCCACCACGGTTAAAACCACCGTGTTGCCCTGGGAGGGTGGGAGGACAGTAACGAAATCTAGCACAATATGGGACCAGGGTCTTGAAGGGACTGACAGCGGCTGCAGGAATCCCGCTGGGGGTCGATTGGAAGTCTTACCAACCGCGCAAACCGAGCAGGCCAAAACAAAACCACGAATGTCTCGAACCATAGAAGGCCACCAGAATCGTTGCTTTACCAAATAACTGGTACGATTAACCCCTGGATGACAAGCGATCCTGGAACAATGACCCCAACGGATAACATCGGACCGCAAGTTCTCAGGCACAAATAAACGGCTCGGTGGACAACCGGACGGAGGCGTTACCCCTTGTAAGGCACTACGGACCTTTGACTTGATCTCCCAGACGACCGCAGAGATGACCAGTCTCTCCGGTACGATGGAATCGGGAGAAGACGGATGCTCGGAACGATCAAAAATACGAGACAAAGCATCGGGCTTGGTGTTTTTAGAGCCCGGGCGGTACGAGATGGAAAAATCAAAACGGCCGAAAAAAAGAGCCCACCGAGCCTGCCTAGAGTTCAAACGTTTAGCGGATCTAATGTACTCTAGGTTCTTGTGATCGGTCCAGACGATAAAAGGTACCCCCGACCCCTCTAACCAATGATGCCACTGTTCCAAGGCCAACTTGACTGCCAACAGCTCTCTGTTACCAATATCGTAGTTGCGTTCGGCGGGTGACAAACAATGGGAAAAATAAGCGCAAGGGTACATCTTACCGTCCGCGGAAGAACGCTGGGAGAGAACCGCTCCAGCCCCCACCTCTGATGCGTCGACCTCCACCACGAACTGACGTGAGGAATCACGGGTCACCAGAATCGGAGCTGAAACAAAGCGGCTTTTTAGGTTGGAAAATGCAGCTTCAGCTGCACTAGACCACCTGAACGTCACCCTGGTGGAGGTCAAGGCAGTCAGAGGAGCGGCCAGCTGGCTGTAATTGCGAATAAAACGCCGGTAAAAATTGGCAAAGCCCAGAAACCTCTGTAGGGCCTTATGGGAGTCTGGGGTTGGCCAATCCACCACAGCCTGAATCTTGTCGGGATCCATGCGCACTCCCTCGGACGACACGATGAACCCCAAGAACTGAACCGACTGTGCATGAAACACGCATTTCTCCACCTTGACAAAAAGCCCATTCTCTAGCAGCCTCTGAAGCACTCGTCTGACATGCTGAATATGTTCCTGGAGAGACGGAGAAAAAATCAATATGTCATCCAGGTAAACATATATGAACTGATCAACCACGTCTCTCAGCACGTCATTGATGAGTGCTTGGAAGACCGCGGGAGCATTGGACAGCCCGAAAGGCATGACCAAATATTCAAAGTGCCCCCTGGGGGTATTAAAAGCCTTCCATTCATCCCCCTCCCTGATGCGAACCAAATGATAAGCGTTGCGGAGGTCTAACTTCGTAAAAAAGAAAGCTCCCTGCAACCGCTCAAAAGCTGAAGACATCAGCGGCAAAGGATACATATTCTTTGCCGTGATGTTATTCAGCCCCCGATAGTCAATGCAAGGTCGCAGAGAACCATCCTTCTTCCCCACGTAGAAAAACCCCGCACCCGCAGGAGATGAGGAAGGGCGGATGATCTTGGCTGCCAAAGAATCAGAAATATATTTCTCCATGGCCTCCCTTTCCGGAACGGAAAGCGAGTATAACCTGCCTTTAGGCGGAGACATACCTGGCAATAAGTCTATGGCACAGTCATAGGGACGATGCAGAGGAAGAAAGGCAGCTCGAGACTTACTGAACACTTCCTTCAGGTTCAGGTACTCCTTGGGCATGTTAGACAGGTCCATGGATTCCTCCTGAAACACAGAACACAACACGGAAGAACAGGCAGACACCAAACAAGACGCATGACAAAAACTGCTCCAAGCACAAACAGTGTTCTGTTGCCAGTCTATGTGGGGATTGTGAAGTGACAACCAGGGATGACCCAACACCACGGGAGCCAGAGGGGAATTGATTAAAAGTAGTCTGATCTCCTCCGTATGGTTACCGGAGGTGATGAGTTTGATGTGCACGGTACTCTGGGTGACAGACGGCATAACCTGCCCGCTGAGTGCTTGGACGGAGATGGGCTGAGGTAGCGAGACCACCGGAATAAGCAGCTGAGCCGCCAGTGAAGCATCAATGAAACTGCCCTCCGCTCCTGAGTCCACTAAAGCCTGGCAGGTATGGAAAGCGTTGGCCCATTGTAGTCTGACCAGAAGGAGAGTAGCTGTAGAGGATTTCTCGAAGGATACACCACCCGTCAATAACCTCAAGTCTACTGACAGGCTCTGGCTTTTACCGGACAGCTTGTAACAAAATGTCTGCTCGCTCCGCAGTATAAACATAATCCGTTGGTCCGTCGACGATCTCTCTCCTCCCTGGTCAGCCGGGTTCTGCCCACCTGCATGGGTTCAAGATCTGAAATGGGACTGACCGTGTCACCGGCGAACTCCGCCTCTGGGTAAGAACATGAACGTCTTTGTTGATCACGACGTTGCAGACGACTGTCCACTCTAATCGCCAACTCAATCAGTCCATCCAGAGTTGTGGGCAAATCCAACCCAACGATCTCCCGCTGGACACGGTCAGCCAACCCATGCAGGAAGTTGTCCCACTGTGCCTCCTCGTTCCATTTGGTCTCTGCCACTAGGGTGCGGAAATCAATGGAATAGTCAGTAACTGACCGATTACCCTGTTGCAGATCAGTCAGTTTCCGAGCCGCTTCACGTCCCGAAACGGATCGATCAAACACTCTCTTTAATTCCTCAGTGAAGGACTGGAACGAGGCGCAGCATGGTGATTGGCTTTCCCACACCGCTGTTCCCCAGAGCGCAGCGCGTCCTGACAGCAGCGTGATCATCATCGCCACCCTGGACTGCTCCGTAGGAAAAGACGTGGGTTGAAGAGTGAAAAACAACGAGCACTTAGTCACAAAAGCTCGGCACAAATGTGGCTCACCAGCATACTGACCAGGAGGTGGAAGACGAGGCTCCGCATGATGATCCGATCGCGCCGCGGAAGGGGAAACAGACGGCGGGGTAGGCACAGTGGGCGCTCCTTTGATTTCAGATCTTAGACGTTGGAGCTGGGCAGTAACCTCCGACACCTGTGCCACCAAGGCTTGCACCGCACGACCCGTAGCCAATATTTGTTCATCCTGTTGATCCTTATTAGCAATAACGTTTCTCCACTCACCACTTGCTGAATCCATCCTGGTCGGATTGTTATGTCAGGAAAGATAACTCGAGATTCAATTGCAAGTGAACAAATCCTTTATTAAGGAAAAACTCTCAAAGAGAATGTTCAAAGAGATGGTCAGGAAAGTCGTGGTGCAGCAGGTCCTTGGCAGCAACAGGGACTACAATGGGCAGATCTCCGAATGCAATCCAACGAGGAACACACTGACAGATAAACATCCACTCCGAACAGAGGCAGGAACTCCAAGATGGTATAAACATCCACTCCGAACAGAGCGACTGGAACCCAGGAGACGAAGGGCAGAGAAACTGCAAGGAACACAGCGTGAGCCACAGAAAACAATCCGACAATGAGCGAACAAACACAGAGACACTAAATAGCAGCGCTGACGAGCCGCAGCTGCAGCCGATCGCTAATCAGCGCTCGTGAGTTGCCCAGCAACACACGTGACAGCCATAAACACACACACACACAAAACAACAGAACAGGAATCCACAGACCTGCGAACCGTGACACTATATTTCTCCATCCATCTCAGGTCAAGAGGGCACTGGACTGACTGAAGCCGGGGAAAGCAGTGGGGCTGGACGGTATTAGCCCCAGACTGCTGATGACCTGCTCTGCACAGTTGTGTGGTATTTTCACATACCTATTTAATCTGAGCCCGTGCTTACAGAAGGTCCCTGGGCTGTGGAAAACATCTTGCTTGATCCCTGTTCCTAAGAAGAGACACCCCACCGACCACAACGATTATAGACCTGTAGCGCTCACCTCACATATTATGAAGACGTTTGAGAGACAGGTCCTCTCTTACATCAAGGCTAGCATGTCAACTCACATGGATCCTCCACAGTTTGCATATCAGCCCAATATGGGTGTAGATGATGCCCTCATTTACATGCTACTTGCTTAAATGCTTCTTTGACTTCTTAAGCACCTTCAGTACGATTCAGCCTCGACTGCTGTGCGAGAAGATGAGGAGAATGCAGGTGGATTCATCATTGGTCGGGTGTATGAATAGTGTCTCCAATACAATCCTGAGTAATAAGGGGGTGCTACAAGGAACTGTTCCGGCCCCGTTTCTGTTTACCATCTACACAATGGACTTCTAGTACAATACCGACTGCTTTCTCCAGGAGTACAGGAGAACAATTAAGGACTTTGTGGTCTGGAGCGACCACAACCATCTCCAGCTTAACATCTCAAAAATTGTGGATTTTCGGAGGAAGAGGACACAATCAATTCTGATCACCATCTGGGGTATAGAGGTGGAGATGGTCTCCAGCCACAGATACCTTGGTGTGCAGCTCAACAACAAGCTAGACTAAAAGAGCCACATGGAGATGGTGTACAATAAGGGTCAAAGCTGACTTTATTTCTTGAGGCTGAGGTCATTTAACATCTGCCATCCCCTATTGTGCAGCGTCTACCAGACAATGGTGGCCAGTGCTCTGTTCTTTGATGTGGCGTGCTGGGGAGAGGTTGCCCTAAAGTGCAAGTCTGAGTGCAGCAGGAAGTCCTTCCTATCAGCAGATATCAGATTGTTTAGTTTCCTATGATAATAATAACATTAATCACTGGTACTGTGTATACAGTTAAGACCTAGTACAGTCAAGATTTGCACTCATATCATCATTTGCACATTTTTATTTTAGTACGTTAGCAACCATTTTCTATAATTTACATACTAGATACATACTTTAGATACATACTTAAACCTGGATATCAGCATTTGAAGTTACCCTAACATAACTAAAGAATCATAGCTAGGCTAATATAACATAGGACAAGCATACACACAGGAATACATCATAAATATACTGGGATATGTTAATTATGAATTAAATGCGGGGACACGTCTGTGTCTATGTATATTGGGTGCTTTTCCATTGTCCTTTGCCGCATGGCCCGACTGTAAAACCGAACAGTGAAATTAGATGAATTGAGTTAATTTCACTCAAATAAAAAAGTTCATTGTACTTAATAGAAAAAAGTTGCATGAACTCAAAATTTGATTGTAGTAAACTGAACTTAAAATGATTGATGCAATAGATTTCTGATTCCCAGCATGCTTTGCGTCAGACTGTATAAAAAAAATAAATGTTGAAATTAAGTGTTATTTTGTGTGTTTTTGCACATGATTAACATAGGGAGACATATTTAGTGTTTAATGTTGTGTTATGTTGGGATTTACAGGAGTTATGTTAGTTTTGGGTTACCACTGTGGTGAAGAGTAGAGCGTGTGGTTAGGTTGAGGATGGGCTGCAAAACTTTTAAGACCTTATATACTGTATGTTGTTTATTACTGTATGTAATTAACATTATGAAGAGTGGGGCGAGGCTGAGAACTATGGGAGCGAAGGGATGCCGGTGACGTGATTGTTAATGAGACATTGTTCCTCTTCCACAGCTCTCGGCCCCGCCCCACTTGTCACAAAAAATTTAAGTTCTACTAACTTAAAAAAATTGAGTTATTTTACTAAAATGTTTTGAGTATTCTGAACTTATTGAATTTTAGAATGCTCCTGTTCTGACATCATTGCTTTGTACCAAATGTTAGTTTTTGCTTAGTCTTATGTAACTTTATTACTTTGAGTTTGATGAACTTAAATCATTTATGGCAAACGGTTTCCTCAACCCATTTAAGTGTATAGATGTTTAGACAGTTAGATTTGTTACCTGAATTCAAACTGAATGAGTGGAATAAATTTTTAAGTTAAGTTTACTCTAATGATTGACTAAACCAGCACTAAAATATAAGTGAATTTAACTTAATGTATATGAGTTTACAGTACTCATATTTATTGGTTTTAAAACTTAAATGGTTTAAGGCAATCGGTTTCCTCAAATGGTTTGGGTTTACAGTGGGTGAAGAGTTGATTTGTGGAGATCATTTGAAGTCACCAGAAATACATAACAAAGATGTTTCAGTTTTAGCATCTGCAAAGGCAACTAATGTGACTAAAGAGCTTTTAGATGTAGACTTGTTGGAGCCAGGTCTGTGATTTAAATGAAAAAGTCCAACGGGTAAAAGGTTTGCTGAGGCCTAGAGCAGAATCGATCATTGTGATTCCGACCAGATGTTACAACAGAAATATTATAATACAACAATTCATTAACTTCAGAAACAAAACTGCATTTGTCAGCCAGTCTATACTGGTATGGATTTTAGTTTAAATAATTGAGTTTATTACACAATAATGTTATGGTTATGATATTTTCCTGTTTAATAAGTGTCTCCTGTGTGACTTTCCTCAGGAACACGAGCTTCTTTCCATAATAAACACTCTGTGTTCAACCTGGACGAAAAACAGGAAAAAAGATTTAAAAGTACTAAAAACTTTTGAAATAATGCTACATGTGAGTATACAGCTTATTCTTCAAATTCTGTCATTCTATTTTGAATATCAAATAGAATAATTTCTGACTGCAGATTTTCCTCTTCCTCTAGTGTTTTTCAGAAAAGTTCGAACAATTGTGTGTGAATCTCAATTGCACAGATGCTTACACAGTAAGCACTGTTAACACAACTGTATTTGGTGACATGTATAGAAGATCTTGCAGCGGACAGACATCAGGTAAGGACATTTAACCTTTCATCATTACCCTGTTTCTTTCCCTTTTTGCCCAACCTTCATTCATTCACAGTGTGATCAATGGCCACCATAAATCTCACTAGCAAGGCTTCCTTCTATTAGTAGCTGAAAGCATTTAATAAGCCAGAATATTTAAAAAAAAAACAAACTAAATTGCATGGAGTGGTAAATATGTAACGTAATGGATTTTGCTCACATTATCCCACTTTTCTACTTAGATCTGAAATGTCCATCAAAAGGTAAGTTATTTGACTTTGTCTTCCTTATATCCACAATGTATCTTTTTTATTTTACTCTATCAAATAAGGAGTTGTTTTTCTTGCTGAACCAGATATGAAGCTGAAAATTATGCTAAAGAAAACTTTGTATTTAAACAATAACTGATTATTTTTCATACACGTACACAAACTGATTTTGAAATGTTGTGTCATGAATTTTGGTCTGGATGTTTCTAGTAACTCTTACTGTTAAATTTGAATTATTCCCATGAAACTCACAGTATTATACATTCATCTCTGTGTTGTAGCACATAGATTGTTGCTTTATTAATCTGTTGAAACTGTGTAATATCACATAGGTACAACAACGATCAGCCCAAATGCTGTTGAAAGTAAGCTTACTCAGTTTTTATTTCATATTCACATTTATGCAAACACAGATATTTTAACTCATTCACAAGTATTACAATTTTAACAGATCATTAGTTCACGTACATTTAGAATATACATTTATTAAATTATTTAAATCCAAGTTTTATGTTAGATCTAACTGTTTGAAAGTACATGAACTAAACAACCACTACTAAACAAACCCCTTTATTTAATATAGTGACAACAACTAGCCACAAAGTATCTCTTTCTCTGTCTGCTCTTTTTGATAAGCATCTCTGGGTTTTTTACTTGTTGAACCACATATGAACCTGAAGATAATGCTTGGGTAAAACTTTATATTCAAAGGATAACTGATTTTTTTCTCTTTCTCTCTTTTCTTGCAATAACACAAACTGTTGTAATTTACAATCCCTTCTTTTTTAATAGATATTTTTATAGTAACATATTTTTATTGTGATAAAACAGATTTCTTCAACAATCTTTGTACATATATCCACTTTCTGAGCACAGGCCTGGCATTAGATTGTTCTGTTGAAGCTAATTGTAACTCTGTTTTCTAATAAATCACATAAGGCACAATATTTTTTACAACGGTCGATTCAGTCACCACAGGTCATAAAAGTAAGCAAAGTCAGTATTATATTTCATATTCAAATACTCAACACAGATTACTGCAAAGATTTGACTGTCATGTGAATTGACATCATACCACATTTTTTAATACATAGGCACAACATCTTTAACAACAGTCAGCCCAAACATCACAGCTCCTGAAAGTAAGCAAATCATTATTGAAGACACAAATCTGTAGAGTTGCAATAAGAAGACTATAATGTTTTTATTTGCATTTAAAGGGTTAGTTCACCCAAAATTGAAAATTCAGTCATTTATTACTCACCCTCATGTCATTCCAAACCTGTAAGACCTTCGTTCATCTTCAGAACACAAATTAAGATATTTTTAATGAAATCCGATGGCTCAGTGAGGCCTGCATTGCCAGCAAGATAATTAACACTTTCAATGCCTAGAAAGATACTAAAGACGTTTTAAAACAGTTTATGTGAGTACAGTGATGGGCGATTTCAAAACACTGCTTCATGAAGCTTCGAACTGCCAAACTGGCAAAGTCATGTGATTTCAGTAAAGGAGGCTTCATTAAGTCATAAGTGTTTCGAAATTTCAATGGTTCATCACTGGGGGGCGTGACTTTGGCAGTTTGATACGCGCTCCGACATACTGATTCGTGTTTTGAAATCGCCCATCACTAGATATTGTTGAATAAAGTCGTTATTTGTTTTTTTGGCACACAAAAAGTATTCTCGTCGCTTTATAATATTAAGGTTGAACCACTGTAGTCACATGAACTGTTTTAAATATGTCTTTAGTACATTTCTGGGCATTGAAAGCGTTAATTATCTTGTTGTCAATGCAGGCCTCACTGAGCCATCAGATTTCATCAAAAATATCTTAATTTGTGTTTCGAAGATGAACGAAGGTCTTACGGGTGTGGAACGACATGAGGGTGAGTAATTAATGACAGAATTTTAATTTTTGGGTGAACTAACCCTTTAATACAGTAAGCATAAAATCCTACCTTTGTTTAGAAATTAATAGTGCAAATTTGATCAGATTTCAAGAAAACAGAAATTTAATTGGAAATATGCTTGATTTGCTCATATGTGGAGCTCAATCTTTTATGGCCTTATTTAATTCTGTTTTTAATGTGAATATGCAATATTTTGTAGATTTGTCAACAGTTTCATCAGAACCTACAGAAAGCATCAGTAAGTTTGTCTCTTGTGAGAGCAGCTTCATCTCTAATGAGTAGCATAATGCCTTCAGCATTTATTCAGAAGCCACTTTAACATGATAGGACTGTGCCCCCAGTTTCTTAGCTACACTCTTAGAAAAAAAAGGTTCTATACAGAACCTTAAAGGGTTTTGTCAGGCGCTTCATATATAGAACTTTTTATGGGTTCCCATCATAGGATCGTTTTATGGATTTAGTTGTAAGTAATTAATTTTATTACATTTTATGAGCTCGTAAACATACTTTATCACTACTTATACTTTAACATTGAGTCAAGAACCAAAGGATTCTATATAGAGACACCATTAAACCTTTTTCTAAGAGTGTAGGAGGAGTGTAATGTGGTCTGGAGTTGGCCATCTGTCATATTGTGCATATATGAGAGAGGTTCTTCTGCACAGCACCAGTGCAGTGTGTCTTTGTTTCAGTCATCTTCCCATCAACAGTCACTCTCCTTGACAAGGCCTAACACCTATAGAAATGCTGCTATCTGGCTGCTTTTGTTAACGGTCAAAGTCAACATTTATTCCTCATTCTGAAGTCCATGTATACATACTCGTACTCATTGACTTGCTGATGATTGGTTGATTTTGATATAGCAGGTGTACAGGTGCACTAATAAAGTTGCCAGTTTGCCAGTTTGTGCATTGTCACTAATTACTAATCTCACTAATATAGCTATTTACTAATCACTAATAATTTTGTACATTGCAATAATTACTAATATTTTTGTTTAAAAAAAAAAACTATTGATTTTTTCCCTATTAACCATATTAGACCAAGTCAACAAACCACTCATTTTATAATTTATCATGAATGCTCACATCACTATATCACATTTTAAGTTGACGATGGCTTCTATATCTCATGTTTTTGTGTGGTTTCCTCTTTTATTACAGTTCAAGCATTAAAAGATGACAATCAGAATCTCTGGAGTAAGTGTGAGAGCTGTGGGTCTTTCTGACCAATTGTTTTTGCTTGCCATTCTTCTCTTTCTCCCTGCAAATCTCTTTGTAAACTAAAATATTTCTTTTTTTTTCAAGGTACTGTTAAAATGTTTTCTGGAGCCCTCACTTTCTCTCTACTGCTGAATGTTGTTCTGTTCCTGTTGGTGCTAAAGAAGTACCTTAAGAAATCCCAGGTATGGTCTAAGGTATGGTCTTTATATCTTACCTTGGACCTTTTCACCATTACAATTTTTCTCAATCACTTTGGCACATTTTTCAAAACAATCTTAACATTCTCTAAACTGTAAGTGCAATTGTCACAACTGTTTGCTGGAACATCAGAAATGTAGTAACTTAAACCCAAAACATTTAATTCATGCTTCAAAACCTAGTTATTGTGTCAGTAAATTGGCCAGTGCCACCAAAATAAAAAGTGTTTTTGTCATTGTGTGAGCCATACTGGTCAAAATGTTTAGAAGTTTTGTACACTATGGAAATATTTCTTATATACAAATTGCATGTGTTTACTACTTTTTAGTTGACAGCTGTTTTCTACACTGTACAAGAATGTCAGTTTTGTCGAGCTGAATGCTCTTGGGTATCACACTGAGCTTTTTAGATAAAGATTTCAGCATTAAAGAAAGAAAAGTCAATACTGTAGTACTCAAAAAGAAAATGGACATTTGGTCACACTTTATATTAGGTGTCCTTATCTACTATGTACTTACATAAAAAGTAAGTACAGTGTACTATTTGTATTGCAAAACACTTTTGCTGCTATTGAGGTGGGATACGGGTAAGGTTAGGGACAGGTTAAGTGGTATGGGTAGGTTTAAGGGTGGGTTAAACTGTAATGGATGGGTCAACAGTGTAATTATGAATGTAATTACAGAAATTAATTACAGATGTAATTACATATGCAGGTATTTTTAAAATATAAGTACAATGTAAAAACATGTACACAATAAGTGCATTGTATCAAATTATTCATTTAAATGTTAGTACATAGTATTTAAAGACACCTAATATAAAGTGGACTTAACATTTTTATTTATACAGCACATATTCGTAGAAATGTGTTACATGTAAACTGAAAATTCAGTTGTTTGTTGTGGAAGAGCAAGATATGTAAGAATGTGTGGTGTTAGGGGAAGACATAATAGAATAGGCACTAACACCACACATTCGTACAAATCTTGTTCTTCCACAACCAGCAACTGTGAATTTTCACACACACACATTTCTACAAAAACAAACTGCTGTTGCTGTTTAGGGATTTAGACGTTCCTCCATGTTCAAAAATGGCAGTGATTGTGCTGGGCAAACTCCATATAGCCTACTGTATGCTTCCAATTTTTGATTGGTAAGATTGTTATTCCTATTTCATTACAATGGCAGGCCATTTGGCAATTCAGCAGACATTACAAACATTCAGTGTCACAGGTATTTATGGAATATACATGCATGTCTGACAGATTTTGATAACTGAATGGATCATTTTGCACGTGGAGGCTCACACGATGAAGGAATGTTTAGAAGTTGTGAAGAGTTTGACAGTTTCACTGAGAATCAACTCAGTTTTGATCAACAAGCCATGTGCATTTGGATGTCCAAATTGTAGACAATTGTACTTACTTTTTTGCACACATGTGCCAAAACACATGCAAATTGTTTAAATCAATAAGAAATCCAAATCTGATGTGAACAAGAAACGTGAACTTATTGTTTTGAGAAATAAAAGCCTCATTCGAGAATTGGGCCAAAGCGATTGAGAAAAACTGTAAAATGGAAGCATTGTGCTGGTATTCATGCTTGGCTTTTGTGAAAAGTAAAGCCTGCCTTTTTTGATTTGATTGGCTATCTCAATCATTTTGACATTGACCACCCTAAAAATTAGGGGTGAAACGGTTCTCGGTAAAAAATCGAAACGTACCGTTCTGCACACTCGGTTTGGCATGCACTTGCACCACGGTTCATCTCATATCTGACGACGCATACGCATCTATAATATGGTTTGTAGAAAATAAATAAAACAGACAGACAGAGTTAGGCTAATGTACGTTTCTGTCGATGGATACGCATTCTGGCTTCCCCTAAACTTTGTTCAATGCGAGTGCCGTATGCTCTATATGACCAGTCATTTACGCCGTCATCACCCGGGTGTTGACAGCGCGCGAGCGCAGGTGAGACCTGAACAGCTCACGTTGCTATCTGCGTTTAAACTAAACTCATTTAAGCCTTGCCAATTTAAACATTCGAGTGCAAGGCGCGAAAGAGAACTTACGCGCGCGCTGTGAGAAGATTTGTGCACTCATCCAAAGCGCGCACGCGGAAGCGCGTGTACAGCGCGCAAATATTGAGGTCTCTTTCAAGTCTTGTGTTTGAACGGACAAATTCACACAAAATGATGTCAACATGCCCGTCTTGGCGAGTATCCTAGCAAGCATATAGTCGGTTATGTCTTAATTGAACTTAAACACTCGAGAAAGAACGCATGTCTTCAGTATCAGTGTACTGATCCGTGTATTATGTCTTAAAGAGACAGCAGCCCTTGCATTCCTGCTGTCTGAAAGTGATGTTAATCAAACAACAAAAGACAAGGAAATCACTCATTGCTCATGACTGAATAGTAACTTAATAATTAATAATGATTGATCTTTATTTAATTTATACAGTGAAGATAACATGCAATGTTGTTTTACATTTTATTAGCTACTTTATTCAATTTCTGTACCTGAAAACTGGATACATGAAAAACCTGAAAAGCTTTATTTATTTGTATCTTTGATTAACTGTATTTATTTGTGCTGTTTGATTATTTGTTCTTATTTTCTTTATTTTTATTTGACAGTAGTACTTTTTTCCCTGAACATAGCACATACCGTACCGAAACCGTGAGCCTAAAACCGTGATACAAACCGAACCGTGAGTAATCTGAACTGTTGCACCCCTACTAAAAATGTAACTTATTTTCTTTTAATTTTTGTCATCTTAACAAAAAACAGAGCACGTAATGAAGAACAGCAGAGCAGCATCAGAAATATCAAATATTGGGGGAACAGTTTGGCCATATCTGATTATTTGGGCAACTTATCCTTCTCAGTTTCTATGGGGGTTACGGAACTAATACATAAAAGAGCATCCATATAAATAATAACAAGTACATACAGAGTATTTATGCATTATAGCATCTAATGCTACTGTACCTGTTCAGAATAAAAAATATAGTAAACATTTGATTAAAATTAACTGGAAATCCTTGAGTTGCTGAGATTTCAATCTTTTATAGTATTACTGTATTTTATTTTATTTTATTTTTATTTATTTATTTTTAAGAATGAATGTACTATTTTGTAGATTTGTCCACCACCTTACCAGGAACGTCCATTAATTAAGCCAGTAAATTTGTGTCTTATGAGAGCAGCTTTTTCAGTGATGAGTAGCATAATGCCTTCAGTAGTGACCATTCAAATTTTGTTAGGTAATGAAGAAAAAAAAAAATTTTCTTTTCTTTTCTTTTCTTTTCTTTTTACAGACAAATATACGTGGAGAGGTGAGCCTCTTACAGATTCAAGGGGTAGACAACTGATTTAGGTACACCAACTTTGTAGCTTTTGAAAAAGGGTTACAATGTGCAGGATACCTATCAATTGTTCAGCCATGTACACAACACATTACAGAGAAGAATGTTTGATTAATCACATTATTCTTCTTTTTCTCTCTTCTACCCTGCAGTAAATGGACATTTTACTGCTTCGGTAAGCTACTCTTTTTTTAAGCTGCTCTCTTCTATTTTTTAACAAGAAGTTGTGCATATATCTAATCGTGTTTTTTTTTTTTTTTCCATCAACAGCGTTTGAAAACAGTTCATCCATGCTGTTCGCCTGCCTTCTTGTTCCAGATGATTGTCTGGAATTGTTTTTCATCAGTTATTACATGTGCATGGCACAGTGCTGTCTTTGAATTTGTGGCTGACATCACAACAAGTACAGATTAATATACTCGTCCACACAGCCTGTGCATGTTTCCATTTCTAAATATGATTGTCCTGAATGTACATCCATAACTGTTATCCTTCATCTATTAAGTACCTCTGCTCATGGTTTTTGAAGTTGCTTTAGATAAGTGTATGCTAAATGATTAAATGCAAATGTAAATAACCCAGTGTGCACTATGATGATCCTGTTAGTTATGATATGGATTAAAAAATTATCTATACCTTTCAGGGATCAGGCCTTGAATGGTTGTGCCAGGGAGTTTCTTTTGAAAGGAACGAGGGCCAGGAAAAGTATTTACAGTTAAGCTACTGCTATAATAAAACTATTATATCCTGACTTTTTTTTAGCAGTTTTTTTATTTTATTGTTTATTTTATGCAATATGTTTATATTTTGGTATGTTTGTGTGTAAGAGGGTACAATCAGCATTTATGTGCAGAATTCTGGGTATCTCAGAATGTTTATTGTATTTTATTGATCTTTTATTGATGCTTCTGTGTGTGTAAAAGTGGCTCTGGCAATTATTTGCTGCAAAATGCACACAATAAAACAAGAAATATGATGTGTATCTTGAACCTCATTTAATGGCACTAATAAGTTCTCATTAAAAATATGAATGACATTTTCATTTTCTTTGTCTTCATTACCAAGATGTGGTTATGTGTTTGTTTCCTACCATATTATATTATATTATATTATATTATATTATATTACATTATTTTATTTTAACATATTCTCATGTAAAATCGCTTGTGGGTTCACAAAAAAAGAAAGAAAGAAAGAAAATTTCAAGCTGACCAACTATCCCTTGAAATCTGGCTTTGTCCATAAAAAAAAGTGTTGAACAGTTATTGTTTGTTTATTTCTTTTTATTTAATAAAATCAGACAGCTGCTTACGTCATTTTCTTTCTCTTTTGAGGACTAAGGCCGTGGGTACTTTTATTTTGACACACTTACAGGAAAGGCCCTTGTTTCGTTATGCTAAACACATTCGTGTCATGTGAAGACAACTCTCCTTCTTATCGCATGCCTGAGGCGCTCAGTGAGTATATCATGCTGTAAACATGCTGTATGGTTTTATATCTACTTGTTCTCCAGCTGTAAGGGCGTGGGTAACGTGAGCTTTAAGTTTATCTTCATAAGTTAGCAGTTTAGCAATGCTGTAATATGTCGCTCTCCGTAACACTTTGGGTAGACAACTGTTCAGATTACATACTTAACATTTGTGTTTTATGTAGCCTACTGCTAATTTGTTTTGTACGTTCATGTGCGTAGTCATGGAAACGGACGCGTCTCTCCTCGGTGTTGAACTAGAGCAGAAACAGCAAGAAGAACTGTATCAACAACTTTTGCTTCAGGTAACAGCTTTGACACAACTAAGCTCAGAAATGACATAAGTACTCTGCTGTGTTTCGAAGCAGGTCCCAGCTATAATCATTAACCTTATGGGAAGTCAGGTGTTACAGTAAACGAGCACTATTACCAATGCGTTTCAACTGTAGTGCAACAAAAATGCATATTTAAAGGGATAGTTCATCCAAAAATGAAAATGCTGTAATCATTTACAGGTTTGTTACAAACCTGTATGACTTACCTTTCTTCTGCAAAACACAAAAGGAGATGCTAGTGACTGACAGACTCACCATTCACATTTGTTGACTGAAAATTATTAAAAGTGAATAGTGGTGACTGAGTCTGTCAGCAAATATAATTTTGTTGTTTCCATTTGCTTCCATGACTTTCCAAAAGAGGGAAAAATATAGAGAGATTGATTACAGCAGTCACAAGAGAGAAATATGTCAAATTTGCCATCACTCCCTCAGCCGTTGTATTAGAAACACCCTCACAGCAGTGTAAAAATTTAAGTTTTTTTAGCTTTTACTATGAATATGTTAGCCTTAAGGTTATAAATAAGCTGGTGTGTTCCAAAACAATGACAAAATTCGCAATTAGGAGATATAAGCATTCAAAACTTAGTCTCTCACTTCCGCTAAAATGGATCACGGATTTTCATGACATCACATCACACTTCAGTTTCTCATCAGATCTTCTGTCCAATCAAATGCTCTCTAGAATCTGAAGTCCTCCTACACTATAAACAGACGCTGAAGCCTCAGCTGAAATCGGTCACTTGTTCACACATTTACTAGTTTCTACATGGTGAATGGCACATAGTGCACTATATAGAGGATAGGGAACGATTCAGACAGTGTAATTATGCTTTCCATTGATGCGAATGAGGTCCGTTTTCCCGTCAGTGTCACGTGAACCACCGCAGCATGAGAACAGTCTGCTCTGGTCCTGAGACACGAGAGCACAGAGCGGATCATATGGACGAGTCGGCGCAGACCACAAAATGTATCGGACCCATTTAAATTCTGCACAGAATGCTATATTTTAAAGTGATATAGAGGAGATTAAGAGGAGAAACGGTTAGTGATGAGAAGGAAACCAAAGCTTTACGGAGCTCAGAGGCTCTGGCCGAGCTGTAATATAAACGAAACGCTATTGGCTATTTTAAAAAAGGGGCAGGGCTGTTCGATATATCGCCCTGTCTTCCTGTTTCAGTTGAAATTACGTCAAAACAATGAATAATGCTGCGCGTTCCAACACTCTTCAGTGGGCCTTTAAAGGGTTAGTTCACCCAAAAATGAAATTTCTGTCATTAATTACTCACCCTCATGTCGTTCCAGACCTGTAAGAATATTTTTGATGAAATCCAAGAGGTATATGACTCATCCATAGACAGAAATATAACCACTACTTTCAAGGTCCAGAAAGGTACTAAAGACATTGTTAAAACAGTCGACGTGACTGCAGTGGTTCAACCTTAATTTTATGAAGCGACGAGAATACTTTTTGTGTGCAAAAACAAAACAAAAATAACGACTTTATTCACCAATATCTTCTCTTCTGTGTCATTCTCATACGCTGTTTACGTCCAGCACTTCCAGGTTCTATGTCAGAACGCCAACTAATTATTGGCCGGCTCCTGCGTCAGCATCACACACACGTTGTGCTGCTCACGTGTGCAGCTTTGGCCAATAGAGAATGAGAAGGTGACGTCACGGCATTTTCACTCGCGTTGCTTTTCGGTAAGGCATTGCCATATTAGAAGGATACGCTATCCATTGCCATGGTTACTTTGACAGTGAGATCGAGAGAAATAGCGACAGCGAGAGGGAGAGAGCAGCTTGTTATCTGTTTGCATTTTTGCGGTACGGCGCAGTTTCTTGGAAAGAAATGAAGAATAAGGAAGCGAAAGGAAAGGGGTTCTGTTAGGAGAGACTAAATAACACCGCCAAGCACCGTTATTTAAAAAAAACTGCTTGACATCAACAGCATCGAGCCGTACGACCTGCCAGCTACAGAATGGACGAAAGACCCAGAAGCACTACCACCTCTCACATACCCTGACATTGTCAATTACCTGGTAAAGCACTTTGTGACCCCTCCTTGTCTGTGAAAGGTGCTATATAAATAAACTTTACTTACTTACTGACATCGTCAGTTACCTGGTTTATATGGTATTGGTGTGGTGCCTACACAATGCAAGAGTTCAGATGCTTTAAGTCATTGTGCATTGTGTAGGCACCGCACCAATATCATATAAACCAGGTAACTGACGATGTCAGTAAGTAAGTAAAGTTTATTTATATAGCACCTTTCACAGACAAGGAGGGGTCACAAAGTGCTTTACAATAAAAATAACATCAACAAATAAAATAAATATGCATTAATATACTCTACAAATACCATCAATACAAATTTAATAACAGGCAAACCATATTGTTAATTAAAAGCTTGTCCAAAAAGATGTCTTTAGATGTTTTTTAAAAGACTCCACAGAACCCATAGTTCTCAACGTTAAAGGAAGAGAGTTCCAGAGCCTTGGAGACAGAAGGCACGATCACCTCGTGTCTTAAGATGTGTTCTGGGAATAGTTAAAAGGTCTTGGCCTGAAGACCTCAGGGACTGACCAGGGGTAGGTGCATGCAATAGATCCTGTATATAAGAGGGTGCTTGACCATGCAAGGCCCTGTAAGTAATAACTAAAATTTTAAAATGCACTCTAAAGTTAATAGGAAGCCAATGAAGGGCCTTAAGCACAGGAGTAATATGCGACCTCCTGCTGGACCTAGTCAAAAGCCTAGCAGCTGCATTCTGTACAATTTGTAATCGATCCATAGAAGATTTGTTCAAACACCTGTACAAAGCATTACAATAGTCCAACCGTGAAGAAATAAAAGCATGAACAAGCATCTCCATTTCTTTTTCCAAAACCATAAATCTAATCTTAGCAATGTTCCTGAGATGGAAAAAACAGGAACGAACGACAGACTTTACATGACTGTTAAAACACATTGATCTGTTAAAAATAACACCCAAGTTTCTTATGTCACTGCAGTCAGAGGATGATAGACCACCAATGATTTGCCTAATCTTAGGAATAATGTTGTCTGGGGCAATAATCAAGTTGCAGAAAATTGTCTGCCGTCCATTTGTTAATGGAGACTAAACATTCCTGCAAAAAAGACAATTTGTCTATATCAGGACTAAAAGACATATATAATTGAATGTCATCAGCATAAAAATGATAAGATATTATTTTGAAACTGCTAATAATCTTGCCAAGAGGAAGCATATACAGATTAAAAAGCGTGGGGCCGAGTACAGAACCTTGTGGCACACCACAGGACAAAGAAACAGAATTTGACATAAAAGATCCTATGGATACGGGAAAAAAATGTCAGAAAGTTAAGAAGAAAACCAGTCCAGAGCTGACCCAGAGATGCCCACCAGAGAGTTCAGTCTACCAATCAGAGTGCAGTGATCAACAGTTTAAAACATCTAGGAACCTGGCCTAGTCTAAGAGATAGATTTATAATTGAGACCAAACACGGGACAATAGATGTAATGGATTTCATTAACAGAGATGTAGGCAAAATATCCACAGGGCTTTGGGAAAGCTTCATCGTACCCACTAACTTAACAATGTCATTCAGGGTAGTGCTTCTGGGTCTTTCATCCATTCTGTAGCTGGCAGGTCGTATGGGTCGATGCTGTTAATGTCAAGCGGTTTCTCTAAATAACGGTGCTTGGCGGTGTTATTTAGTCTCTCCCGAGAGAGCCCCTTTCCTTTCGCTTTCTCCTTCTCCATTTCCGGGGCATGCTACCCGGAAGAAAATTTTGTACATTTTAAAGATAAATTCATTAATCTGGTGCACTTTGAGAGTTCAAAATTAAGAGCTCCAACCCATGTTCAGTGTGCAAACTGAACAAAGAAAAAGTCTTGTACCTGAACTTTAAAGGGGACTCTACAGGGCTTGTGCGCTAGAGATGTGCAGATCAGCTCTAACATCACCTAAATCCGCTGTTAAAAATAAATCATCCACCCATCAACTTCCCAAACCTACGATATTCTCTGATTTAGATATATAGTTGAGCTCAAAAGTTTACATACCCCTTGCAGAATCTGCAAAAATGTTAATCATTTTAACAAAATAAGAAGGATCATGAAAATTGCATGTTATTTTTTTATTAAGTACTGTCCTTAATAAACTATTTCACATAACAGTTGTTTACATAAAGTCCACAAGACAAAAAAATAGCAGAATTTATAAAAATGACCCCATTCAAAAGTTCACATACCCTTGATTCTTAATACTGTGTGTGGTTACCTGGATGATCCACGACTGTTTGTTTGTTTTGTGATGGTTGATCATGAGTCCCTTGTTTGTTCTGAGCAGTTAAACTGAGCTCTGTTCTTCAGAAAAATCCTCCAGCTCCTGCAGATTCTTCAGTTTTCCAGCATCTTCTGCATATTTGAACCCTTTCCAGCAGTGTCATTTGAAATGTCTCAGTGCGACTGGTTCAGGGCTTTTCTGTATTAGCTCAGGCGCTATGTGCAAAATTTGAGGTGAAATGTTCACTTTTTCATAAAAGCATGAAATTTGGTACACTTGTACAGTTTGGGGCCCTGAACATTTTCAGAAATGGAGCCATCACAAAAAAGCCTTGTGGTCGCCATGGCGACCATTTTACTTTCCGCCATAACCAAATTATGTATTTTGTATCATATCTACTGAATCAAACATGATAACACAGAAAAGGTGATGTCTACCCCTATGTTTTGATGATCAAGGATTACAATGATACCATATAAAACATCATAAATTGTTCAAGTGAATAGTTAATGATGAATTCAGTGACGTGAGGAGGAAATCACAGTATCTGAGAATCTGGGCTAGACTTTATAATATGTGACCCTGGACCACAAAACCAGTCAATTTTTTGAAAAATTCAGCTGAAAGCTGAATAAATAAGTTTTCCATTGATGTATGGTTTGTTAGGAAAATTATTTATACGTTAAATATTAAATACACAAAACAGGTAATCAAAAATCTAGACTGTCAAAATAACTTAGTAGTAACCTAATTCATAGTAATAATAATACATGGCTCAATTTTTTAAGCACCTTCTCAAAACCATTCTGAAGCATGCTTCTATACTGCAAGTCAAACAGCCATAATCTAAGTGATAACAAAAATAAGAGTTCACCCATTTTACACAGCCTGCTGCTCATAACTGCATAGAGTGCACTGGCCACGAGCGATGACGTCGTGGAGGCTGTGTGTCGGACCCACAGACACATTTAATGAGGAAAGTTAATATGCACGTTTTAGCCAGAAGTTTCGTCTGAATTGCACGTTTCTACTTTCACATGCAAATGACTTGTTGCACTTATGATAAACATGGTTGGCATCAATTCTAGTAGGCTACAACGTAATTACTCTTTCAAAACGGTCTGTTTTCCCCTGCCATCGTTAGCTGAAGCTGTGTCAACAAGGCACGGCTGCAGAGTGTGAGTTGCTCCGTCTCACACGCAGCCTCCGAGGAAGAGAAATTCTCCAGTAATGTACAGAAACAGAATTGATAACGTCAGAGTTTATCTATACAACACAGGCTTGTATAATAATTTAGCCGCTGGGCTCGTTACCAGGTTTTGGTACCCGCGCCTACCTGTAGCCTAAACTACAGCTGGTTAAAGGCTCGCACACCCCGTCCGCATGCAGGACGATCCGCGTGTACAACAGGGCATGTGTGAGTGACTTGAGAGCTTCAAAACAGCAGTCCACTAAATCCGTTTTTCTGCGCTCACTGACAAAGGAGTATACTTTGAAAGGCTCGCGTGCTCAACTGTGCGCGAGATGCAGCGGAACGTGGAAAATAAAGTATAACTGGTCCTTTATGCCAGTGGAATGGCAATCGCGCCTGCCTATTAATCGGCCTAATTTGCAGCACAATCGGCCAATGCCGATTAATTAAATGCCAAAAATCGGCCCGATATATCGGCCGGCCGATCAATCGGTCGACCTCTAAAACAAATGGAGTCTCTCGTGGCTGAAGTTTGGAGTTGAGGCGGCAAAAGAGTCGTTGGTTTAACTTTGCGGCAAAACTTAACTTAGAACACGAGACTCTCGACGTAAAAAGAAAGGAAAGATAAAGTAAAAGAAAAGAAATGTGAGTAAAAGTTGGATGGCTTGAATGAGCTGCTTGTCTGCCCTTCATCGTCTGTTCTTTGTCTTAAGCCATATTCTTATTCTTTGTTCTTTTGAATTACACTCAATTTGTCTTAGTGATCTGACTATTTAACTTAGGTGTTTGGTTCAACCTCTTTGAGGAGTTCTGGCTAATCAGGTATCGTCTTGTTTCAAAGGTGGCTTTTTCTCCTCCCCGATCATAAACTATGTGTTGTCTCAGGGCCTCTTGAATTCCTGCTCTCGGCAGAGAATATAGAGAGTACAGTTTAGACATGATTTCTATTAAACGGAATATGATACATTTTACACAGATTTCATTCAAGTCATGATTTGAATGGAAAATAGAGATTTAAATTCATATCACACAAGGCACACTTTCAATCAACCATTCACTAGTTATAACATTTACATGAACTGTGAGTGTTTTAGAGCATAACTGGTCACATGTAGAATATGTAGACATGATATAAAATTTATGCAGTTGAAAGATGTTTGATAAGTCTGTTTCAAATTGTTTTGGAACAATTTGATGCAGTTTATTTTATATCACAGTCTCTGTGATTTTTCTTTTGGATTTTCAGCTGTGTCACTCAGAGGTCACTTAGAAGAAATAGGCCTGCATTGTCTCTCTGTCTCTTTTGATCTGGGGATCAAAGACTCTTTATCTTTTTGTGGCTTAATTTGTGTTGTCTTTTCACCCATTTGGTCACCCAAATTGCTTAAGTTTGCCCCCCCTTTCTTAGCCAGGAAGCATGCATGGCCATAAAAGTACTCGGCAGGGAGGGTATCAGTAGACAGACCGGAGACGCGAATGACAGTTTCTCTGGGTTTGGGTCCTGTGTGTTGATAAGACTTGTATGGAGTTATGTTTTGAAAGAATCATCTGAACGATTCATGTTGTGTTGAGTTTCAAAAGCTTAATCCTTTTGTTCATTAACCCTGACAATACAGTGACTGTAAAGAGTAGAATAT
Organism: Mylopharyngodon piceus; assembly: GCA_039654765.1. Lineage (NCBI taxonomy): Eukaryota > Metazoa > Chordata > Actinopteri > Cypriniformes > Xenocyprididae > Mylopharyngodon > Mylopharyngodon piceus. Next base: position 65,511 of record JBCHWC010000076.1, read on the forward strand.
TCAATATAACCTTAGCAAAATAGCTTAAAAAGAATGTCAGACACAAAGATTTACTTCAAAAATCTATTTCAGAAACACGTTTGTTTGAATGTTTTGTTGTTGTTGTTGTTGTTGTTGAACCTATTCTTCAGTCTTCTTCACAGTCTCTTCCACATTGACACAGAGCTGTTCACTTTAAGGAAGCTTTTTACATTTGCAGTGCCGACCGGCAGCCTTTCTTGCAGCCACAGCTTAAGAGTTCAAGGATGGTCTGGCTTGGCTGTAGAAGAGTTGACCACAATGGTCTCCAAATGCTTGGGTCCAACCAACCCCAGTCTGTTGCCACCAGTACATCCTTAGTTGGGAGATTTGGCCTCTGTTGTCATGTCATCTGGATTCCAGATATCCCAGCTATCTTCTTGCCCCTGGTTGCAAATGCAGATACTGTGTCACAGCCAGTGAAGGCATGGAACACAGGAAGGGCCTTGGATTTGTAACTGCCAGTAGTCTCCACATCCTGATGACATGGGCCTACAACCAGTACACTGAATCAAGACTATCTGCTAATCTGCTTGTCACCATTGACAACTGGTGTACCATGAGACGACAAGAAAGAGTTTCACTTTATTTTAAGGTGTCTTTGTTACACTGCAATTATACATTTAATTACTGAGTAATATTAAGTAACTACATGTACTTACTTTAGGGTTAGGATTGGGGTTTGGTTTGGTTTAGGGTTAGTTGCATGTAATTATCCATAATTTATAGTTATTACTGGAGTAACTAGATGTAACATACGTAACAATGACACTGTAAAATAAAGGGTTACCCAAGAAAGTCCTCATTTTCTGTTATGGCACACTTGCCTGCACAAGAATCAAATCAGAATGCCTCTTGCATACATGAAGAGGCAGATACAAGAATACTATTCCATGTGGCAGATTCTGCAAGAAAAGGATTTAAAAAGATCACCCTGTGAGGAGATGTGGGTGGCGATTGGAGACCATTGTGGTCAAGCTAGTCAGGCAAGCTAGTCCACTCCTAAGTTGTGGCTGCAATACAAAAAAAGCCACCTTAATGTGCACAGCTCTGTGTCAATGTAGAGGAGACTGTGATGGAGACATGAGCTGCATTTCCACTGTCGGGCCAAAGGCGAGTGTGCCAAAGCGGGCCAACTGGGGCTTGAGGAGTGGTCATGAACAATGGCGGAGTTTACCTGAGTCAGGAGACGGTCAACACCGCTGCTTATTTCCCATGTTTCCCTGTCATATCAGGCTACCAGCTAACTTCAACATTTAAGACATTTTAAACAATTTTCAGCTAAAAGCTCACTTTCAGACACCAGTGAGTGTTAAAAATAACTTCCTTGTGATCTGATGGGGATTCTGATCACCGTATGAGGCAGAAATATACTTATATGTGATGCTAAAGTCTACTTATGCTAATCATTGCGATAATAAATACACACGTTTATGGAAAATACCAGAAACTGTTTGAGGAAAGTAGACGACTCGTATATGATTATAATCGTGTATTTATTTGGTTTAATGTTTTATTAGTCTCTTCCCTGTGCCTTTGTTGATACTGGACTAAAGCATCCGTATATCTGTCACACACTCCGGTTAACTCGTTTAACTCATAACTCCTTTTTTTCCTCTCATGAGCTCCCTCTGTTGCTCTGGCTGAAAGGATAACAGTATAGAGAGACAGAGAGATCGCTCAAACCTCCTCAGATTGCAATCATCGCATAATTTTGAGAAAAATTAATAGAAATGCTCAGAAATGTGACAAACATATGATATTTATCAATATTTTTCTAAATGTGTAAGCCTTTTGTGCATTCTTGTGATCGTAAATAAATGGAAGCAGCAGGTGCAACTGAATAGGTATGTGTTCTCTTTTTATGTGAAATGGTAAAAACCAGTTTGATTCAGCATGATTGATGTGAACTCTTGACACAAATTAATAAATTACTATTACTGTAATGTTTTTTATTGTAAAACATTATGTCAAATATTGATGTTGGAATCTTAAGTCTTTAAGTAAAGACAAACGTTCACTTCTGTCATGCTCATTTTGTGATCTAGCTGGTGTTCAGTCAGCTGATAAAATGGTGAGGTCGTGTGACGTTGTTCTGTGGAGGCATGTTAAGGGCGGGTTTTAGGGAAGTGCTGTGGGGCTACTGGCCCGACAGTGGAAAAGTGGCTATTGAAGAATAGGTTCAAGAACAAAACAATCAAACGTGTTTCTGGAATACACTGCTCAAAAAAATTAAGGGAACACTCAATCATCACAGTATAATTAAACTTAAAAATTAAACACAGTCAATTAAACTTCAGGGATATCAATCTGTCCAATTAGGAAGCATAAGTGATTGTGAATCAGTTTCACCTGCTTTGGTGCAAATAAAAGTGCCCGGTCTCATTTGGCTTGAGTGTGTAGGCAGTTTTTCGATGACGGAGGCATTGATGCCATTGACTGGCCCTCATGTTCCACAGACCTGAATCCAATTGAAAACCGCTTGGACATTATGTATTGGAGCATCCAAAGGTCTGATCCAGGTATGGGAGTAGATTTCCCAGGACACCATCCATCATCTAATCAGGAGGAGCATGCCCAGATGTTGTTGTGAGTGCACACAGGCACGTGGGGGCCATACTCACTACTAGGGCTCTATGGTTATGACAAAAAAATTGTCGATTATTCCCTTGAAATTAATTACGATTATCACAGTTTACACTGAATTATGTTTTGAATAGCTTTATATAATTGTTTGAAGCAACTGCATGCCATATTTTAATATGAAAATAAGCAAGCTAAAAACACTCTTCCTGAAAACTGAAAAACTTTTACTTTTCTATAGCATTAAGCCTCAAATGTCATTGGTTTGGTTTCTTTTTTAAATAAAAAAGTAAAAATATATGGTATATGGTAATGTTATACCAAAACTAAAATTAAAACAATAACCTGTAGAAAGAAAAAACACATCTTAAACACACAAAATAATGTTCTGTAAGTGGACATTTTTTGTTGTTGTTTTGTTTTTTGTAATTGCACTTTTGAATGATTACATAATTGCGACATCCGTAATTGTAATCACGATTAGAAATTTGATTCGTTGTGCAGCCCTACACACCACTGACTTACATTATGAGTTGCTGTGATGAACTTAATGCAAGTTGGATCAGCTTGCAACTTCAGTTTTTTACATTGATTTTTGGTGTGATTTTTGAACCTAGCCCTCAGTGTGTTGATGATTTTGGTTTCCATTGACTGTTGTCACAATTTTGTTATTAACAAATTACAGAATGTATATGAATAAAGATTTTCAAATTGAATATTTCATTCATTGAGATGTGTGATTTAAGTGTACCCTTATTTTATTTTTATTTTTTTAACAGTGTAGATTTATTTGAAGTAAATCTTTGTGTCTGACATTCTTTTTAAGGTATTTTGCTAAGGTTATATTGAATATTCTACTCTTTACAGTCACTGTATTGCCAGGGTTAATGAACAAAAGGATTAAGCTTTTAAAACTCAACACAACATGCATGCAACAGACATGATATTATAAAGTCTAGCCATGGTATCATTGTAATCCTTGACCATCAAAACATAGGGGTAGACATCACCTTTTCTGTGTTATCATGTTTGATTCAGAAGATATGATACAAAATATATAATTGGGTTATGGCAGAGAGTAAAATGGTTGCCATGGCGACCATGAGGCGTTTTTGTGATGGCTCCATTTCTGAAAATGTTCAGGGTCCCAAACTGTACAAGTGTACCAAATTTCATGCTTTTATGAAAAAGTGAACATTTTTTTCACATATCACCTGAATATGCAGATCAGCCTGTGATACTGAGTGTCTTCCAGACATTCAGCGTTATGCGTTTTCATCTTTTACTCTTATTTCTGAGCATTTGATGTTTTGTATTGATCATCTTTAAATTGATTAAGTAATTCACCTTTCGCCGGGAGTTTGATTGACAGGCGATCTGACCAATCATGATGCTGAAACAGCCATTTTGTCTGACAAACAAACCAGACAGGAGAGTTAATAAATTAACGTTGGTGGACTTGAACTTAAAAAATGGTGTGTATTGATGTCTTTCTGCGGGTTGAAACAACATACTTTCTAATGTTATTTCATGTTTATTACTAGTAGGAAGAGATGATTGGTTCATGTGCCGCTTGAACTGAGACGCTACAGCGATCTGTCACGACACATTAAAGAGCCACAAAACGGTATTTATTGTTTGAATTTCTTAAAAAAAATTGACAAAATTTGAAAGCTGAGAGACCTGAGACTTTGTTTCATACCAAAAGTAACCTGCTCTGTCTTGTTTGTTGACGTGTTGTCAGTGTCCTCTTTGCTCCGCGATGTATTTTTCACTCTGAGAACATGATGTGGCACCATGGCTTGTCAGACAAAACAACATTAACTAAGTAACTAAGTTACTTAGTCTTTGCAAAGGGTCAATTAGCACTGCTTCAAGTTTACTTAGACTGTAAAGGCTAATAAAGGGAATTTCCAGTAAGGACAACAGAATGTTGCTTGACCAATCTAAATAGGGTGAGCCTTACCTCTGTTTATTGTAATATTACTCTAGCTAAGTGTACATGGGGAAACCATGGCATGACCAAACCAAAGCTACTATCACAGAAAGTCATGTTGGTCGGCTTATATCTGTAGTTGTGGTCATGACCTCAGACAAGAGATAATGCTGCTTTAATTCAAGTGTATACAGATCTATGGGGACTAAAAAAAAATCTTTTAGAGAGAGCAAGCCTGGGAGCATCCCTCTAAATAGTATAGTCAACTGCCTCTGTCCAGTGACCAAGACTGGCGAATTTGTGATCGTGGGAAATGCGTAAAACAGCCAGCACAAGACCCTGAGCGACATTGCATTGATATCCAAATGACTGAATAGAGTATAAAGTAAAGGGTTAAATAGAATAATCAAGTGTCTAGATAAATTATCATATAAATGACCAATAAACAATTGGCATTCCAAGCTAAATTCAAGGTCATAACAAAATGGAGTCAGCTAACAATTTAATTGGAATAAAAAACTTTGCACACTGAAAAGACCGAACCCACAGGAAACCTTCACTAGTTCTGTTGGAAACCGTCGTTGGGACAGTTGGGCAGGCCTTACGCACTATTAATTTATTTACTCTTTATCATACAATACAGCATCTGTGTGAGTTCCAGATTGTAAAAATTAAATGTTTAATTTTGGGGTGAACTATCTCTTTAAGTCAGAAAGAAAAGTTATGCACTTTCATTTGTCTGATTAACCATTTTTTTATTAGAATTTATTAGAATATTCTACTTTTGCATTGTCATCCAGATTATATATATATAGAGAGATCTGTTTGTATATGTTAGTACACCTGACTTTTTATCCATGTTCGTAAATTGACTGTATATGTGTATGTATATATGTAACATTATCACTACCACTGTTTTTTGGAAAGAAATTAAAGAAATTAATACTTTTATTCAGCAAGGATGCATTAAATTTATCAAAAGTGACAGTATAGACATTTATAATGTTGCAAAAGCTTTGTATTTCAGATAAATGCTGTTCTTTTGAACTTTCTATTCATCTAATAATCATGAAAAAAATTGTACACAACTGTTTTCAACATTGATAATAATAATAAATGAGCAGCAAATCGGCATATTAGAATGATTTCTGAAGGATCATGTGACACTGAAGACTGGAGTAATGATGCTGAAAATTCAGCTTTGACATCACAGGAATAAATTGCATTTTAAAATATATTCAAATAGAAAACAATTATTTTAAATTGTAAAAATATTGCACAATATTATTGTTTTTGCTGTATTTTGGATCAAATAAATTAAGCCTTGGTGAGCAGAAGAGACTTCTTTTAAAAACATTTTAAAAATCTTACCGTTCAAAAACTTTTGACTGGTAATGTACACATATATATAAAGTTAGACACCCTATTGAATTCCATGGTTTTCTGTATCAAGACAATAATAAAAAAATCATCTGGCCCTTGGCAGGTCCTAAAATTTGGAAAATAAAACCTCAGATGAACAACAACACATGTCATGACATATTACACCGTATCATTATTTATTTAACAAATACAAAGCCAAGATGTAAAAGCCATGTGTGACAAACTAAGGACACCCTATGATTCATTTGCTTATAGATCCACTTTTAGCAGCAATAACTTAGTAATCATTTAAGTAAGTAATCATTTTCTGTATGACTTTATCAGTCTCTCACATCTCTCGCATCTGCAGTACCAAATGCACAAATGCAAATGTTTATCATGAAGTTGTAAATTAAATTTCATATCATGTGGTAACTAAATTAGAGAACAAGTCTAAGACAAAAATATTATTTGTTTTGTCCAACATTACAGACCATGGGAAAAATGCAAAACGACAGTCCCCCTTCCAAAGTCATCCGTCCACAGCCAGGTTAGTCTGATATTTCAAAACATCTTCTCAGGACTGGTGAGGACCAGTATATTTAGAGTGCTTATTGGTGGTGTTTGTATTTATTATGTCATCAAACCCATCCAAATTCATCTGAATTTTCTCTCTATGCCAGGCATGTGCGTGAAGACCTCCTCAGTGTCAGACAAACAGAAGGTCTTTCTGAATATTTGTCAATCACAAGCGGTACCACCCCCTCCTCATCTGTCCCAGGAAGCACTTGTGAAACTACTGGAGTCAGAGGACCCGACAAGTTACAGAGTGCCCATGAGTCTCGGCGAGCCACACACAGAAGTGGACAACAGTGAGAGATACAATCACATTTTCAAATTTGCTCCATTCTCCTTTTATTATTGTTTTCCCTAATCCAATCTAAAATCCATTGTTTGACGCCAAAAAGGAAGGAAATAAGGTGTCATTAACTCAGGGTTCCCACGCGCCTTTGAAAGTACTTGCAAGTACTTGGATTTCAGACACATAAATTGGAAGGTACTTGAAAACAAATATTGGTCTTTGAAAGTGCTTGAATTAAATTTGAAATAAATTTTGTGAAAATTATAACACGCCCCTCATAGTCCTTGTATATTTGTTTTGGAATACTATTTTACAATCAGTTTCTGAGTGTTTTTTCTATTGCGGTACTTCCCCTTGCTTGTTATTAGGCGGGGTTTGGACATTTGAGCTGTGACACTTGCTGTGTCCGAAATAAACATTCTTGTAGGGGTGCCAGGAAGCACTTGTGAAACTACTGGAGTCAGAGGACCCGACAAGTTACGGAGTGCCCATGAGTCTCGGCGAGCCACACACAGAAGTGGACAACAGTGAGAGATACAATCACATTTTCAAATTTGCTCCATTCTCCTTTTATTATTGTTTTCCCTAATCCAATCTAAAATCCATTGTTTGACGCCAAAAAGGAAGGAAATAAGGTCTCATTAACTCAGGGTTCCCACGTGCCTTGAAAGTACTTGCAAGTACTTGGATTTCAGACACATAAATTGGAAGGTACTTGAAAACAAATATTAGTCTTTGAAAGTGCTTGAATTAAATTTGAAATAAATTTTGTGAAAATTATAACACGCCCCTCATAGTCCTTGTATATTTGTTTTGGAATACTATTTTACAATCAGTTTCCGAGTGTTTTTTCTATTGCGGTACTTCCCCTTGCTTGTTATTAGGCGGGGATTGGACATTTGAGCTGTGACACTTGCTGTGTCCGAAATGAACATTCTTGTAAGGGTGTGCGATTTTGATCGTGGACGATTGAAAGGTCTCCACGATATGCTTTTGAAGAAATATTGTTGTATCGTGCTATAGTGCTTTCTCTGCCTCCGTCTCAACATACTGTGTAGTACAAAGCGACAAACATTCACATCACATGTTAACACAGCGGTAGAGTTATACTCACGGAACACTGCAGTTATTCACAATCACAAAAGTTTATTATTTGCATGAGTTTTAAAGCCTTGCCGGTTAAACATTTTATTTGCGTGCTGGTCTGACACGTGCTTTTCTGAGCGATACACCCGAAGCGCGCACACTCTAAAAGCCTGTCAAACGCTGCATTTGCTGGAAAAAAGTTATCATTCGCATCTTATTCTGCTAATACTGTCAAATACACACAAGGTTTACACCATAGGTTAAGTGTAAAGTGAAAGTAAACAGTTGAGAGAAAATCGAATGCGTGTCAATATATTAGATGCGCTCAAGAGCCTTAAAGGGACAGACAACACATGCTGTGACTTGTCCTTAAAGGGATAGTTCAACCAAAAAATGAAAATTCTGTCTTTATTTACTCACTCTAAAGTTGTTCCAAACCTGTATTAATTTCTGTCTTGTGCTGACCACAAAAGAACATATTTTGAAGAACGTGGGTAACCAAACATTTGCTGGTACCCATTGACATCCATAGTATTTTCTTTCCTACTATGGAACTCACTGGGGACCAGCAACTGTTTGGTTACCCACATTCTTCAAAAAAAACCTTGTATGTTCAACAGAAGAAATTTATTCGGGTTTTAAACAACTTCTACGGTGAGTAAATAATGACAGAATTTCCTTTTTTTCCCAATTTCTTTAATACAGTAGCTTTAACAAGAAACTCATAAATTAGTATTTTTTATCTTCATCCACTTTATCTGAAAGTCTGTCATTCTTTTTTCTTTTTTAATTTGTTACCTTAACTTTTTTAATATATATAATATATAATATAATAAATGGTGCTTTAAAAAGTCCTTGAAAGTCCTTGAATCTGGTGTTCATGAAAGAGTGGGAACCCTGTTAACTGTGAATGGCAAAACAACCACCTTAATTTTTGATATGCATTCTGAATATTTTTATGTTTGCCAGGCTCACAAGGCTGTGCTGTGTATGATGTCGTGATCAATGATGAGTTCTTCCAGAAATGTCAGGTATGTGTCTTGTATGTGAATGTATACATTGAAAGTACCTCAGGAATATGCATTTATTGTGTAAGGAAGTGGGTTTTGCCAGCCCACTCATTGGACGTGTTATGGTCCAAGATGGAAAAATAAAAATGATGTCCCAACTCGCAAATGCACTATGGTGCAAAAGATGGTGTTTTAGTTATATACAGTGAGGGGTAGTTATTATTGCAGAGATGTGACAGAGCATTATAAATAGCTCTTGATACTAACAATCACATTTAATCTCTGTCTCCTCCGCACCCGGAATCACACATCATATAATAACCACTTGGTAATTATACTTTAATGTACTGTATATGTGTGCATGCGATGTGAGTTTATTGTAGCGGGGCAATGAGTGCATTGAATATGAATGAACTAGAGTTATGTGCATCCGGACCATAGCAGTAACAGGACAGGCAAATTAAAATGTGTGTTTGTCAGAGCCAGCGCCATCCTGCCACCAGATCAGGTCTCCCTCTCCACATTTATCATCACTGTCTATGCTTGACCCAACAGAAAGATACCCTGTTCCAGCAATTTCTTATTGCAGTTTCTTTGGAGGGACTGGAAAACAAATACAACCTTGAGTTAAGCAGAGGTCAGCCTAAATACAGAACATCTGATATTCATTTTCCTGCATGTGTCTACTTCAGAACATTCCTTTTGCATGCCATGTTCACTGATCCTATCCTTTTTTTTTTCTTTTTTTTTTTTAAGATATTAAGATTTTGAAGAACAGGAAGTTCATGGGCTCTGTTGCAGAACAAAACATTCGTACCAAGAGCAAGCCAATTATCCAGGAAATTGACTCAAAGTGAGTTCTTCATCTCTTTGGTGGATTGAGGGTGGTGCTGAAGCGGGTTGTAAGAAGGAGTGTGAGATCGACTCTAATAATACAACTAATATTCATTACTAGGTCTACTCTTTAAATTATTCTCAAAAATTATTGGAATCTATTGAGCCCCGCATATGACATGCAGGAAAAAAGTATGTATATTGTGGCCATGAATTAACAATTTGTTCCCACAACTTACTAATACGTCAGCACATTTTACTAATTTGTTCCTTTGTTTTAAGTAAATCATGCACACAATATAATAATTTGTTCCCTCGTTTTACTAAATCATGGCCATGTTGTAATAATTCATTCCCTTGTATTAGTTCAATCAAAATGCAGAAACAAATTAGTTCAGCGTGGCCACGAATCACTAAAACGAAGGAACGAATTAATAAGTCATGGGAGCAAAATTCTTAATTCGTGGCCATGATTTAACTGAAATGAGTGAACAAATTCTTAACTTGTGGGATAAATTAATTATAATTAATTATAAAATATTTTTGTCTGCATGTCATGTCTGGGGCTCCTTAGGAATCAGCTGTTAAATTGTTTCAGAAAATTCAAATACTAGAATAGAACACCAGTGTCTATGTTAACTTAAATCTGTAGAATGATTTAAATTATTTCAATAACTTTACAGTTCAAACAATAGAAGTTTTGACAAAAAACTAATTTGTTTTATAAAATGATAAACCTCACATTCAGAATTATAAATGATTATGTATTTTACATATAATTGGTCTAAACAAAAAAATGGCAGATGGGCTGAATGGAAATGCAAATTCACTCTTTGAAAGTGGATGGCTCTTATGGAAAAGAAGAAATACAGCAGTTACCCCTGTACATAAAGCAGCGCTGTGACATAACAACTGTATTAGGCATTATACAGATGTAGAACATGTCTTTGAACTCGCTGTTGGTGAGAAGGGAGCGCAAAAGTGCAGCTGGTATTTGTGTATTGATATAGTGAAAAATGAGTATCAGTGTGTGCACTAACTTGGATGGGTTAAATGCAGAGGACAAATTCCGAGTATGGGTTACCATACTTGGCCTTCACGTGTCACTTTCACTTTCACTTTCACTTTCATGTAGTCAAAATCCGCATGATTAGGGACAGCAAAACAGCAAACAACCTTGAGTGTGATACAAACAAGACACTTAAACTATTCTAACATACACCCACATACAGGCATACAGCTTAGCAATGGAAAGAGAGCTGAAGCAGAATACAGGAAAGCAAGAAGTTATAGCATTCTTTGAAATGCAGCAGATCAACAGCCTTGAGCAAACCATCAGTTTCTTAAAGGGTTAGTTCACCCAAAAATGAAAAAATGTCATTTATTACTGACCCTCATGTCGTTCTACACCTGTAAGACCTTCGTTCATCTTCGGAACACAAATTAAGATATTTTTGATGAAATCTGATGGCTCAGTGAGGCCTCCATTGAGAGCAAAGCCATTCAAACTCTCAAGGTCCATAAAGGTACTAAAAACATATTTGAAACAGTTCATCTGAGTTCAGTGGTTCTATCTTAATATTATAAAGCGACAAGAATACTTTTTGTGCGCCAAAAAAACAAAATAAAGACTTTTCAACAATATCTATATGGGCCGATTTCAAAACACTGCTTCAGAGCTTTACGAATCGAATCAGTGAATCGGAGCGCCAAAGTCACGTAATTTCAGCAGTTTAGCCGTTTGATAAGAGATCCGAACCACTAATTCAAAACAAAAGATTCATAAAGCTCAGAAGTTTTAAGAAGCAGTGTTTTGAAATCGGCCCATATAGATATTGTTGAAAAGTCGTTATTTAGTTTCTTTGGCGTACAAAAAGTATTCTTGTCGCTTTATAATATTAAGATAGAACCACTGAACTCACATGAACTGTTTCAAATATGTTTTTAGTACCTTTATGGACCTTGAGAGTTTAAATGGCATTGCTGTCTCACTGAGCCATCGGATTTCATCAAAAATATCTTAATTTGTGTTCTGAAGATGAATGAAGGTCTTACGGGTGTGGAACGACATGAGGGTGAGTAATTAATGACAGAAATTTCATTTTTGGGTGAACTAACCCTTTAATTCTAACACACCCCCACTTTAAAAGGGGTAGGGATACTTAATTCATAAATAATGAGACAAAGTTTGATACTTACATGTCTCGCCCATTTGAATAAAACTGTCCTGATGCAATTTGTTGTGGCTCCAGTTGATCTTTGTTGATGTTGTCTTGATGAGAGAGAACCAGTTGAAGTCAGCTTTGTCAGTGGACAGTAAACAGTTCATGATTTCAATTTCAAAGTGAATTTTAAGTACATGTTTTAAGTACTAATTGTACATGTAGTACATTTTGTGTACACTGTTTTCTAGATAATGTTATCAGCTTCAGCCAATGAAAACATATATATAATGTTGGTTCACTGCTTTGAAAAAAAAAATTGAGAAATAATACAAAACCTCCATCACTTATCACTAAAAAAACCCAGCAAATTTTTTTTATTTACAACAACCTTGTGTATTAAAAATACTCACAAAAAAAGTGCCATTTCTCATTTATTTATTTACATGTATTCAAGCAAATTGATCAGTTGTAACTTACTTTGCAAACCATACACAAAGCTTTCTGCCAATGTTCCAACATGTCTTGTGATGCAGCACTGAAACACAATGGATAGTTGCTCATAGTTGGCATCAAGAAGGTGTGCCTGAAGGAGGGGTGGAATTTCCTTTACTTTACTTTGACATACTGATTTATGGGTTATTCATCATTTTCTATAGTAGCAATCTGAATAACAGGATGAATGTGTAAGTGATATATTTAGAATCTACCTGTTGATAAATTATAGATAACCAGGCCCTTGTTTGGTTGTATAATAAATATTTTATCTAATGGTTATGCTTTCAGCTACCAGTAAGTTTAATGCTCACTTTTTAGTACAATTACCATAATGAAATTCATTCCACAGAATGCTGCCAATTTTGTTTCAAAATCAGTGCCAAAAAGCCTGCAGATTCTGTATGGACCTGGTCCTAAGTTATCAGGGACACTTTGCCTGTCTGTGTGTGTGTGTGTCAGTATGTGTGGTCCATTCTGTTAATGTACGCAACTGCTGCTCTTTGTTCTTCTCTACTCTTCACATCTGTTGTTCACACAACTAAATCTGTAACTAGAATTGCTCTAATCACTTTGTTCTTTGTGGACAGGGAACCTCACTCCTTGCCTTCATCAATCAAACGGTAAGTTTATATGGAGTTGTTTGAATGCATTTGTGCATCTAATCAGTTTTTAAATTGAATGTGTTTTGTTTGACAAACCAGAGACGGGTACAAAGACTTTAGTTTCTCTGCCAATTGTTATGCTCAGTGTGATAAATTGTTATTGTCAGGCAACTTCTCCTAAAACTTAATAAGTTATGCCTTTATTGTGCTTTATTAATTCCAGTCCAGAATTCACTTTATTAGTGGAGCCCCCAAGTGGAAATGCAGAGTATCTGATCGCTGAGATCCTGCTTCCTGGAGTGGTGAGTAATGGCGGCCTGGTTTTGGATTACATTTAATCACGTTAACAAAAAGTAAATATTGTATGATTCACTTCTTCCTCACTAGACATCTGCTCGCTCTCTTGTTCTGGACTTGGGAGAAGACAGACTAGTTCTGATTGCTCGACCTGCTCTTTTCCACTTGGATATTTTCTTTCCTCTGCTTATTGACCAAGAAAACAGTGGTGCCCAGTACAACACAAAAACGCAGGTATCTTCTGCCAGAATAGTATGGTTTGCCTTGCTTCCTTCCATTTAAAGTCGTTTTGAGTTGTTTTTTGAGCACTACACAATTACTGCTCATTATATTTGTGCTAGTGCAGATTTGCAGTATGTCTCACAGTCTTTTCCTGTCTTCCTTTCAGATGCTCACAGTGACCATGCCAGTAGTGTCTTCATAAAAAAATTGTTACAAAGCTATTATTTTGTAATAAACTGACTTCATTTTGTACACAGAGTGTTATGTGTGTTTTCTATTTACTCAAGATTTAATCATTAACATAGCTATAGATGTTATTCACTTTAGAGATGTAGAATACATTTCTGAAGATGTCTCCTTTGTTGCCCTCTACCTTCCATCAGGTGTTTTTCACAGAACTGTGTGCTTGAAACAACAAAGAGAGACACTTTTGATAAAGACCATCATGTTGATATCATGTGACAAAATCATGTGACAAAACCTGAAACCTCTGAAAGAGGAGTCTGTGGTTTGATGAGTACAAAGACTGTCTGTTTGGTGCAAACCTACAGGAAACACAGTCTCCACCTTCAGTGGTGTTTCTCTTCATCTGAGAAATGGAAAGCTTTTTGGTACTTTGAAAGAGCCAAATTCAACATGGATGGAGGAAAATATTCTGAAGAAAAATATGGCCTGAAAAAAGAAGGTAGGTATTCTGAAATGAAGTGAGCAAACTCAAGTGCTGTGAGTGACCTAAAAAGGCACTAGAAGGACTATAAACAAAGTGTTGGCTAAGGAATTAATACTTTATAAAAAAAAAAGAAAAAGAAAAAAAAAGTCTCTCATTCTGAAGAAATTAATATTCTGAATACTACAAGACTGCAAGCTGTTAATTTGCAGGTAAAAGATGAGTTGTTTTAATGTTACAGCTTTAAAAACAACTGATCAGTAAACTATTAAAGTCTGATGTATTGCCAGCCAACAAAAGCCAAGCAATTTTCCAACAAAGCAACAATTTCCCATCAATTTTCAACAATCCCCAACCTTATTCTACTTTGTGTCAAATAGAAAATATGTCTTCTGGGAAGAATTGGGTCTAAATCCCCTGTGCTATTTTTGTCCCCAACTGTCCCTTTGTTTTTTCTATCTCTTTTTATATCTCTGTGTTTGTTGTGTGAGGTCATTCTCCTTGTCTCCCCTAATCCCTCATGGTAGTCATCTTTCTGTCCCTGGGTTCATTTCTAATCCATCCACGGTCCTATACCGTAGCTGCTAACACCCTCCATCTGTCCCTGTCCTCATATAAAAACAACCCATTGTCCCGCATTACAAAACTCTCATAATTCACGGGGACTCTCCTCTCATCCTTTGTGAGCCTGTGTTTTATCCTCTTCCACTGTGAATCCATCCTACCATCACCAAAAGGTAAAATAACTTTTGTTACTTCTTTTTTTTTTCCAGTCTGTTCTTTCCATCTGGAGAAAAGTAACTGAATTTATCAGAATAATTCAGACAGTAAATCTGTTTGTTATTTGTAGTTCATGTGTGCAGTTATAATGATAGTTGTATCCGTTAATGTATTTTCATTTCCTGTACCAGACTTGTGTGCTATACTTTAGGAGCAAAAAAATGGATGCAATTAAATAACAATGGGCGAAACAGTGTGTAGTTAACCAACAATGGTGATAACCTGCACACTTATTCCTGGCATAAGTGCCTGTAGTGTAGTAGTACTGATTTTTGTAGTGTTTGAGTGTGTCCCGGACCAAATGGTCTTATGGAACTATTAGTAAAATTCACTGTCAGAACAATAAAGATTTGCCTTTACTCATGTAATCTCCCTCTGCATTCTTGGCTAAAATTATCCTATTAGAATTCTGTGGTTGATGCTATTTCCCCCCCCCCCCCCCCCCATAACCTTACATGTCGCCAAAATGCCCTCTTTGTCTGCCACTTTCCCCATCCTGTTGTCTCATTGACTCTTGCTTCTATTCCTACTTGGGTAAATCCAGAATGAGAGGCTTCATTCATTTGTAATTTGATCATTTTGCGCAGAATTTAGCCAGATGTGTGCCCTTTAGATGCTAAGAACCTCATTAACAGCAGGGCGAACTGTTGAAAGGCTGCTTTTAGATGGGCACTGCTTACAAGCCTTAGTCTGGAGACGGTAAAGTTCAAGTGGAGTGGTGACAGCTACATGCCTCATAAATTCTCTCTGCTGATGACAATGCAGCTATAAAATTGTTTCAAATAGCAGATATGATATGTCACTGACATGAAAGATGAGACACAAGGAGAGAAATCTCTCAATGGAAGGTTAATGACTGCAATCAAACAGTGCCTGATAGTCATTAACTGAAATTATTGCAGTCAAATCCTGAAGTTCCAGTTAGGAAAAACAAGCAAAGGCAGGTACACAGTAAAACTGAGTTTTCTTCTGGTTATCTCACACGCGTACAGGCATAATGTTGCAAGAACTGAACAGAAGAAAGTGTCAGAAATTAATGTATCGCACCCTGTCTGATAGTCTCTACATTCCCACCTGTTATCACCCCATCGATCTTCATGTGAAGCATTCAATGGGGTGTCATCACTTCCTGGAGACAATGGAACAATTTAGATCTGGTGCTACTTTGGTAGTCTCATCCTCTTTTTAAAGCGATTGCAAAATGTTAATTTATATGGTTCTGCTTGTACATTTTCCAGACATTCTTTCCTGTCTCATTCTCGCTTTCTCTTTCTCCTTCTCTCATCCAGTTTCATCATGTCTGATGTCAGAGGAAGAATATGAGTAGAGTAATGTTTCTTTTTTTAATCATTACTGACTGTTTGACTATTAAGAAGCATTACATTTAAAGGGTATGTAATGTTTACTCATTCCTATTTCTTCCCTAAATGGGCCATTAGTAGGAACAAGCAGAGAGTAAGTCTTTATCTCTTTTTATCTTTTTTCTTCATTTTTTTGCCTAGCTTAAACTGTAGCTTTAGTGATTATCAGTAAAGCCTTGGTATAATGTGTACCCAAGAGGCCAGTTATAGATGCCTCACTAGAGGCCCGGCTGAGCTTCATTTGAGCTACGCACAATTCTGATTGGGTGCTTAGGCTT
>JBCHWC010000077.1:0-107940 GCA_039654765.1 Mylopharyngodon piceus
CCCCGTTTTCTCTCCAAAGAGCCGAAGAAATGGTTTAATGTCCTGAGTTCTCATGTTTCCACATGGGCCCAGTTTTGCGATCTGTTTAGAAAGGTTTTTCTACCATCTGATAATCAGGAGCGCATTATGAGAGGTATCCTGGACCGGGTTCA
The DNA here is from genome assembly GCA_039654765.1 of Mylopharyngodon piceus. NCBI lineage: Eukaryota > Metazoa > Chordata > Actinopteri > Cypriniformes > Xenocyprididae > Mylopharyngodon > Mylopharyngodon piceus. Next base: position 153 of record JBCHWC010000077.1, read on the forward strand.
GATGCCAGTCGAGCCTTTTCCTACGTTTGTTGCCCACATGCTGAATGAATTTCAAAAATTGAGAACTCCACCTCCTCAGCTGGAGCAAATCGAGTTAATATGCAAGTATGCTCTGGAGAAATACAGGGTAGCGCTCTATGGTACTGCAGTAACATCTGTGATGGACCTTCTTTTACGTGCGCATGAGCTACATGCAGTCTTGGGTCCGTGTGGTTCTTATGCGCCGGTTCCTGTCGCGAGAGAACTTTATTGCTTCAAGTGTTTGACGCCAGGGTTTACTTCCCGTAACTGTCCATCTTGTAGACTCCAGAATAGTCCAAATGTACTCTCAGGATGTTCGCCCAGTCAGCACACTGAAAAGACTATGGGGCTGCAGAGTTCAGAACGTCAAAGTAACATGTCACGTACAGTGGTTGCGGACCCGGGTGCCTCAGTTAGGCCCAGGTCAGGAAACTTTAGGGGGGGAGGACGTTTCAGAGAGGCAATCCTCCCCCGAGACAGTAATTGAGCCTCACTTATCTGACTCACCTTGCTCTTGGTCATGTGGAAGACGTCACATCCTCATCTTCCTGGAACACACCTTTCCGTGTTCAGGTCAATTTTCACGGGCAGGTACTTGAAGCTACCCTGGATACGGGTGCTTCCATTTCAGCCGTGCGAGCGGATGTTTCAAAAATTGTTCCTGGGGGGACTTTTAAAACAACAGTTTGGTCTGCGCCTCCTTTACAGCTTGCAGATGGGGCACTGTGTTGTCCTTTGGGTTTAGCTTGGCTACAGTTTGGGTTCATGGGCCAGCGCTTTTATCATCGTTTTGCAGTCATCGAAAACCTTTCAGCGCCGCTCGTCTTGGGCATGGATTTTATGATGAGAGCTTCTGTCGTGATTCAAGTTCCTTCCAGGACGGTTGTTCTGGGTGATGTGCCAGAGACCTCAGAAGGGAGGGAGTTGACTTGATGTCACCAAGTCACAGTATACTTGGTTTAGTGTCCAGTTCTTCTAGTTTGGCTACAAAAGTGGACGAGGCTGTTCTAAATGATGGTGAAAAAATTAAGCTTGCCGAGTTGTTAAGATCTTTTTCTGATTTATTTGATGGACATCTAAGCCATACATCCCTAGTTGAGCACAAAATTGACACAGGTCAGGCCAGACCTGTCCATCTTGCTCCATACCGTACCTCACCTGCAAAGAAAGAACTGATCGAGAGGCAAATCAACATGATGCTAGCAGAAGGTATTGTGGAACCAGCATCAGGGCCTTGGGCTGCACCAGTTGTCATCGTTCAAAAGCCTTCCGGTGAACCCAGGTTTTGTGTAGATTATCGAGGGCTGAACCGTTTTACGGTGAAAGACTCGTATCCACTTCCGAGAATAGACGAGTCCCTTGATTTTCTAGCGAGAGGAAATTTTGTGTCCACAATCGATCTAGCCAGGGGCTATTGGCAGGTGGCTGTGGAGGAATCGTCAAGGCCTAAGACTGCTTTTATTTCTCACCGTGGGTTGTACCAGTTCCGTGTTCTTCCTTTCGGCCTTTGTAACGCCCCAGACACTTTTCAGAGGCTTATGAACACGGTTCTGGCAGGCCTTATCTACAAGTCTTGCGCAGTTTACCTTGATGATATTGTGGTTGCCTCGCCCACGTTTGAACAACACCTGATAGACCTTGAGGAGGTCCTGGCTAGGCTTAAGTCTGCTGGTCTCTCAATCAAATTGGAGAAGTGCCAGTTCTGTAGGAAGGAGCTTACCTTCTTGGCATATCGGATCACAAAGGACGGCATCCTACCCAATGAGGAAAAGGTGAAGGCAGTTGTTGATTTTGTTACTCCAGTAAACGCCAGACAGGTGAGACAGTTCTTGGTTCTGACAAGTTACTATCAGCGATTTATTCACGAGTATGCACGACATGCTGAACCTCTTTTTGCTCTTACGAAGGCCAACGTTCCATTTCTGTGGACACAAGACTGTCAAAATGCTATGGATTTCCTCAAAAGTAAATTGACATCTGCGCCCATCTTGAGATTTCCACAGTTTTCACTTCCATTCCTCATTCACGTTGACGCGTGTGATGTCGGTCTGGGAGCTGCTTTGATGCAGAGGGATGAGGAAGGTAGAGACTGTGCAATTGCTTATGCCAGCCGTGCTTTGCACAAATCTGAACGCCCTTACTCTACCCCCGAGAAGGAGTGCCTAGCGGTAATTTGGGCACTTGAGTATTTCAGAGCGTACATTGAGGGACTGCACGTCACAGTTTTTTCCGACCACAGCAGTCTGAAGTGGTTGATGTCACGACCAAACCCCACGGGAAGGTTGGCTCGGTGGTCACTTCGGTTACAGGATTTTGATTTCGAAATTATCCATAAACCTGGAGTGTCCAACAGTGTTCCCAACAGTTTATCCAGGAACCCCTTACCTTCTTGTGGTCAGCCGCTCGACATTCTTCCTGATTGTGCTGTTCTTGGGAGTCTGGACCTGCGTTCCTTGCCGTCTGTGTTGTTTACAGACCGGGATCATTTGAGAAGTGTACAACTGAACGATCCGGACGTTGGAAAGCTGTTCAGGGTGTTGGAGGATGGTGAGAGTATATCTCCAGAAGAAGATCCTCTGTATGTTGTTCTTGATGGTCTTCTGTATCACAAGGACCCAAAATCGTCTTGTAACTTGCACCCTATGAAACAGTTTAAGCTGTACGCTCCTCAGACTATCAGGAGGTCTCTGTTGGAGTATTTTCATGATCATCCCACTGCAGGTCACTTGGGTGTGACTAAAATGGTGGCAAGGCTTAAACAGAGATTTTTCTGGCCTAACATGCTGTCCGATGTGAAGAAGTATGTGGGTTCATGCGCCATCTGCCAGTTCACTAAACCTTCCCAGAAAAAATCTGGTGGTTTCATGGTTCCAATCCGCCCTCAATATCCCTGGGAGTACACAGGGGTGGACTTCGTGGGCCCTTTGCCCCGGACACCGAGTGGTAACGCGTATATATCCTTGTGTTCGTCGATTACTTCTCAAAGTGGATCGAAGTTTGTGCTGTGAGGGAAGCTACAGCTCTTGTTGCTGCTAGGAAGCTGCTCAGTGAAGTTTTTTCCCGGCATGGTTCCCCGAAGTACTTGATATCAGACAGAGGTTCTGCTTTTATGAGTGATCTCTTCAAACACACAGTTTCTGCTGTGGGTAGTGAGCACAGGTTTACAACAGCTTACCACCCTCAGACCAATGCCACTGAGCGAGTGAATCGAACGCTGAAAACGGCCATCAGAGCGTATGTTGGGACCAAGCATACTTTTTGGGATCGGTTTCTTCCTCACATTTGTTTTGCCTTACGGACAGCTCAACACGAGAGTACTGGACTGAGTCCGTCAATGGTGTTGTATGGCCGAGAACTGGACACGCCCTTGGATCTGATTTCTCAACCTGATTCTCTGGGAGTGGACGATCCAGGTGTGACTTCGTTGGATGCCCTGAAGCATTCGCTCCAGGAGGCTTCTGATCATGTTAGGTCTTTTCTGGAAGCAAGTCACTCTAAGAAAAAGCGCCACTATGACAAGAGGCGTTGTCTCGTTTCTTTCTCCGTTAATGATCTGGTGCGGGTTAAGACTCATTCACGGTCGGATGCATCTACGAACTTTGCTGCCAAACTTGCGCCCTTATACACAGGCCCTTACTGGGTTGCGAAAAAGTTGTCTGATGTAAATTATAGACTTACTGATGTGACCACGGGGAAGGATGCTGGGGTGTTTCATGTGGTAAACATGGAACCTTTCCGTACGTGGGATTCTGGTAATGTGTCGGAGGTTGTGCCTGTAAAGCCACCTCTGGAAGTTCCAGAGGACAGTACCTTGTTGGGTGATGGGGGCTCCTGTCATGAAAGTCCGGGTGTGTCGTCATGTGAATTTCCTATTAACGATGTTGGTGATCTCTTGGAGTCTGATGTGAGAGTTTCTCTGTCTGATTTATTTGATGATGTCAGTGGAGAAGGAGTGAGTGAGTGTGTTCATCCTGCTATTTCCTGCGATCTGACTGAGGATGATATTGATTGTATCAACCAAAGGTATAATCTGCGACCTAGACTTGCCCCCAGGATTACCTCGGGTTGGGCGACTAATAGATGGACCAATCCATTTCACACAGACCAGTTGGACTTAAAGTGAGCATGTGATTGTGGTGTGTATTTTGATTTCTAAGAAGCTGTAATAACATGACACCATACTATACTGTTAATGGTTTTTGTTGACTGTTTCTAGGTTAATCAATGTTGTGTTTTGTTCTTGTGAACGTAATATAAGAAGTTATCCTGTAAAATGTATTTTGCCATGGGGTTATGAAATGCCTTTGAATTTTTTTTTTCTCTGCTTGTGACCTTTTCTTTTTGTATCCTTGGACGAAAGGTTTCAATGAGTTAAAAACTGTCATGTATGTCAGCATTTCTCATAATTTAGCCTTTTCTGTGAGGTTGTAGTATTTACAACTATTCATGTATGAAGTTGTTTATTTCCTGTGTCTTCACAGTGCTGTTGGCTGAGGACAGCCAATTTTTCCAGGGGGGACTCTGTAACGGTCACTTAGAGCATTTACAGTAATTTGAGGTAGAATGTGAACTGCGCATGTGCATACAGTGTGCGCGTCTGTAAGAGAATGCGAACGTGAGCAGGAGAAGAGATGACCGCTCTATCGACTTTGTACTCTTTTCCCTTTTATTTTCCTTTTTCTATTTGTGACCTAAGTTGAATGTTTATTTGTAACCTTTTCTCTCACTCATCCTCATGTATGCGGATGAGTGTGACGATGTATAAGACATTTTATTAAACCCGGGGGAAAATACGCCAGCTCTTGCCTCCCGTGCATCATTTCCTCGAGCTCTACACATTTGTTTTTCTGGGCAACAACATTTCAACTCTGCGTCACAATACCGCGGGAGCGGAATAATTCTATCGTGTTGTGAGCTGGGTTTGCTAATGCTAATGCTAGCGACGCACCTTGTGCTTCTCCGGCTACGCGTCAGTTTACGTTCTGAGATAAAGCTCTAGCGGTTGGGTTTTATACAGTCTGTGGTTTAAACCGAACACAAAGCCACGAATCTTGGATGTAAATAAATAAATAAATAAATATCGATACAGTGTTTTTGAGAATCGATACAGTATCGCAAAACATAATATCGCGATATTCACGTGTATCGATATTTTCTTACACCCCTATCATATATGTGAATCAACTTACTTTGTTGTGTATTTTCAATATGAAAAATAACTTTTATATTGATGGATTAATTGCATTTTGACAAAAAAAAAACAAAAAAAAACAACGTATGCACTACATTTTATTGCATTTTGGGGGAAAAATAATCCGTTTTTATAATAAACCTTTGAAAATCAAAATCTAGATCTGAATTTTTAATGTTTTTATAACCAAAAGATGCTATGTGTAAGTTTGAAACCGAAAATAGTGTTTTTCAACTTGCCGCTTTCTTGGTAAAGAAAACACATTTTTACTCAAATGAATCAAAATGGATTTATAGTGTTTTGGAACCAAACTCTTCACATATATATATATATATATTACACACAATAAAAAGTCTTAACATACCTCATCTGACAGAAAGGTGATGGTGTTTTCGCAATGCCAGTAATCAGATGTACTGGATCTTCACGTATATCTTCACTTCACGTTGTATATTCATCGCTTCACCCCCAAGTCTTAAATGGCCTTTCCTCTGGTAGCCTTTAAACTGCTTTAAACACAAAAAGTAGGCCTACTGCACTTTATCACAACCTGGATGCTTAAAACTATACACTCAGCACGAAATAAACCGCATCACCGACAAATAAAAGTTAATTAACATTTACAAGACACTATAACACATATACAATCAGGGAACCTCCACGAGTATGAACTAAATCGTTCAATGTGTGACGATATGCATAAAATGATAAAAGCGACGACTCCCGCATTCATTTGCCAAACAAGCCAAATGGCAACTAATAACGTTACGTAAACAGCTGATTTGACATGTAACAAAACATAATATTTTTACCACAGAAGTGTTAGAACTGCTTCCACAAATCCGAAATTAAAAAGAAACTTTGACCGAGAACATCTGCGTGTAATGGCACTTGCGTCTCGAACTTTTCGCGCCAACCAGGTTCTTGTTCCCACAATGCAATGCGTAATTCAAAATACGGATAAAGACCTGTAAAACACAAATACGGAAAATTCCTTCAAATTAATACGGTACATTGTAGGCCTACTACCGTATTTTTACGGATTTTTTTTTTACAGTGTATGTGGCTTGCTTCCTGGTCAACTTACCAGTACGGACCACTGGTAAAGGCATGGGCAACTCAATGATGAATAACTCTGGACTCCTGTATTAATGCCATTTCACGTTTTGCTTATTCTGTGCTTGTTAATAGTTTCTAATGAATGTACAGGTGCTGGTCATGTAATTAGAATATCATCAAAAAGTTGATTTATTTCACTAATTCCATTCAAAAAGTGAAACTTGTATATTATATTCATTCATTACACACAGACTGATATATTTCAAATGTTTATTTCTTTTAATTTTGATGATTATAACTGACAACTAAGGAAAATCCCAAATTCAGTATCTCAGAAAATTAGAATATTACTTAAGACCAATACAAAGAAAGGATTTTTAGAAATCTTGGCCAACTGAAAAGTATGAACATGAAAAGTATGAGCATGTACAGCACTCAATACTTAGTTGGGGCTCCTTTTGCCTGAATTACTGCAGCAATGCGGCGTGGCATGGAGTCGATCAGTCTGTGGCACTGCTCAGGTGTTATAAGAGCCCAGGTTGCTCTGATAGTGGCCTTCAGCTCTTCTGCATTGTTGGGTCTGGCATATCGCATCTTCCTCTTCACAATACCCCATAGATTTTCTATGGGGTTAAGGTCAGGCGAGTTTGCTGGCCAATTAAGAACAGGGATACCATGGTCCTTAAACCAGGTACTGGTAGCTTTGGCACTGTGTGCAGGTGCCAAGTCCTGTTGGAAAATGAAATCTGCATCTCCATAAAGTTGGTCAGCAGCAGGAAGCATGAAGTGCTCTAAAACTTCCTGGTATTTGGCTGCATTGACCTTGGACCTCAGAAAACACAGTGGACCAACACCAGCAGATGACATGGCACCCCAAACCATCACTGACTGTGGAAACTTTACACTGGACCTCAAGCAACGTGGATTGTGTGCCTCTCCTCTCTTCATCCAGACTCTGGGACCCTGATTTCCAAAGGAAATGCAAAATTTACTTTCATCAGAGAACATAACTTTGGACCACTCAACAGCAGTCCAGTCCTTTTTGTCTTTAGCCCAGGCGAGACGCTTCTGACGCTGTCTGTTGTTCAAGAGTGGCTTGACACAAGGAATGCGACAGCTGAAACCCATGTCTTGCATACGTCTGTGCGTAGTGGTTCTTGAAGCACTGACTCCAGCTGCAGTCCACTCTTTGTGAATCTCCCCCACATTTTTGAATGGGTTTTGTTTCACAATCCTCTCCAGGGTGCGGTTATCCCTATTGCTTGTACACTTTTTTTCTACCACATCTTTTCCTTCCCTTCGCCTCTCTATTAATGTGCTTGGACACAGAGCTCTGTGAACAGCCAGCCTCTTTTGCAATGACCTTTTGTGTCTTGCCCTCCTTGTGCAAGATGTCAATGGTCGTCTTTTGGACAACTGTCAAGTCAGCAGTCTTCCCCATGATTGTGTAGCCTACAGAACTAGACTGAGAGACCATTTAAAGGCCTTTGCAGGTGTTTTGAGTTAATTAGCTGATTAGAGTGTGGCACCAGGTGTCTTCAATATTGAACCTTTTCACAATATTCTAATTTTCTGAAATACTGAATTTGGGATTTTCCTTAGTTGTCAGTTATAATCATCAAAATTAAAAGAAATAAACATTTGAAATATATCAGTCTGTGTGTAATGAATGAATATAATATACAAGTTTCACTTTTTGAATGGAATTAGTGAAATAAATCAACTTTTTGATGATATTCTAATTATATGACCAGCACCTGTATTTCTAATTCTAATGGTTTCTTGTAAATACTTTCTAATGAATGTATTTCTAATTGTAATAATTTCTTGTAAATATTTTCTAATGAATGCATTTCTAATCTAATAGTTTCTTTTAAATACTTAATGACTATATTTCTAATTCTAATAGTTTCTTGTAAATACCATCTATTGAATGTATTTCTAATATAATAGTTTCTTGTAAATACTTTCTAATTTATGTTCTATAATTTTGTTAAACATTTGCTTACCAGAATTGATTTATTTAACAGCCTTTTGTTGACATATCTTTTACATTATTTACATTATTATACACAGTTTTGTTTACACACCTGGCTCAAGACATGATAGCATTAAGAAGAGTCCACACATAGAAGCACATTTAAGATAATATATTTATTATAATACTTAACTGCATCATTATTCAGAATATTAGTTATTAAGAATCAATGCTATCAGTATAGTGGTTGTTCAAAGAAAAAATGTAGTGCATATTAATCGAAGGGAATTCTAAATGCCAAAAAGTGATAGAGAACCCTCTTCAAACTGCCATGTAAAAATAAAAATAATCTCCCTTCTCCCTTATGGTTTTAGCCACCTCACAGTCTCTGTAGATGCATTGTATGAGAATATTGTCCTCTGCAAAAACAACAAAATTACACCACTCCATCCCAGTAAGAAGCAGCTGGTCTTGCACCTGCCTGTAGTAGCTGTGAGTCTGCTTTAATTTCAATGTGCCACTCTGCATTTTCAAATAGATACAGTCCACATAGCTCTTTGTGTTGGGACATTTAATTTCCAGCAGTCCGAAGGGTGGGCTCTCAGTCGGGTCAAACACCAGACCGCCAGGAGATGACCCTAACCAGGGTCCATCTGGGTGGATGATGAATCCACGAGGCCTGTAATTTGTGTATTTTTACTCGGCAGTACTCCTGGATGGCAACCGGTTCCAGTGCCAGTCCCCTCTTTATTGCAGCCGTTTGAGCCACTCCCTTTTTAATTCCTTGTGCCAAGTTTTTAGCAGAATTCTGATCTCTGACATGGCATATTTGCCTGAATCGGGAAGAAGTTATTCTTGGCCTCCTGACACGGTGCCACTCCACAGTGTTGCTCTGCTCCCTTGTGGCAACCTCTATTTTCCTTCCCATGTCTACTGTAGTGACAAGTGACTGTAGATGGAGGTGTTGCTGGTGACTGCACACAAACTGACAGCTGGTAGGCTCCACCTACCTTTATCACCCTTTATCAGTGTTGCCAATTCAGTAGGGATGTAACGATATCAAAATCTTACAATACGATAATATCTCGATATAAAGTCCACAATACAATATTTATTGCGATATTTAAAAAAAAAAAAAAAAAAAAAAAAAGATAAAAGATAAATGAAGACTTTGTCAGTTTGAAACAGGAACTTCCAGTGTAGTGTTTTCAGTTTTCATAATAAGGAAAAAATATTAACCAACCAATAAAAAAACAGTAGTAAGGGGAAAATAAATGCACAATACTCAACTAATTTTTGTGTTTATTACACATGTAAAATGAGTTTAACAGACTGCTAATCCCAACAAATTCACTAACACTTTACGAATAAGGTTCATTAGTTAACATTAGTTAACTACATTAATAATGAACTGAATTTCTACAGCATTCATAAATTTTAACGTTAATTTCAACATTTACTAATACATCATTAAAATCAAGATTTGTATTTGTTAACATTATTTAATGCACTGTAAACTAACATGAACAATATGAACAGCTGTATTTTATTAACTAACATTAACAAAGATTAACAAATACAGTAACAAATGTATTGCTCACAGTGAAACAGTTTTAACAGTAATTTGTTGCCACCTAGTGGCATAACAATGCAATCGATATATTAGTTAGCCTATTTGAAGCATTTTCAAAAGGTGATTTATTCTGTTTTGATCGGTACTGTAGACATCAACGTTTATCTGAATAATAAACTTATTTTGTAAACTTCTGTGATAATTGGAATATTTGTAACAGAAATAATGATACTGTGTGTTTGAAAAGATTGTTTGTGAAGCTGTTTATATCTAAACATGACAGCTGCTCTCTAGATCAACGGCAGCGCGAACGCAGATTTGAATGTCGCGATTTTATTTTTGTCAAAGGTTTAATATAGCCTACACAAGCGAATCATTGTAATTTAGGAATTAGATCATATGGGTGATGAAATTGAGAACGCAATCTTTTAAAGACTAATCGTGCAGCTTTGTGTATCTCTCTAGGCTTGTTCGAGATGTATCTGCGCAGATCGTTTGGCATATGACATCAAAGTACCGCGAGAGCGATTGGAGAGCATACGACTCCTTATGCTTTTGAATCGCTCTCGCAGTACTTTGATGTCATACGCCGATCGGTCTGCGCAGCGCCGATGCATCTCGAACAAGCTTTCTCTCTCTCTCTCTCTCTGCATTGATGTATATGAGTAGCGCAAGGGCTTTTCAGTGTATTCATTGCTATAATATTCATGAGGTGAGATGTCTCTATTAAAGGACACGCTCCTCGCACTTCGTTCTGGATAACGAAGTCACCACTTCCCTCCGTTCTGCTCCACTGGGCTGAAAAAAACTACACTTTTTGCCCGGAAGACATATTGTTTCATACAGTCGTGTGACCATGATGATATCGAGACAATTTTGCTATCGTGATACCACGATATTGATATTACCGTTACATCCCTACAATTTAGCGATTTTGTCAATAGGTTTAGTGACTTCCCCGCCCCTTTTGAGATTTTTTTTAAAAGTTTAGGGACAAATCTAGCAACTTCTTGAACAAACCTTATCTAGATTCTTATTTTGGCCACTGATCTATATTCATATTTATATATCACTTAATTTACCATTATGATGTCATCTAGTGACATTTAGCTACCAGATTTAGCTACTTTCGATTGAAAGCAGTTGGCAACACTGCCCTTTATTTGCCACCATTCCCATCACATCCTTGTCTGATCTCGTCTCTAAATAGTTCCACAGACCTTACCCGTTGCTCACCTGAGAACCTACCTGTATTGCCTGATCTGTCTTCTGTCTTCTGTCTGCCATCACCCATTTGTCATCGTCTGCCTGGATCTCCCGTTCACCTGTTCACCAACCTTCCGCACCAGTCCTACACCTGCACAGAGAACATCAAGTTACCAACCAGCTAAGTCATCCAGAAACCATCTGTTTACTTACCTGTGTTGCATTCCCACTCTGCTTATCTGACTTCTACAATAAAGACTTATTATTTGCACTTACCTCGTCTGTCCTCTTCTGTGCACGTGACAGAAGACCAGACCAACAACTAAGAACAAGATGAGCGTTCACCTCAGCCTATTTAACCTAGCTGATCGGCTGATCACTCTTTTTCAAGATGGTCGCTCGATCGAGGACTATGTGGAGGAGTTCCTCGAGCTTTCCCACATGGTAAACAGGGATGATGATACCCTTAAAACTGTCTTTTGGTGTGGTTTGGACAATCAGCTCTATCAACAAGCTCCAGCGGCAGCTACCACCTGTTCCCTGGCTCATTTTGTCGATTATGTGTTATGGTTGAGTGGTTCTTCCCTCACAGTTGGTGAGGCTGATGGAGACAACACCACCACTCAGCCACAGTCACCCTTGTCCATTCCAAAGTCTCATCCTAAGAGGTCCAAACTCTCATCCTAAGATGGCCGCCGGTCAAAAGTCCCGACCTAAGATGGCCGCTGTTCCGGAGTCTCGTCCCGTCATGGCCGCCATTCCAGAGTCTCGCCCCGTCATGGCTGCCTATTCTGAGCCCTCAGCCAAAATGGCCACAGCATCTGAACCTTCAGCCGAAATGGCCGCCACACCTGAGCCCTCAGCCAAGATGACCGCCAAATCTGAGCCCTCAGCCAAAATGGCCACTACCACGCCCATGATTCTAGTTCCTGTCCCAGATCCAGAAACGACTCCCTTCCTCGTCCAGAGGTGACTCTCTTCCTTGTCCAGAGTCCAGAGATAACTCCCTTCCTCATCTAGAGTCCAGAGGTGACTCCCTCATCCAGAAATGACTCCCTTCCTTGTCCGGAGTACAGAGATGACTCCCGTCCTCACACAGAGTCTAGTGATGGCTCCAGCCCCCGACCAGAGTCTAGTGATGGCTCCAGCCCCCGACCAGAGTCAAGCGATGGCTCCAGCCCCTGACCCGAGTCTAGTGATGGTTCCAGCCTCTAACCAGAGTCTAATGATAGCTCCAGTCCCTGAGTCTGCTTCACCTCCTGAGCTCAGCCCTCTACCTGCTATGAACCAAGAAATCCCCAACCAACCAGCTAAATCACCCAGAAACCATCTACAGCTTGTTTGCTTACCTGTGTTGCATTCCCGCTCTGCTTATCTGACTTCTACAATAAAGACTTGTTATTTGAACTTACCTCATCTGTCCTCTTCTGTGCACATGACAGTTATATAGTAGGCTATACAATTATATAGGACAATAGATATTACCTTACACCATCAACAACCATAAACTGCTTCGGCTTAGTGGAAATGAAGACCATGTCACTCACTCTGCCTTGTTTCAGACCCTATTAATTACACAAAAGAATTATTAAATAATTTACGTGGTTGTTGATGCAACATACTAAATCAGCTCTTCACACATGAAAAAAAATACTATAGTAATTTATAGTAAATACTATAGTGTTTTTGAACCATACTATAGTAAAGTACTTGAATTAATTTGTTGTGGTCATTCTATAGTTGTTGTAGTAATATTAAAACTACTGAAATATAAACAAATTATTTTACCCAATACTGTACTAAGTTTTGTACAACTATAGGGTATATTATACTACAATACACAACAGTTTATGCCAAGTTCACACTACAGGATTTTAAGCCCGATTTGCAAGTTATTGAGCTTGCCGACAGCTTGGGCTGTGATCAGGGGCAAATCAGTGGGTGATCGGCGCTCGCCAATCTTTATGTGTGAACTATTTAACGACGCATCAAAGAGGCTCGCTGATGCATTGCCGACACCTCGCTGACGCCAGACAAATATCTAGCATGATAAATATCTGGAGCTGTCAGCCGACTCGACATCCTGTGGTGTCACGTGTCGCAATGAGCTACACACTTATGTCTATGGAAGGAGCAATAACAATCCATTCAAATATAATTTGCTGACGTTTATTCATATCAGATACACGTTGTGTAAGTAACTATAAAGCTCACTCTATTCTTCTCCCAGTTCACCAGCCACATTTATTTCGGGACAAATGGATGAATTCACGTGCTGTAGCCTGTACATCTGACTGACAGGACTCTCTGAACTGAGAAATCTCGCGTTATAGATTAAGATCAAGATCATTATAAAGGTTTTTAAATTACAAAACACTCACTTACACATATTTGAGAATTGGAATATCAGATAGTTGATGACATGGTGAGCAAAGCGATGTCACGGTTCGCAGGTCTGTGGATTCCTGTTCTGTTGTGTGTGTGTGTGTGTGTTTATGGCTGTCACGTGTGTTGCTGGGCAACTCACGAGCGCTGATTAGCGATCAGCTGCAGCTGCGGCTCGTCAGCGCTGCTATTTAGCGTCTCTGTGTTTGTTCGTTCATTGTCGTATTGTTTTCTGTGGCTCACGCTGTGTTCCTTTTAGTTTCTCTGCCCTTCGTCTCCTGGGTTCCAGTTGCTCTGTTCGGAGTGGATGTTTATACCGTCTTGGAGTTCCTGCCTCTGTTCGGAGTGGATGTTTATCTGTCAGTGTGTTCCTCGTTGGATTGCGTTCGGAGATCTGCCCATTGTAGTCCCTGTTGCTGCCAAGGACCTGCTGCACCACGACTTTCCTGACCATCTCTTTGAACATTCTCTTTGAGAGTTTTTCCTTAATAAAGGATTTGTTCACTTGCAATTGAATCTCGAGTTCTCTTTCCTGACAAGCGATACATCTCAAGTCAAGTCACCTTTATATAGCGCTTTTTACAATGCAGATTGTGTCAAAGCAGCTTTACATTGATAACTGGTATATAATTTTGGCTGCACAGCAGCTCTTAAAGAATGCAGGCAGATCAAAGCACTGTTGAATATCAAATGTCAAGTGTCCCCAACTAAGCAAGCCAAAGGCGACAGCGGCAAGGAACCCAAACTCCAACAGGTGACATCAGGTGGCAAACAGGTGGCAAATAGGTGTTAAAATGGAGAGAAAAAAACCTTGGGAGAAACCAGGCCTAGTTGGGGGGCCAGTTCTCCTCTGGCGAACAGTGCTTTGTTACGATTCAGGTAGCTATCATAAGTCCGATAGGATCGCAACATTCAAAGTATTTATTCCAGTTCCATCCAGTTGAGGATCGTATTCATCACGCCGGTATGGACGGTTTGTTTAGGAGCTGTGCCACTGGCTGTCGTGTCGATGAGGCCTTCACAATGGATGATCTAGTTGACTCAATCTCTATTGATACTTCAGGGCTGCGTTGTGGCCGTGTCAAGGCGCAGGTCCTCGATCTCACCTGGATACGGCCCGGATCCGGTTGACTATGGTAAACCTCGGGATAAACAGAAAGACTAATTTTAGCGTAGATGCCATTCTTCTTCTGATGTAACGAGTACATCTGGTGTTATAGGAAGTGTTCCCGGTTCCGGCTGACCTAATTTATGCAGCCTAATAATCCTTTAACGGATTTGAAAATATAAATTGATAATGTGTTATGTGTATGCCAGGTTAAAGAGATTTTAAGAGTTTTTAGTCTAGATGCTAGGAAGATTGTTCCAGAGTTTAGGTACCAAATAGGAGAAGGATCTACCGCCTGCGGTTGATTTTGATATTCTAGGTATTATCAGCTGGCCTGAATTCTGAGATTGCAATAGACGTGAAGGACTATAATGCTCGCTCAGGTACTGGGGAGCTAAACCATTTAGTGCTTTGTAAGTAATTAGCAAGATTTTATAATCTATACGATGTTTAACAGGAAGCCAATGCAGTGTTGACAGAACTGGGCTAATATGGTCATACTTCCTAGTTCTAGTAAGAACTCTAGCTGCTGCATTTTGTACAAGCTGTAGTTTATTTATCAGGTGAGCGGAACAACCACCCAGTAGAGTGTTACAGTAATCTAGCCTTGAGGTCATGAACGCATGAACTAACTGTTCTGCATTTTTCATTGAGAGCATATGTCGCAGTTTAGATATATTTTTAAGATGGAAGAATGCGGTTTTACAGATGCTAGAAACATGGCCTTCAAATGAAAGATTGGTATTAAAGAGCACACCCAGGTTCCTAACTGACGACGAAGACTTGACAGAGCAGCCATCAAGTGTTAGACAGCATTCTAGGTTATTACGTGAAGAAGTTTTTAGTCCAAAAATTAGAATCTCTGTTTTTTCTGAATTTAGTAGTTGGAAATTACTGGTCATCCAATTTTTTATATCAGCTATGCATTCCGTTAATTTTGTGAATTGGTAAGTTTCGTCAGGGCGCGAAGAAATATAGAGCTGAGTATCATCAGCGTAACAGTGAAAACTAACGCCATGCTTCCTTATGATATCTCCCAAGGGTAGCATGTATAGAGTGAAAAACAATGGTCCTAGTCTTGAGCCTTGCGGTACTCCATATTGAACTTGTGATCGATATGACATCTCTTCGTTTACTACTACAAACTGATAACGGTCAGATAAGTATGATTTGAACCATGACAATGCAATTCCACTAATGCCAACATAAATTTCGAGTCTATTTAAAAGAATATTGTGATCAATAGTGTCAAATGCAGCACTAAGATCCAATAACACTAATAGAGAGATACAACCACGATCTGATGATAAGAGCAAATCATTAGTAACTCTAATGAGAGCAGTCTCGGTACTATGGTAAGGTCTAATTCCTGACAGGAAATCCTCACAGATACTATTTCTCTCTAAAAAGGAACATAGTTGTGATGATACTGCCTTTTCTAGTATTTTTGACAGAAAAGTGAGATTTGAGATCGGCCTGGAATTGACTAATTCTCTAAGGATCAAGGTGTGGTTTTTTAATAAGAGGTTTAATAATAGCCAGCTTAAAAGTTTTTGGTACGTATCCTAGTGATAAAGACGAATTAACAATATTAAGAAGAGGATCTATGACCTCTGGGAGCATCTCTTTCAATAGCTTAGTTGGTATAGGGTCTAACATACATGTTGTTGATTTTGATGATTTAACAAGTTTAGACAATTCTTCCTCTCCTAAAGCAGTAAATGAATTGAATTTTTCCTCAGGGACACTACAATGCACATGGTTATAATTTTCTCTCTAATATTGTCAATCTTGAAAGTAAAGAAGTTCATAAAGTCATTACTGCTGTGCTCGTTGGAAACATCAGAAGTTGAAGCTTTATTTCTTGTTAATTTAGCCATTGTATCAAATAAATACCTAGGGTTGTGCTTATTTTCTTCTAAAAGTTTTGAAAAATAGGCAGATCTAGCAGTTTTTAAGGCCTTTCTATACTCAATCATTCTCTCTCTCCACGAAATGCGAAAAACTTCTAGTTTTGTTTTCTTCCAGCTGCGCTCCATTTTTCTGGCTGCTACCTTTAGGGCCCGAGTGTGCTCATTGTACCACGGCGTTGGATTAATTTCCTTAATCTTTTTTAAGCGCAAAGGAGCAACTGAGTCTAATGTGCTGGAAAAGACAGAGGCAATAGTTTCTGTTGCAACATCGAGGTCTTCTAAGCTTTCTGGTATGCTAAGGCGATGAAACTGATCAGGAAGATTTTTTATAAAGCGATCTTTAGTGGTAGAAATGATGGTTCTACCATATTTATGGCAGGGAGGCAGTTTAGCAGCCTTGACTAAATGTAGTACGAGACTAGATAATGATCTGAGATGTCGTCACTCTGCTGCAGAATTTCAACGGCATCAATATCGATTCCATGTGACAATATTAGATCTAAAGTATGATTATGACAATGAGTGGGTCCTGACACGTGTTGTCTAACTCCAATAGAGTTTAGAATGTCTGTAAATGCCAATCCTAATGCGTCTTTTTCATTATCTACATGGATATTAAAATCACCAACAACAAGGACTTTATCTGCAGCTAGTACTAACTCCGATAGAAAATCAGCATGTATGGTGTCCTGGTGGCCTGTATACAGTAGCCAGCACAAATGTCAACTTACATAATGTTACATAAAGTACCATCACTTCGAAGGAATTATATTTGAAAGACTTTTGACTAATACTATAAATATTACTATAAATTACAGCAACACCTCCCCCTTTGCCTTTCTGACGTGTCGATAATCGTAACCTTGGGGGCTAGACTCATTTAAAGTAATGTAATCATCCGGTTTTAGCCAAGTTTCTGTCAAACACAGCACATCTAGATTATTGTCTGTGATAATATCATTTACAATAAGTGTTTTTGAAGAAAGGGATCTAATATTTAGCAACCCAAGCTTTATCATTTGTTTATCAGTATTATCTCTATTTTTTATTTGTTGAACATCAATTAAATTGTTACCATTGAATGGGTTTGGAAGTTTTTTGTTTTTACTAATTCAGGGGAACAGACACAGTCTCTATGTGATAATATCTAGGTGTAAGAGTTTCTATGTGTTGGGAATTATCTGACTTCTGTAACGTTAGGCAGCTAGCAGACGGTCGGTTTAGCCGGTATGTCTGCTTCCTGACCTGGGCCGTAGTTTGTCATGTTTCCGCTCTAAGACTATGTGCCATATTACTAGAGAGAAGAGCAGCACCATCCCAGGAGGGATGAATACCATCTCTTTTCAACAGGTCAGGTCTCCCCCAAAAAGTTTTCCAATTGTCTATGAAACCTATATTATTCTGCGGACACCACTTAGACAGCCAGCCATTGAGTGATGATAATCTGCTAACTATCTCATCACTCCGACAAACAGCAAGAGGGCCAGAGCAAGTTACTTTTCCTGACATTGTACTTGCGATTTCACACACCTCTTCAATGTTAATTTTAGTGATCTCCGACTGGCGAAGTCGAACATCATTAGTGCCGACATGAATAATATTTTTAGAGTATTTACGATTAGCATTAGCCAGCACTTTTAAATTTGCTTTGATATCAGGTGCTCTGGCTCCCGGCAAACATGTAACTATGGTGGCTGGTGTCTCTATTTTCACGTTCTGTGTAATAGAATCCACAATAACTAGGGCACTTTCAACAGGATTCTCAGTGGGTGCGTGAACCTGTTTGATGTTCTTATTGGAACGGAAGAGTGGTGTTTTCCGCGGCTAGGCCACCTCACCGTTACCCAAGTGCCCTGCTGCGCGGGCTCTACAGCCGGAACCGAACAATGTACAGAGTTCACTAAGCTAGTCGCATCCAAAACAGTATCTGAAGCCCTTGCATTCTTACTATCCTCAATTAAAGTTTGGATGCGTGTCTCTAATTCTGAGATTCTCTCTGTCAGCCTGACTATTTCCCTACATTTATGACATGTAAATCCCTCGTCGCTGACAGAGAAAGCTATACTGAACATGTGACAAATAGAACACGATATAATACTAGGAGAGGATGACATGACTCACCGTGTTTGTAGACTGATCCGACTTACCACAGCTGTTTGATGAACGGGTAGAAAAGAAAATGAGCGTGCGAGAGACTGATGACAAGTTAACAAGCTAGCAAGATGCAAACGCATTGTAATAGCGATTTAGATTAAAAGATTAAAAGCTAGCGACGTCAGATTAATGTGGTAGGCAATATTAGATATAAGGTAATGATAATATAAGCAACAATGAATGAAAGTAAGAGATTCAAAACAAAGCTATACAGAGTTACAGACGCAAACCACTCTGAGCAGCGAGGCAGACAGGAGCAATCGAGCGAATCATTGTATGACATCTGTCTGTCATACAAGTGTGGCTGCGGTGGGTCACGTGACAAGCATGATGCGTCATCATGAAAACAGTAAAGGGAAAGGTTCTAAAATAACAGTTGCCTTAACTCTGTGAGGTTAGCCAGAATGTTTTAAACTTATGTGTGAAAGGGTTATTTTAATTTTAATTAAATTTAATTCTAAACTTAATCTAATTTCTTCCCAATGTCCATTTTCAAATAAAGTCGTTGGGTGACAGTTGTCGTCAGCTCATGTAGTGTGTAACCTCCTGTTGCAGATCATTTACATAGCGTCACTGTCACGGATGCTCTGAGACTTGTTTAAGATCCAAGTGCAGTTTTAATTGGATATTTAATTGGATGCAACAAAATACAAAACCTCCATGATGACTGAAACAAATCGGGTATAAATAGACAGACACTAACAACATAAGTGATGACAGCTGTGTGCAATGAACAGTGATGAGGGACAAAGGATTGTGGGAGATGGAGTCCGATATAGTGAGGCATTAGTCCGGGGTGGAGTGCCCTCTAGTGGCTAACAAGGGCACTCCAGTGGGTGATCATGGCAGTCACGTAGTGTGAACACCACAACGACTTCAAGACTCCACAGTAAGTCATGTAGTCTGAAAAGCACAGCAATCTGCCGACACTTAAAGTCCTGTAGTGTGAACTTGGCATTACTATAGTAAGAACTAAAGTATACTACAGTATTATTACAGTTTATCAGTTCACTATAGTTAATAGTACAGTATGCTGTAGCATTCATTAACAAAGTGTTACTAATAATATATACAGTTTACTACAATTTACTATAGTTTACTATAGTAAATTCTATAGTATTTATCTCATTAAACCATGGTTTGTTTGTGAACACATACTTACCATGGTTCATGGCTTGTGCCAGAGCTGCTCTGCATCAGTGCAGCTAAGGACGGGGGGTACAGCAGCCAGGTTCAGTGCGGAGTAGTGCGTGGTCTGGAACAGCAATGCAACATTGTGGTGGCAGAGTGCTCTTCCAGCCACACAGGAACACTCTGCCACTGAAATGTCAACTAGTGAGCAGTCCTCAAAGACAATCTACACATTAAAACAAAATGTCTGTCATTTTACATTTAGGACACTACTTCAATACAACACAGAAAATGAGAAAGCTGAGAGCAGGCTGATCAGGTAAGTAGTAGGTATGGGAATAGGTCAACCATGTCAGGTTATCAATGGCATCATACACAATACTGTAATCTAAGGACATCCAAATAGATCAACCTTTATCACCTGTCTCAATTTACTCACTTTCATATAGTGTTAGTAAAACAGTAAACGTTGAACAAGTGAACGTTGAATACATAACATAGGTACAGGGTACAAAATCAGCACTTACATACCACTGGCCAATGAACCATAAAGATAACTGGACAGTGCATGGATTATAATAAACATACAGTAAAGAACAGCAGACTGTAATCTTTGGTAGGTCTTGGAGACATCGTGTGTAAAACAGCGCCATCATTCATATCTTCCCTCTCTTCATATCTTGGAACCGGAAGCGTACAAGCGTACACTCAAGAAGTGGAAATAGAAAAACGCCAACCCATGCAACCAGTCCGTTAGGCAGGCAGAATGCAACCGACGTGACAACGTCACAAATATGCTAATTGACGCATGACGTCATCTAGCAACGTTAGTTGGCAACACTGAAGCCAATCACTTGGGTGTGTTGGCGGATGAATGGAGTCTCCCTCGTGGCTGAAGTTTGAAGTTTTGAGGCTGGCAAAGACTGTAGAGTCGTTGATTAAACTCGAGACTCTCAATGGAAAAGAAAGGAAACTAAGTAAAAGGAAGAAAAGTAAGTGAAACGAGAGTAGTTAGATGGCTTGAATGAAACTGTTAACCCATTTTCATCTGATCTTGATCATCCGATCTCATCATTGTCTGCTCATCATCGTCTGATTTTTTGTTCGTGTCCTGAATTTTTAAACTTAGGTGTTTGTTCAACCTCTTTGAGGTGTTCTGACCAATTAGGTATCGTCTTTGTTTCAGAGGTGGCTTTTCTCCACCTCTCACCTTAAATTACATGTTACCACCTGGTCTCTTAACTTTCCCGCTCTTGGCAAAGATTACAGAACAGTTTAGACATGATTTCTCTAAAAATAATACATTTTACACAAATTTCATTCATGCCATCCACTGAGTTATTAGAAATCAATTACGCACATAGTAAACAACACATTCTTCCAATCAACCATTTAAAAGTTATAACAATTACATGAATTGTAAGTGATCTGAGCATAATGGTCACGTATAGTGTGTAGACATGATATAAAATTATGCATTTGAACGATGTTTGATTACAAGTCTGTTTAGAATTGTTTTAGGATGTTTTTATGCAGTTTATATGTAAAAAAAAAACAAACAAAAACAAACAAACAAACAACAAAAAAAAACACACTGAAATGTCTAGTTCCTAGACTGAATGGCGTCTGAAATGGAAGATCCTCTGATTTAGGGTCCTGAGAGTTGATTGAGAATTCTATGGAATATTCTGTTTGAACAAATCATCTGCAAAATTCATTTGTGTCTGGTTCACCCTCAAATCCTACAGAACAGTGTCAAATAGTAGTTGGTTGTGTTACTATATTGATTCAGCTGTAAGGTTAAAGTTTAATTGTGCTATGTACAGTCACTAACATTGTTTTCTCTGTGGCCCAGATGATGCAGGCAGTGGCAAGAAGTCCTCCATGAGGTCCACTGTGTAAGACTGGGGCATCATCATTGTCAGTGTAAATAGTTAATGTAAAGTAGAAAACATAATTTAAAAAAAATAAAAAATCTTTGTGTCAGAATGTCCTAACATTGTTTTCCAAAAATAAGAAACATTATGCTCTTAAAATAAGAAAATATGGCTTGAAATTTCTGGTTTCAGGATGGACTGTGTCAAAATATACCATAAACTTTAAAAAGATACTTATTTAATTTAAATAAAGAATTGGCAATTATTTCTAAGAAAATTTAAGTTATATTTTCTCAAAACAAGCAAAATAATCTTTTACTTTTAATTCTAGACTAGTTAATTTATCTTAGAAGGAAAAAAAAACGAGATTTATTGGCTTATTTCAAGATTTTTTGACTCATCAAGATTTCATTTTTTGCAGTGTAGCTTGCGAGGACCCGGGTGGCAGGACAAAACTTCTGCGGTAAATAGAAATGTATTTTTGTTTAGGAACTGATACTGTAATCATTTGGTCCTCTCTACCTTTGTGATATACAGAATCATGTATTGCTTGGGTGGATTTGGTGTGATAGACATCATGGCAGAAGGGGATCAGAAGACATCTGCATGAAACATGGAAAAACACTTTTAAAAACTTTGTCCAAACACAAGAAAGGAAAAGGTTTGATTAGTACAGATTATGTATGTGTTTTCAACTATGCAATCATCTTCATTACTTCCAAGTGTAATCCCACTGGCTCAGAGAACTTTTAATGAGCACTGTTTAGCACCTGATCACAATTCATGCAAAATCAATGAAGATGTTATGATTTATGTTAATGTTGTTACAATGACAGTTAAATAGTAATTTATAAATGAATTAAATAAATGAATCATGTTATAAATCTTAAACGCAAACTTTATAATGGAAATGGAAACTTAGCTGGACAGTTTTCTGTATCAAAGTTTGTTGTTTAGAACGGCATTTTATAATTAAAACTTTATTCTTGACAAATCATATATCATTTGACTTATCTAAGACTCAAGTTTCCATATTTGATAACTATTTGCTGATTAGCTGAAGTGACATAGCAACGGTAATTGTTTAATTTGTTACAATATGCAATATATAATTATAATGGAGCATGGATGTCACCCAGTGGCCTTTTATGGTATAACGCCTAATCAGAAATTTCACTGGTATTTAATTCTCATTTTTGCATTAACCTCAAATTTTGGAACTTGTTTAGTGTTTTGTTTTGCTATCATTTCTATAGTGGACCATATATCTATATATTTGTTTAGAAGTTTTAGAAGATGAAGTAAAACAAGTTTTATTCCATGACATTTCAATTACTTTTTATTTTATTTGCATTTATATAACATCAAATACTTGTTTGATAATACTTCTTTTTCACACTAGAAGTAAATTATGCCTATATTCCAAAGCATTCACAAATTACAACCATATAAAGTTGACTATTTAACATGTTTGAAAAGGGACACAACAGCTAACAGGTTTAAATTTTCTCATACTTATTGTTGATTTAGTCCACTACTCAGAGAGAATGCGGTTTCGAACGCAGCCTTTGATTATTTTTCGCTTTAAGTATAGGGCTGCATTCCACTCCACTTTTAGACACGCACTCGCGAACTTCCCTAAGCACTAATCCCTGCCGCCATTTTGAAGTGCGTTCCACTTCATGAAGTGGACGAGGGAAGTTTATATGGACAGACCCTCGCTCCCTTGATTTTGACCGAGGGAGCGAGTCTACTTCATATGTACACTTCAGGCAGCTCCATATACCACAATGCAACACGATTGTGACGTCACTGCATATCACGTTTAATTTACCCCACCACAAACTCTATGATATATATATATATATATATATATTCACTTCTAAGTTATCAACTGGAAATATCCAGAATTAGATCAGTCAAAATGTACCCATGGAAATGGAGCTTGTGAAACACACGCCAATGACACTAATAATTCCTAGTTTCTATTTATTGATATTCTGAAAAGAATAAAGAGATACAAACTTGTAAATATTTAATCAACTTTTTTTTTCTTTTCTTTTTTTTTTTTTTTTTTGAGGTGCATTAACCATAAAAATAATTCAGCAGATGCAGGGATACATA
Source organism: Mylopharyngodon piceus (assembly GCA_039654765.1). Taxonomy (NCBI): domain Eukaryota; kingdom Metazoa; phylum Chordata; class Actinopteri; order Cypriniformes; family Xenocyprididae; genus Mylopharyngodon; species Mylopharyngodon piceus. The sequence goes on from JBCHWC010000077.1 coordinate 23,873, forward strand.
GACCAGAAGGGGGAAATCCCTACAAATCGCACCCTGAGTAAAGGTTAATATAATAATTCCTCTATTTGTCACAGACATGCCAGGCTCTACACTCACACAGACACAGCGCACGTCATCACCAGAGTACTAACCACGCACACCTGTCACCAATCAGCACCCTCATCTACAGCACTACAAAAGACACAGCTTCACACTCCGTCACTGTCTGGTCTCGTTAATGCAAAGACTTACCTCTCTGCTTACCTTAAGGACTCCCACGAAGATATTCACCAGTCTCCAGCGTGCTTTCTCGTTCCCTCGTGTTGTCCTCGTCTCCTGTGAGTTACTCTGTGTCTGATCTGCTTCAAGTCTGCCAGCTTCCCGTCATTCCTGCAAACACAAGACAAGTATCAGCTCTACGATCACATCTGCCAGCCAGTTCACCTGTTCACACTCACCTGCACTCTGTCTGCCATCCTGGTTGTTCAATAAACGTCTTTACTATTCCACCAGTGTCTCTGTCCCCTTCTGTGTTGTAACAGAAGACCGGACCAACACCGCCGAACAGCCAGGATGAGCGCCCCGGATCCCTTCCAGGAACTTGTTGACGTTCTCCGACGAGCACTCTCCAGCACTTCCCCGGCATCTACACCAGCACTCACTTCCGCATTCACCGTCAACTCTCCTTCTCCATCTGCGGTCGCCAGTCCCATGGCCAAACCGGCACCCTTCTCTGGCTCGGCGGAGGACTGCAACAGATTCCTCCTCCAGTGTTCGCTGGTCCTGGAGATGCAACCGCACTTATACCCCGATGATCACGCTAAAGTGGCGTTCATAATCTCTCAACTCGACGGTAAGGCGCTTCGCTGGGCGGAACCGCTCTGGACACAGAAAAATCCGATTACCCAGTCCCTCACCAAGTTTCACCGCTCACTTTAAAGAAGTTTTTGGAAAACCTGCCTGGGATTCATCGATTGGTGAGAGATTATATCAATTGAAACAAGGCTCAATGTCTGTGACTGACTATGCTCTCCAATTCAGAACTCTCACTGCTTCTAGCAGTTGGAACGAACAGGCCCTCATAACAACATATCGTCAAGGTCTGGATCCACGCGTGCGGTTGCATCTCGCTGCATACGAGGATTCCATCCCCACTCGCCCCGCTCGTCCCATGGTGAGTGTTATCATTCCTTCGTTGAATAAGATGAAACCACTTACCATTGTTGTCAACCTTACTGCTGCCGATTTATGTCTTCCAGTTAATGCCCTCCTCGATTCTGGGTCAGCCGGAAATTTCATCTCCGGAGCCCTCTGTCGCCAGCTTCAGCTCAAAGCAACAGCCACGCCGAAGACCTACCAAATCCACTGGGTAACTGGAAAACCATTAAGACCAGTAAAATCCAATCAAAGCTTCATCAGAGCCATCAATACAGAATAGACATGAATGCATTTACACAGCAATTAGCCTACAAGTGCATAATGTTATGAGATAAATGTTTTACATTTTGAAGACAGAAATATGACATGATGGAATCAATGAAATGATACGTTTAATATGAAACTAAAACAGACAGTAGGTGGCGGTATGTCACTGTCTTAACGAGTGAGTTCAATCCATTCACTTGATTCCTTCAAATACGCTGATTCGAAAACAACACCACGTGTTGCAACAGTTCAGCTGTAGATTTGTTTCTGTGATAATTCCTATGTAGGCCTAATGCGTTATTTAAAAAAAAAAAAAAAAAAAATACATGACCAAATGTTCAAAAAGGGGGCAGAGAGGGGACATGTTCAGGGTAACAACATAATTGTTGATAGGTTATTTCTCGTGGCCATGAGTTTAATGCACAAACATACGTGACCATAGCAACTATGGCTATTCAGAAATGGAAATTACAAATGCATTTCAGAAAATGCAGAACAGTGTTACAACACAGAAGGGGACAGAGACACTGGTGGAATGGTAAAGACGTTTATTGAACAACCAGGATGGCAGACAGAGTGCAGGTGAATGTGAACAGGTGAACTGGCTGGCAGATGTGATCGCAGAGCTGATACTTATCTTGTGTTTGCAGGAATGACTGGAAGCTGGCAGACTTGAAGCAGATCAGACACAGAGTAACTCACAGGAGACAAGGAGTGTGACGTAGAGCAAACCTGGTGGGCAACCCGACGGAGCGCTGGTGGAGGCATTGGACTCAGGAAGAGTTTCTTCAGACCAGACTATGGGAGTAACAAAGAGCTTTTCGGGGAGGATGGGCTCAGGGTTCTCTGGAGTATCATCGGGACTATAGATGCGAGAGAGGGCGTCAGCCTTTACATTCTTGGAACCTGGGTGATAAGTGATGGAGAAATTAAATCTGGTGAAGAAAAGAGCCCATCTAGCTTGACGAGGGTTTAATCTTTTGGCATCTTGTAGATATTCCAGGTTTTTATGATCTGTGAGGACGGTGAATGGATGTTGGGCTCCTTCGAGCCAATGCCTCCACTCCTCCAGGGCGAGCTTGATGGCAAGTAGCTCCCTGTTGCCGATGTCGTAGTTAACTTCCGCCGGGTTGAGATTGCGGGAGAAGAAGGCACATGGGTGTAGTCTACTTGGGCTCCCCTGCTGCTGGGATAGGACCGCTCCCACTCCTGTGGTGGAAGCGTCAACTCCCACGACGAATGGCTTTTCTGGGTCCGGATGAACCAGGAGGGGAGCAGAGGTGAAGGCTGTCTTGAGTGTGGCGAAGGCTTGTGTGGCGGCTGGAGTCCAGGACAGAGACTTGGGCTTACTGCGCAGGAGGTCCGTGAGAGGGGTGGTGATGATACTGTATCCTTGGATGAAACGCGGTAGAAATTGGCAAAACCAAGGAATCTCTGGAGTTCTTTTACTGTCGTGGGAATGGGCCAGTCCTTGATGGCGGAAACCTTCCGCCATCTTGATGCCACTGCGGTCGATGTTGTACCCAAGGAACTGCACTGAGGGCTGATGGAAGGTGCATTTTTCGGCCTTTAGGAACAGGCCCTCAGGCATTGCAGGACCTCCGCAACGTGGCGGCGATGGTCGGCCAGGCTCCGGGAGTATATCAGGATATCATCGATGTATACCAGGACTGACTTGTGCAGGAACTCCCGGAGCACCTCATGGATGAAGTCCTGGAATACGGAGGGGGCGTTGACAAGCCCATACGGCATGACCAGGTATTCATAGTGGCCAGTAGGGGTCACAAAAGCCGTCTTCCATTCGCTGCGGAGGTCCAACTTGGTGAACACAGTGGCACCTCGGAGGTGTTTCAATGCCGAGGGGACGAGAGGAAGTGGATATCTGAATTTAATTGTTATCTTGTTGAGAGCTCTATAATCTATACAGGGCCGCAAGCCTCCGTCCTTCTTCGCCACAAAAAAGAAACTTGAAGCAGCAGGGGAAGTAGACGGACATATGTAGCCTTGTGACAGATCCTTTTTGATGTATTCCTCCAAGGCCTTCTCCTCCGGGATGGACAGTGAATAGATCTTCCCTCTGGGCACTGGCTCACCGGGAAGCAGATCTATGGCGCAGTCCCATGGCCGGTGGGGAGGCAGTGTGGAGGCTTTCTTGGGACAGAAGACATAACTGAAGTGGTAACTGCCCTACAGCCTTATCATCTAATTGAATTTATCAGCCTTATCATCTAACTGAATTTATTGATTGGAATTAACATGGCATTCATACATTTAATAAGGTTGCCCCTGGACATCAGTTTACGGGGGTAGGCTAAAGGCTACCACCGCTTAATAGAAAATAAGTTTGTTTCTGTTGCTGTCAGTATTGTTTTTGGAAGTTACATTAAAATGCAGTTAGCTCAAAAATATGAGGGCACGTGACACGTGCTGTTTGAAAGAGCATGATGCATCTGTGTATGTTTAATGCATGGCGTGTGTGTTTCACCAGCTCCGTTTCCATGGGCACATTTTGATTTATCTAATTCTGGATATTTCCAGTTGATAACTTAGCCTAAGATGTGTGATTAATAATAAGACCACACCAAGAAAAACCCATTATAATCAGTGATGCTGTGACTGGATCTTTAAAATATGCAATGTATTTTTAGCGTTTGTCATATGTTGTGCATGTAAAAGTAAGAAATATGAATGTGAAGTGAATTTGTGGTCTCGTTTCAAATGCATTGATCAATATGCATGCATCGACTTCACTGTAGCCTATATGTGCGCTGTTTCCTTTCTGTGTTCTGATCCAAATCTCAATAAAATGCAAGCCCATTCATTCAAATGATTAATAATGGAAAATAACAAGCGCTTCCATATGCATCCAGAGTCCCTGTTATCAGATCTGTTGAAGATGTTGCTGTTCATGTTTGCCAGCCCAGGACATTTTACAAATCCAGACCAGACGATGTTCTACGGCCATGTCCGGAATAAAGAGTAGCCTATCCATGTCACACAGTACAGTTAGGGTGATATTATATAACTTAACCCGTGATATAAGATTTTGGCCATACTACCCATCCAAGTCATTCATCCCAGTATCAGCATCGGTAGGCTACACTTCTTGTATTTCTTCCACACCACAAGGTGTCACTGTGGCCTCAACGCTTCGCCCTCGCCTACTCTGAGCTCGATTGCTATGTCTGAGGTAAACCACGCCCTCCTCATTACCCTATGGACAAAGAAATGTAAAAATACATAAATGTAAAAATAAAGAAATGTAGAAATTAATAAATGTGGAAATTAACAAATATGGAAATAAATAACAGAGTAAATGGAATCAATTGCCGTATGAAAGCTTTCTTCGCCCTCCTAGGTGTGACCGTCAGCCTCTCGTCTGGTTACCACCCGCAGTCGAACGGGCAGACGGAACGGAAGATCCAGGAGATCGGCCACTTCCTACGTACCTTCTGCCATGGCCACCAGAACTCCTGGAACCAGTTCCTGGGTTGGGCCGAGTACGCCCAGAACTCCCTACGCCAACCTACCACTGGACTCACTCCCTTCCAGTGCGTACTCGGCTACCAACCCCCTCTGTTCCCCTGGTCCAGGGAACCATCGGACGTTCCTGCAGTCGACTACTGGTTCCGGGAGAGTGAGAGGGTCTGGGACGCAGCACACCACCAACTACAACGAGCTCTCCTGCCCTGCAAGAAGCTCAGTCCCAGATTCATTGGCCCCTTCAACATTGTGAAGCAGATCAACCCCGTCACGTATCAGCTCCAACTTCCTCCACAGTACAGAATTCACCCCACATTCCACGTATCACTCCTAAAACCTTACCACCCTTCTGTTTCTGTTTCCACAGAGCCTGGCGAGGAGCCCCCCCTTCCTCTGATCCTGGATGATGGAGCTGCTTACCAAGTCAATGAGATCTTGGACTCCCGGCACCATGGTGGTCAACTGGAATATCTAGTCGACTGGGAAGGTTATGGTCCCGAGGAGCGCTCATGGGTCCCCAGAGTCGACATTCTTGATCCCTTTCTGCTCGACACGTTCCACGCGGCTCATCCAGATCGACCTGCTCCCCGTGGACGAGGACGACCACCACGACGTCGGGGTCCTCGGCCCTCAGGAGCGGGCCATGGAGGGGGGGATACTGTCACAGACCCGCCAGGCTCATCCATCAGCCAATCACAGCGCACTCCTTCACCCGAGTTCTAACCACGCTCACCTGATCCCCATCACCATGCAATCACCACCAGACACTTAAGCACAGCACTCACCTCAGTTCACTGTCCAGTCTCGATTGACACTAGGGCTGCTACTCCCATGCTCTTGCATCGAGAGGAATACTTACCTGCTCAACCTCAGTGATTCTCCTGGTCCCCGTGTAAAGTGTCTGCGTGTGTGTATATCCCTACCGTTCCTGTTTGGTCCATCCACCTCTGCTCCTGCCATCCTCCACGAGTCATTCACCTGCAACAAAGAAGGATAGTATTACCATTTCTATCAGACATCACTATCATCTATTTAACAGTCACTTACCTGGTCATCTGTTCATCCCACGCTGTTGTCTCAATAAAGTCACTCATCATACTAACCTGTTGTCTCCCGCTCCTCTGTCCGTAACAGACAGAGTTAGGCTAATGTATGTTTCTGTCGATGGATACGCATTCTGGCTTCCCCTAAACTTTGTTCAATGCGAGTGCCGTATGCTCTATATGACCAGTCATTTACGCCGTCATCACCCGGGTGTTGATAGCGCGTGAGCGCAGGTCAGACCTGAACAGCACATGTTGCTATCTGCGTTTAAACTAAACTCATTTAAGCCTTGCCAATTTAAACATTCGAGTGCAAGGTGCGAAAGAGAACTTACGCGTGCGCTGTGAGAAGATTTGTGCACTCATCCGAAGCACGCACGCGGAAGCGCGTGTACAACGCACAAATATTGAGGTCTCTTTCAAGTCTTGTGCTTGAATGGACAAATTCACACAAAATTAAGTCAACATGCCCATCTTGGCGAGTATCCTAGCAAGCACAGTCGGTAATGTCTTAAGTGAACTTATACACTTGAGAAAGAATGCATGTGTTCAGTATCAGTGTACTGATCCGTGTATTATGTCTTAAAGAGAAAGCAGCACTTGCATTCCTGCTGTCTGAATGTGTTTTTAATGTTAATCAAACAACAAAAGACAAGGAAATCACTCATTGCTCATGACTGAATAGTAACTTAATAATTAATAATGATTGATCTTTATTTAATTTATACAGTGAAGATTACATGCAATGTTGTTTTACATTTTATTAGCTACTTTATTAAATTTTTGTACCTGAAAACTGGATACATGAAAAAAAAGCTTTATTTATTTGTATCTTTGATTTACTGTATTTATTTGTGCTGTTTGATTATTTTTTCTTATTTTCTTTATTTTTATTTGACAGTAGTACTTTTTTCCCTGAACATAGCACATACCGAACTGTACCGAAACCGTGAGCCTAAAACCATAATACAAACCGAACTGTGAGTAATCTGAACCGTTGCACCCCTAGTATCCACCAAAGAGGACAGCGTGTTTTAGCCCTGCATTGCTAGCGATAATAGATACATTTGAATTGGTGGACATTTGGAGAAAAAGATACCCTAACAATTTGGAGTTTACCTGGGCCAACAAAAATGGATCAAGACAATCTCAAATTGATTATTGGCTCATATCAAAATGTATGTCCAAATTTGATGTACATGTTGGCATTCAATGTACTCCTTTGACTGACCACAAAACTATTTTTATTAATACCCCTTTAACAGCAGATTATGCACCAGGCCATAGCAAAGCCTCTTTGTGGAAACTTAACATTTCACTCTTAGAATTACCAGATGTAAAGGATAAAATTAAAGAATTAATTGCTAACTATTGGAAAGTAGCCACAATTCAAAATTCTTATTGTACCAATTGGGAGCTTCTAAAATTTGAGATTGGAGTTTATTTAAGGAAAGTTGGAGCAGTCTTAGCCAAAAAGAGAAGGGTTCTTGAGGACAGCCTGATCATGAAATGATCTCAAACCCCTAACTTTAGTTGTATGTCTTTGGAGGAAAAATCTGAAATTGCAGCTTTACAAACTAAATTACATCATTTATACTTATTGAAGGCTAGGGGTACTTATATAAGATTCAGGAAAAGATGGCTTGAAGAAGGAGAACTTAATTCTGCATATTTCTTTAAGCTTGAAAAACGGAATTTTACCCTTTCAACAATTGAGCAGTTATGTGTTGATGGCAAAATTGTAAAAGATCCAAAGGTTATAGCTAATTTTAATGCCAATTTTTATAAAAATCTTTATAGTTCAAAATGTTCAGAGCAGAAAACAACTTTGTTTCTGGATTCAGTTAGTTATGTTAAAGTTATCTCTGAAAGTGATAGAATGTGTAGTGATGACGTTGTTACTCATGAGGAAGTACAAAGCGCAATTAAGAGCTTGAAAAACAATAAATCCCCAGGATGTGATGGGCTTACAGCTCAGCTGTACAGATTATTTGCTGATGAACTTTCTCCTTTTTTAACTAATGTTCTTAAAGGGGACCTATTATGCCCATTTTACAAGATGAAAAATAAGTCTCTGATGTCCCCAGAATATGTATGTGAAGTTTTAGCTCAAAATACCCCACAGATAATTTTTTATAGCATGTTAAAATTGCCACTTTTTGGGGTTGAGCAAAAACGCGCCGTTTCAGTGTGTGCCCTTTAAATGCAAATGAGCTGCTGCACTCTGCCTAAGAGGGCGGAGCTTCAAGAGCTTATTCTCTGGTGTCAGGAGTCAGGAGTCAGTCAGGACGCACTATAATGTTAGAAACTGCGAATATATGCTGCATGGAGATAGAACAGGTATAGTTTAGTTCAATTACAGTTATAACTTATATTGTCTTCTTGTTTTTATCCATTATATTACTACAAGCATGTTGTACCGGACCCGTTCGTCTTTACCGATGAGTTTTATGACGTTTATTGTACGTCACACAAAAGATGAAGCGTCTGTTTTCACTCTAGAAAATCACAGTAAGAGCTTAATAAAACACAGTGCAAGTGTGCATTAAAATATTATCCATAAACTCTCTCCCTTGCATTATCATCAACATACACAGCGAATTACACAGAAACACTCGTTACAACTAACAGTAAACAAATATATAAAGACCTTATGCCTTTTCGGGTGGTGCTTAATAAACTGGTAAACTTTATATCCGTAAATCAACTCTGATGAACTTTAATAAAGTGCTCTCACCTTCATTACTGCCATATCCAGTACCACTCTGGAGGCTGTAAGCTGGATCACGAACAGTTTACTGATCTATCCTTGAGTAACAAATTTTTAGCACAACCTCTGTTTTGTATTGTCCCTTTGTATTGACATTCGTTCACAAAGAAGTCCATTGTGAAATGATTTGTGCAGACATAAACGAATTTCGGTAGAGTTGAGGGAGCATTTTCTTTGAAAACAAAATTAATCCATCTTGTCTTCAGCGGCTCAGATTTAGGGAGTAAATGTATAGGGAGTAAATAGTAGGCCTATTATAACTTTATTATAAAAAAAATTCCTTAAGTGTAATTTAAGTTTGTATACAAATCAGTTAATTTTAACCTTCAATATTAATGTAGTACCAACTGATTCCCATGTATATTTTACAGCATTAGTTGAGAGATTTTTTTTTTCTTGAGAAAATTTGCCATGTTCTGTACCTGATATACACACGGTATCCGCGGGGCATTAAAAAGCATTAAAAGTCATTAAATGGATTTTGCGAAAATTAAGGCCTTAAATGGCATTAAAAAGCATTAAATTTTATTTCTACAGGCATTACATTTTTTTAGATAGTTTTGAAGAAAATTAATACTACCAGTTTATTTTGAATAAAGCCTAAATAATAACTTTGATTTGCTGTCGCAAAATATGTACATTGGTGTGATACTCATACGGAACCAGTTTGGTAATTGCCTCCGGCCGGTGCAAAATTGCCATAACGCCGGTTTGGACAGCGGCGGGCTGGGACCTGGAGGCGGAAGGCTGCATCAAGTGTTGCCAACTTAGCGCCTTTTCAGACCCCTTTTGCGACGTTTTTCTAAGAAAGCGCGTTGTGACGAATATAGCGACTTGTTAACCTGATCCAGCTTCCGAGACCCCCTGGTACTACCGCGAGATCTTGCTTTCCTGTCGCAGGTGCACCTCTTTGGTTCAGCAGCGCATTCAGTTGAGGATGTGCGCTCTGTCAGAGAACAAATAAAATTGATACTATTGCTTCTAACCTGAGTGATCATTTTACGTGTACATATAGCCAAAATCACTGCAAATGTCTATCTTATGTGTATGGTGATTTTGTCGGACAACGTCTCGATTATAACTCAGGATTTTAGTGCTGGTTTAACATGTCAGGGCTCGAATTTTACTTTCCCGACCGGACAAGGACCTGATTAAAACGTCAATACCAAAACAAACAAACAAAAAAACAAACAAACAAACAAAAACACATCAACTTGGGAATCACCAAAACGCGAGTGACTGATTTTATTACATTTAGTGTTAGTGGCGATCGATAGTGGAAAATAATAGGCTGTATAATGTAGGCTACTGACGATAACAAGGTTGCGCTGTTGAGGCTCGCGCAGCATCTGGAGGAGAAATGGAAACATGAGCGAAGCGCACACAAAAAAAATTTGGTTAAACATACTGCGGAAAAAATTCAAAATGTGGAGTTTTTATAACTTGATACTGGTAAGCAAAACTACACGACCAAGAATGCTGTTTTCCTAAATAGGCTACCATCACGATTAAAAACGTGACACTGATTTCATACAACAGTTCAATTAACAAGTAGTTAATATTAAGCCACTTACATTTTAGAAGGAACATTGACTGTTTTTGTTCTATTTTATCAGCGAAAATAGTTTAAAACAAAGATCACAGCAGAACCAAAGAACACTCAGCCTTGTTTTCATTACTGAATGATTCAGCGTTTTGAACGAATCGGCCATTTGAATGAATCGCTTGAATGAATGAATCAATGACTCACTCATTAAGACGGTTACTTGCCGCCACCTACTGGTGGTTTAGTTTCATTTTTAAAAGTATCATTTCCCCCCAACATTTCATATTTGTATTTTCAAAAAATATTTAAAACAATCCCATAACATTATTTAATGCAGTTGTAATCAATCAAAAATATGCAGATTTACATATGTCAAAGCTGCAATATTCTGAAAGGATATTGCTTCAGAACAAATTTATATTTCCACCACAAAAAAAAAATACTATTTTTTTCCAGACAAGCAACTGTTTTACTCGTACAAGTGAATGACCGATTTACGCGTGTCCACATGAGAAGGCTTAATGTCGAGCCCTGTATGTAATCTTAATGGGCCGCGTTTCAGTCACCATTTCATACTGAATGACAACAAAAACAGAAAAAATATATAGATGAAACAATTTTATTGGGAATTTGGCTGTATTAAAATGTATTACGTGAGCAAAAAGGGTAGCACCAGAGAAGCAAACAAATGTTGGGCTGACACTTGGCAGAATGCGAATACAACAATGACATGATGAATTTTCTAATTGCCGTATGTCGTCATCTATCGACATTTAGCAGCATATATATATATGGCATTAAAAAATTTAAAAATTGGCATTAAAAAGGCATTAAAAAGCATTAAATTAGATTTGATGAAACCTGTAGAAACCCTGTATACAGTATATCCAAAATAACTGATATCGAATCGAATTGCAAGTTAGTGAATTGAAACGCATAATTATAATGACAGATTGGCAGGAAATGGTGCAAAACAAAGTCCATATTGTGACATACTGATAAGCCTCATCTTTCCATTATTGTTATAATAATAGCTGCAACTTTCATTCTTAAATGTGCATTAAAAATTAACAGCTGATAAAACGTTAGATGGTGATTGACACTAAACAGTAGAAAGTCAGTCCAGTCTCTTCAGCTGTAAATGTCATTGGCTGTTAAAGTCCAGTCTTTCAGAATGCTATCAATTACATGTAGCCTATATCAGTTGCATACTATATGGATTAGTGAGTGTGGCGGTGCGCCGGTGCTTATGGGGTGTCGCTCTGGGATAGGTGAGTATGAGGCTGGGAGGGAAAAATCACAGTATACTCACTACAAAAAACTAGACTACACCACTGCCTCACAAGTATCCGATAACTAACAAAATGAGAAAAATTACCTTTAAGTTAATTCATAGGTTTTACCCAGATAAGTGCTCTCTCAGAAGACTTACGAATGATACTAATACCCTCTGTTCTTTTTGTTTAGAGAAACCTGAAAGTACTTTACATTTATTTTGGAATTGCTCTCACACACTGACATTTTGGTGTGACATTTGTGACTTTATTAAATGTTATGTGAATCCAAATTTTAAATTTACATACAGAAATGTAACTTTTGGCTTTCATGAATGTGAAAAGAAAAATGATATTTATTTTATAAACCTTATTTTTCTGTTAGCCAAATATCACATTCATAAATGTAAATTTTCAAAGTGCAAACCTCTTTTTTGGCTGTGTTTAAGGACTTGGCACTTAATCTGGACTGAAAGACTGTTGGACTCTGGCATATTGTTTTATTGTTATATGACAATTGTTGTTACTGTTTTTTTTTTGTTTTGTTTTGTTTTGTTTTGTTTGTTTTTTAATTAAAAAAAAAAAAAAAGAAAAGAAATGAGAAGCACCCCTAGTGACGAAGTTGTTTCCTCGTCAGAGCGTTCTCTGGCGCACTGTAATTACGTCAGCATCCAGAATTCGCTCCTCTGTTTTCATTCCCTCGTTCTCCATATAGGACAATATGTTCCATTCATATACAGAGCACAGTTAATGTTAACGAGTGACTGATTACAGACGCAGCTAATGTTCAGCGGAACGCAACACTCGAATTACTGTGGAAACCCCGACAACAGGAGATGACAGAAGACACAGAAGATTTGCATTGAAAAGGTTTGGATTAGGTTGTTTAGAATGTTTAGACATACATGACTCTGGGTGAGGTGGGCCTGCGCTTCTGCGGCCATATCTACTGTTCCTTGTTCAGTTTCTCTGATTTAATCTTAAAAACTGTATGATGACTCGCTGGTGTTTAGCCATTTAATTAGCCCGGGTCTTGTAATGAAAGCACAATGTGGAAATAGACTACCGTTATATCCTATCTAAACTAAAAATAGGGAATACAGCACTTCTGCACAATCTATTCTACCAATAGTTTCCGCCAAAACATTATAGTTAGGCAATTAAGTTTACTCTTTCTGAAGTAAAACCGTTGTTACAGATAGCCGCCACTGTTATCAAATGAAAAAAAGAAAAGAAAAATAAATAACGGAAAGGAAATCACATTTATTATGGGTTTAAATAGATAACAGTAACTGAAGTAGATATGGCATTTTGGCGAAAAATATGGTCCACAAATCAGTCCGCAGTAGAAAGATGTCTTCTTTGAAATAGTTAACCCAAAAATAAAAAAAAAACATAAAAAAACCATGCCACATGTTGCTCTAAACTCGTAGACTATATGGCACAAATGATATTTGAAGAATTTTCCAGCTGTTTCCAACCAAGTTTCAAACAAAAGAAAGAAAGAAAGATTAATCAGAGAACTCCAGTATTTGTCATTTTTCCAGTAGTGCAAAGTTTTTACCTTAATGTCTGCACTACAAATGAGTGGCCTGCCTGACAAAAAAATAGCTTCAATTCATAAAAATAGGATGCACTCTCCTATTATAATCAACGATCTATCTACACTGCTAGCGTGGCTGAGACATATCAACCTGCACAGCCACTCTGTGGATAAATGTCCACAATTCACAATGACTGACCATTACTCACAGAGTACACATGTTTTTATGGAGCCTACAAATGCACACTTAAGAAAATCTCAGCTGGATTTGCCAAAGTTTGCAATATGGAAGTAAATTATTGACAAATGTCTCTGAAAAAACAGAGCATGCTGAATGGCACTAATTGAAAAAAAAAAAAAAAATGCATTGCATTAACTAGAGTTGGGGTACTCGAGCTTGGACTTGAGTCCAGTTTTTAATGGATTTACACTTGTCACAAACTCGGATGTGCTTTTACTCGGACTTGACACAGACTCAAGCTTTTGGGACTCGAAAAATGTTTCTGAGTCAGGGCTCAACAGTAAGGATTTTTTCTGCTGGCCCGGTCGGGCCAGTGGTTCAAATTTTTACTTGCCCTGCTAAAATTTTCACTTGCCCCACCACAAAAAATTAATAAAGAAAAGAAAATGGGTCTATAAAAAAAGCCTAGTTATTGTTTTTGTTGTTTTTGATACATGTAACCTTAATAAATAGGGTTATGACATCAAAAGCTACTAGATTAACTCACTTAAATTTTAAATATTGTTAGACAAATAAACAGTAGGTAATAAAATAGTAACAAATAATCAAATTATGAGTAATAGCAAAAATAAATACAACAGAACAAACATATAAATGAAATAAACAGTGCTTTTCAAGTTTTTCATGTAGGTTTAAACAGGAGATTTTCAGGTACAGAAATTGTAATCTAATGTATAGCTAAAGATTAAACTTTATTAAAGTTAATCAGTCAAGAGCAGTTACAGATGCATAAATAATGTTTTGAAATGTTGGAAATATAAAACGTTAAATACTGTTATTTGAAATTATTTTAAAAATGAAAAGACACTTTAAACGTGAAATTAAACCCGCCAGTAGGTGGCAGCAAGTCCCTGTTAATGAGCGAGTCATTGAGATTCAACCGATTCATTCAAACGGCTGATTCATTCAGGAAGTGTTGCTCAGAGACGCAAAACAATTCTGTGTGGACTTTGGAACTATTTTCGTAGGCGAAATAGAGCGAAACAGGCGATTTGGTGTCTAAAATGTAAGTCACTTGATATTAAGTTCTTGTTCATTAAACTGTACGCTGTATAAAATCAATATCACATTTGTAATCGTGCTGATATTTGGAGAAAAACGGCACTCTTTGTTTAATATTGGTTAACTATATTAAATTATATAAATATGAAAGATATACAGGGTCATTTTTGCCCCTTATCTTGAATTCTGGTGCATTCACGCAGTAAAATCGTGCACTCTAAATATGCACGCGCACTAGTCTAACCTACTAGACTACGTCACGTAGTAGTGCATGCGTGCACTCAATGGGTGTGTTTCTGTTTGGTTTTTGTAAAGTGAGGGACATACTCGATAATTTCAGATCGTTAAATCAACAATTGCGATATCATAGACGATATATATCGCACACCCTACAGCACTGGCCCAATCGGGCAAGTGACAGTTCCGTCTACTGTCCCGAGCGTCGTTCACACTGGCCCCGGGCCATCGGGCAGTCCTTATTGTCGAGCCCTGCGAGTGCACCGAGTTCAGCACTGTTGGTGAAATTCGCTTGGAACAGTTAGAAAATGATTTTAAATTGTTCAAACGCAATAAGACGTGAAAAATGAATTCGGTACTTGCACGCTGGTCTGAGACGGCACATACCTGAAGCACGCACGCACCTTTTACATCTTAATATGCTTCTACATATATTGTGCGTATTCACAGCCGGTTATGTCTTAGGTGAAAGTAAAAAGTTAGGGGAAAAAATCTGTCAATATATTGGATCTGTCCATCAGGTCTTAAAGTGACAGCAGCCTAATATAGCCTAGCAGCCTAATATAGCCTACCTGTCCCTGTCTGTGTCATTATTGTTAATCAAACAACAAAAGACAAAGAGAAAATCACTTGCTGCTCTTGACTGAACTACTTATTAGCTTTAATAAGAATTAATGCTAATTTAATTTAATTTAATTTAATGATTTAGGCTACTTTATGGACCCTTTTCACAGACTGTGATGACGTGTTTTAACGGTCATCAGCATCGTAAATCCTGCAAAGTTTTTTATATTTTCATTTTTTTTTTTAAATGTACATTTATAACACTGTACTTTGTAATATATTACCTTTGTATCAAATTACTCTGCTCGGCTTGCCTCGGTATGGCAAGGCTCGGCTCGCTTTACTTTCGGTTTGCTTTTCCATTGCAGTTAGTACCACTTCAAAGTGGGTGGGATTATAGACTGATCATATAGTTGCACCGCCTCTACTGCTGTTGATCCGCTACTCTGCTACCAACGAGTCTGCACCTCAACTACTGACCACGATACAGACGTTTCTTTTTTCAAGTTGCGCGCGACAGTCGTTTAAAGCAAGTCCTTTCGCGAACAAATGATACTGCGGTGGCTGTTACTGACTATTTAAATCTAGTGGGTTTGTTGTCTCATGTTTCAAATCTAAGGACGCTGGTAGTGATGATTCTCGCTGACCAATCAGTGATCTGCAGTGTTTACACGTCACATTTAGTATCAGTACAGCTCGCTTGGAACCTCAACCGAGGTGGTACTATTTAAGCGGGCCATACCGTTCTGTACCGAGCCGTCCCATGCAGTGGAAAAGCGCCATAAGATGACTTCCGCTTCTGAGAAACCCGGAAATGTGAAAAGGGTCCATTAAATGTATGTAGTAATTCATTAGTATAGACCTACCTGAAAAACTTAAAGCACTGTTTCATTTCATTTGTATCTTTGATCTATTGTATTTATTTGTCCCATTGCTTTTAATTAGTAACTGTTTACATGTCTCCACTCCAGTAAGCTTGAGAAGTTTGTACTCACATTAAGCTAGTTTTAGTTTTTGCTGTGGTTATGAAAGCAGGGTTCCTAGTAGGGCTGGATGATATGACCTAAAATCAAAATCTTGATTGATTGAACATTTTACCTCGATTACGATTAATGAACGATTATTTTGTTTTTTTTTCTTGTTTTTTGCTATTTGTTTTTTTTGTTTTGCCCTTATAGTTCACTGACAAGGTTTGTACTGTAAATATGCTTGACTATTAAAGGGTTAGTTAACCCAAAAATGAAAATTCTGTCAATAATTACGCACCCTCATGTCGTTCCACACTCATAAGACCTTTGTTCATCTTCGGAACACAAATTAAGATATTTTTGATGAAATCCGAGAGGTGTATGACTCATCCATAGACAGCAATATAATCAACACTTTCAAGGTCCAGAAAGGTACTAAAGACATTGTTAAAACAGTTGACGTGACTACTAGGGATGGGCATTTCAAGCAAAAATAACATTCGATGATCGCTGGGAATTATTCGATTATTATTCGAAAATCGCACCCCTCCCCCGCATGCATGCACGTATCTACACACACATAAATGGAGAGAGAAAGCGAGAGAGACCATTCACGCGTTCAATCTTTTTTCCAAGGCCATTCTTAACGGTGCGGGGCAGATCGAGGCATTCACCGCTCACTCTGCGCCAGTGGACACATACCGTTATGAATGCCTGTGCGGCGTTTTTTTACTTTCACTTTTTAAAATTGGCGCCAATTTGGGAACTGCGATTGTTTGAATGGTGGATTCATTGTTATTCTTAATGAAAAACACAACAACAAAACAGTAAAATGACAAAACCGCTTAAATGGATGCTTTTACATTTCACTTTGAAACCAAATCTTCCGTCGTCGTCTTGTCAGTCAGTGAGGCAAAATGGGTGAAGTGAGGTGAAATCTGACTCCTGCTACTGATCTGTGCTGCGACTCTCGCTCAGCTCACACCTTACGCTGAATTGACCCTTCGTCGGTTTGATTGACAAGCGATCTAACCAATCATAACGCCGAATCCGCCATTTTGTCTGACAAAGCAGTCAGGAGTTAGAAGATTAACCTAGGTGGACTTGAACTTGAAAAATGGTGTGTACTGACACCTTTCCACGTTTGAAACGACATTCCCTCTCATGTTTATTTGATGCTATAAATTAACTAGTTAGGAAGAGATGATCGGTTCACGAGCCGCTTGAGCTGAGCTGCTTGAGCAGTGTCCTCTTTGCTCCGCGATGTATATTTCACTCTGTGTGGCGTGACAGCGCCATGGCTTATCGGACAAAGCAACAGTAACTAAGGGGGGCGGGTCTTTGCGAACGGTCAACTGAGCAGATACGTTTAGTTTTTAATTGTGAACAGCCTGAATGACGGCACTTATGTGAACATTAATTTTAATGTCTCTGTTATATGCCACACACGTTTAGTGTGCGTGTGAGGCTGTCTGGGAGTTGATTGACAGCTTTTAGGTGCATTATTGGCAGCGCGCGCCACCCTCTGGTTACATGAACGTGTCACCATCGCATCAGCACCGAAATCATGGGGAATATTTTTAAGACAATAATCGCACAACCTATTCGATATTCTATAATTAAATTAACTAATCGAATATTCGAAAATCGTGACACATCCCTAGTGACTACAGTGGTTCAACCTTAATTTTATGAAGTGACGAGAATACTTTTTGTGCGCAAAAACAAAACAAAAATAACAACTTTATTCAACAATATCTTCTCTTCTGTATCATTCTCTTGTGTTGTTTATGTCCAACGCTTCCAGGTTCTACGTCCGAACGCCGACTCATTATTGGCCGGCTCCTGCGTCAGCATCACAAGCATGTGTCGTGCTGCTCACGTGTGCAACTTTGGCCAATACTGAGCCGGCATTCGGATGTAAACACGGAAGCCTTCACTGTGCTTACTGCATCACCTGCGTGAGGATAATGATGGGGAAGAGAAGAGATTGTTGAATAAAGTCGTTATTAGCGCAGTACCATTACATTTATTTGAATGCATTAATGAGAGAGCGATTGTGTGTGTGAATTAGTCATACCGTCTCTCTATTAATTGTGAAGCTGTGGGTTGTAAGTAGTTACAAACCTAACTACTATAACTATACTAACTACATACTAACTCTACATAACCACTAGCCCAGGAGTACTCAAATATAAACTTGAAAGGTCCACTTACCAAATTTCCATTTAGTCTGAGGTCCAGAAAAGTGATGGTCAAATTCCAAATAGAGAAATCCAACAAAAAAAAAAAACAGAGGCAATCCCCAGAACTTTCGAACTATACACAAAAAACAACATGGTAGGCCTTTTAGTGTGAAAGGTGACACCTTCTTTGTGCCACCAGTTGTTTAAACTTGGACATAAAAGGTGTGAGGGCCAGGCGGAGGCACTGATGTAAGTGTTCATTGGTGAGTGTGCTGCGGTATACGTTTTTCACCATGTTCATGGTTGAAAAGGCAGATTCACAGCAGTATGTTGAGGGAAACATTGTGAGAATTTGAAGGGCCATCTTCTGCAGGAGAGGAACACCTGCTGCAGTGACCATCTTTGTCCAGAAGGTGACAGGGTCACAGTGAGATTCCTGCAGTGCTAGGTTTTCTTGGAGCTCAATTAGCTCTGTTTGCAGAGAAGCAGCACTGGCCCATTGGAAGACTTTCGTGGCTTCAGTTGAGAATTCTGCAATATTTTTGACAAGAAATGGATTTTCAATGCACAGCAAGACTTGTTTTCCCAGAGGGAAATCTTCAAAGCGACTTTGGAAATTTTTGATCAGCTTGTCCAGGAATTCAGCATAATTGTGGTGATGTTTTCCTGCAGTCTGATCCAAAAGTCTTGGGAAGTGAAGCAGGTCCTGCTGTAAGTCACATTTGAAAACCTCCAGCTTCCTCTGAAAAGCACGGACAGCTGACATGAGACCACACACTGTGCTGTTTTTGCCCTGGAGCTTCATATTAAGGTCATTGAGATGGGAAGTAATGTCAGTTAGAAAAGCAACAATTTCCATTTCCTCTTCATTCTTCATGAAATCCACAAACGGTTTGGCTTTTGCACTCTTCTGATCCAACAGAAATGTCTCCAGCTCTTTCCGCAGTGCCCAAAACCGCTCCAGTACGTTGCCTTTACTAAGCCACCGGACGTGGTTGTGAAGGAGCAAATCATCAAATGTTGCATTCACCTCTATTAGAAATGAGCGCAACAAACGATGTTGCAGAGCAGAGGATGCTCTCAGATAGTTGACAAGTTTCATGACTGTTGTCATGACTTCCATGTACCTTTCTCCAAGGCTGGCACACAAAACCATCTGGTGAATTATGCAGTGGTATGCCATGAGGTCAGGGTGGTGAGCTCTCAAGCGTGCCACTAATCCCCTCTCTCTCCCAATCATACTTGGCGCTCCATCAGTAGCAATGGAAACAACATGCTTCAGGTCTATCTCTCTGTCTCTAAGCATCTGTGTCACTGCTTCATAAATATCGTCCCCCCTTGTGTGTCCATGGAGGTTTGTGACACCCAAAACATCTTCATGAAATTCTCCCTTTTCTTCATCAAAAAATCTGACAAAGACCATGAGTTGTGCATCGTCTGTGTTGTCTGTGGATTCATCCATAGCCAATGAAATGAATTTGGCTTTTTTTATAGCAGAGCTAAGTTGTTCAAGCAAATCATTAGCAAGTATTTCAGTTCGTCTTGCCGCAGTGGAATCAGAACAGGGTATTTGGCTTATTTTCTTGATTATTTCATCCTTTTGAGTCCCTTCAAACAGAGCAGTCACTACTTCACTCATACACTCCTTGACTATTTCAGGATCAGAGAAGGGTTTTCTTGTGTTTTCCCAGGACCCATGCTACTCTTAGTGAGGCTTCTGTTGCCCGCTCTTGTTGTGTGGCTGATCTAACTATTACACTGCTTGTAGCTGCATAGGCTGATTTCAGCTGGTTTATTTTTGTGGTCCTCAACTCTGTGTTCTGAGGGAAATTTTGTTCAAAATGTGCATGCTTGGTTTCGTAATGGCGCTTCACATTACCACTTTTGATGATTGCTACCGTGTCGTTGCAGATTAAACACATTGGTTTTGTGCTTCCCACGGGGAGCACGAACGCATATTTTTCTGTCCACTCACTTTTAAACTCGCGGTTTTCAAAATCAACTTTTCTTTTCTTATCAACAGACAGCTTTGAGCACGCCATTTTCACTTTTAGACAGCAAAAAAAAAGAACGGTTACCGATATTTGCACTGCTCGCAAACGATGAGACTGCCTGTTTATCTGCCTGGCCCAGAGCACGTGACCGGTGGATACATCTGACTGACTTGAGTGAGTGATGTCACCTTTATTTATATAGCGCTTTTTACAATGTAGATTGTGTCAAAGCAGCTTTACATTGATAACTGGTACATTATTTGGCTGCACAGCAGCTCTTAAAGAATAGTGTCAATGCAGGCAGATCAAAGCACTGTTGAATATTAAATGTCAAGTCAAATGTCAAGTGTCCCCAACTAAGCAAGCCAAAGGCGACAGCGGCAAGGAACCCAAACTCCATCAGGTGACATCAGGTGGCAGACAAGTGGCAAATAGGTGTTTAAATGGAGAAAAAAACCTTGGGAGAAACCAGGCTTAGTCGGGGGCCAGTTCTCCTCTGGCCAACAGTGCTTTGTTACGATTCAGGTTGCCATCGTAAGTCCAATAGGATCGCAACATTCAAAGTATTTATTCCAGTTCCATCCAATTGAGGATCGTATTCATCACGCCGGTATGGACGGTTGTTGAGGAACTGTGTCGTGGCTGTCGTGTCGATGAGGCCCTCACAGTGGATGATCTAGTTGACTCAATCTTTGCTGATACTTCAGGGCTGCGTTGTGGTCGTGTCAAGGCGCAGGTCCTTGGTCTCACCTGGATACGGCCCGGATCCGGTTGACTACGGTGAACCTCGGGATAACCAGAAAGACTAATATTAGCGTAGATGCCATTCTTCTTCTGATGTAACGAGTACATCATGTGTTATAGGAAGTGTTCCCGGTTCCGGCTGACCTAATTTATGCAGCCTAATAATCCTTTAACGGATTTGAAAATATAAATTGGTAATGTGTTATGTGTATGCCAGGTTAAAGAAATGCGTTTTTAGTCTAGATTTAAACTGACAGAGTGTGTCTGCTTCCCGAACAATGCTAGGAAGATTGTTCCAGAGTTTAGGTGCCAAATAGGAGAAGGATCTACCGCCTGCGGTTGATTTTGATAGATCAAGCAGCCAAACCGAGTAGAAGCCTCAAAGATATATAGCGCGGAATCACAATTGTGCACTGCACTGAAAACTCATTTGGATTATGATTAAAATAGCATGTTGGTTTTGGCGTCGGTCCAGATTTAACCGTGTCTGGGTCCGGAAACGGACCGGAGTCCGCCTATTGAGTACCCCTGCACTAGCCTATGCATTGTTGTAGAGGTCACAGATCACTATACAATGTCTCTTGCAAACTGGATTTTTCTGCATTTCTTTTTTTTTTTTTTTTTTTTTTTACTACTTATGCTCTTGTCACAGAGCTTCTGCAATAAATAAATAAATAAATAAATAAATAAATAAATCATAAGAATGCTTGGAGCTTCCAAGTGCACTGAGAAACCCAAGAGGCAGCGCTCGCTTCTCATTGCTGTTCGTTGCAGATTTGCCATTCATTTCCTGTGTGTCTGTTTTGCACCCTTGATGTTTTAGAGTGTCACCCTGTGTCACACCACATCACTGCTGTGAGCTTTTTTTCTGCATTATTAGTCAACATAGCCTGGCTGCAGCATTTTGAACTATTTGAAGATGCCCAATAGATTATTGGTTTGCTCCATAATAGAGTAAATTGCAGTAATCAAGGCGTGAAGTAATGAACGCATGAACGCATCTAATTTCAAAGTTCTTTAGAGAGAGAAAAGATTTAACTTTTGCGAGATGTCGTAAATGATAGAAACATGATTTAACAACAGAATTAATTTGTTTATCAAACTTGAGACCTGAATCAAACAACACACCTAGATTTTTCACACATGGAGTAACATAAGAACTTAATTCGCCAAGGTCCATATCACCAAAATCATAAAGATCACTTGGACCAAACCGTACTACTTCAGTTTTATTCTCATTTAAGGCCAAAAAATTGTAAGCCATAGTTTCACTTCCTGTAAACACGCTAGCATGACCTCTATGGAGCTTGAAGCATTAAATTTAAATAGGAGGTACAATTGGGTGTCATCGGCGTATAAGTGAAATGATACTCCATATTTGAAAAACATGGAACCCAATGGCAGCAAGTATAAAGAAAACAATGTTGGAGCAAGAATAGATCCCTGCGGAACACAACAGGAAAGATGCATACAGAGAACTTCCTGTTGGTCAAAAAAGACTGGAACCAATTTAAAACAGTGCCCTGAATGCCTACAAGATTTTCCAATCGAGAAATAAGAATTGTATGATCGACCATATCGAAAGCTGAGCTGAGATTCAAAAGGACCAGAGCAACAGCACTCCCATTATCTGTAGCCAGCATAAATGTCATTAGTAACTTTAAATAGAGGAGATTCTGAATTCAGACTGGAAAGTATCACATAATGAATTTGAATTCAGGAAAGAATGTAGTTGAGTAAGTACAACCTTTTCCAAAATTTTTGAAATAAAAGGAAGATTAGAAATTGAAATTAAAGATTAAAGATCTGAAATTACCTAAATCAGACACATCAAGATTTGGTTTCTTCAGAAGAGGAGTAACTGAAGCATGTTTTAGGCAGCCAGGGATAGTGATCGACCGATATTGATTTTTTAGAACCGATACGATACCAATAATTTGTGTTTATGTGCCCGATAACCGATATGCAGAACCGATATTTATTTACTGTTATACTTCTGTTTTTGACACGATTACAACACCACTGAACTGAACAAACCATTTTATTTATAACAATCACTCCCTCCTTGCATAGAAAACAAAACAAATATTATTTAAAAAGCAGCAGCAGCAACACTAATGTTAACAATAAGCAAAATAAATGTAGAATGTCTAATGTTTTCAAATGGAGAAAATAAATTAAAGACAGGTGTCATATCAACTTTGCAGAAATGTAATACTTCATTTTAAACTACAGTTTTAGTAGATTAATATAACTGTTTAATAGGCTAAAAAGTGAATAATAATTCACTGGATAATGTTAAATAACTGAATAATATTTTCTGGAATATAACAAACAAAACATTGTATTTTATTGCATTTCTCAACTGGTATATTATATCAGAATAATTAATAATGTTTTTGTCGTTCTAGATTATGAAATATCTGCTGACAAAGCGCTGTTTATCTATGCATTTACACAGAACTATACTCAAACTGCGATCGTTTGCGGAGATAATAAATAATTAATTTCCATAGAGTTGTGTTTACTTGGATGTTTATTAGTGAATTAATGGTTATATAGTAAATGTTTATATAATTAAAACAAGTGGAAAACATCAACAGCAGGGTTTAAAACAGTGTCTATAGTTGAAAATAGAACTCTTGGTCTATGGTGATTTTTTTTTTTTTTTTTTTTTTTTTTTTTTTGTGACAGTCTCTGAAAAAAATTAGATTTGCTTTCTGGAAAACGGAGAGATACTCCCTTAAAATGTCATAGGACACCTGCAACCTGTCCTTATGCCATTTGCGTTCTGCTCGTCTACAATTTCGTCGGAGTGAACGAATAGAGTCAATAAACCAAGGAGCAGATTAAATAATACAACTGATCATTGTTAGTTTTAGGTCCGTTAAATAATAATTACAACTTTTGATTATAGTAATGTTATTAAACATTAACTAAAAATTAACTAACTAAGATTAATAAATGCTATTTTAAATGCCATAATAAAAGTATTTTTGACTGTCAGTTTGGTAATAATGAATTAATATGTTAACTAATGAAGACTTCACACTAAGTGTTACGGAACAATAACAAATAATCAGAACATTGGGGGATGTGTCTGCGAATGAGTCCCAGGACTTTAATATGAATAAGATATTATCACTTTAAAACATGCAGACAAAAACGGTAAAAACTTTTCTAGGAATGACAACAACAGCACGACAGTACCCTATATGCGCTCCTCCATCATTATGACTTTGCATTGCGGATCGATTTCAAAAATGTCAAAAAACGGCTTTTCAACCCAGTCCAATTTTGAATTTAACAGATTAGACTCTGGCTTTGGAATTTCAGAATGATCATAGCATCATTTCAGATTCGATGAGTCCGAAGATTATTCCAGTTATGAATGAATTATTCTGTCACAGACTTTTTTTTAATGCACGTTTTATTCCTAATAAATTTACTAGAATTTTATTCTCTAAATATGTTTCCATCACGTTTTATGTGCATTTTATTTCGTTGAATAAAAAGTATCCACCCCAGCGAGTGTACGAGTTACATTATTCATTATTTTGTGCAGTATCTTAAAATGTGCAGACGTAGCCGTGTTTTTTTTTTTCTTCAGAAAACCAATATGACTCATACATTACAATAGATACAAATACAATAGATCATTGTTAAGACCAGGCCCAGTTCTTGGCAGCTAGAGAAGGGTGGGCTGGCAGATATACTGGGTGGGCAATTTTTGGGGGGATACATGAAATAGATACAGTGCTGGTCAGAATTATTAGCCCCCTTGGTAAATATGATCAAAGATGTCTGTAAAAAATAAATCTGCATTGTTTATCCTTTTTTGAAATATTTTATTAAAAAAAATTAGCAAAAATCTAACCTTTCATTGAAGTAAAAGAATTGAAAGTGGGGGGAAAATCACACTATTAAATAAATGTTTTTCTCCAAAACACGTTGGGCACAATTAACTGTACCCTTTTATTAAATACTTCTTGCAACCTCATTTTGCCAAGATAACAGCTCTGAGTCTTCTTCTATAATTCCTGATGAGTTTGGAGAACACCTGACAAGAGATCAGAGACCATTCCTTCATACATAATCTCTACAGATCCTTCAGATTCCCAGATCCATGCTGCTTCTCATTTTCAGTTTTCTTTAGTGTTCAGGTCAGGAGACTGGGATGGCCATGGCAGAAGCTTCATTTTGTGCTCAGTGACCCATTTTTGTGTTGATTTTGATGTTTGTTTTTGGATCACTGTCGTGTTGGAAGATCCAACCATGGCCCATTATAGGATTTCTAGCAGAAGCGGTCAGGTTTTGATTTTTGTATCTGTTGGTATTTGATAGAATCCATGATGCCATGTATCTGAACAAGATGTCCAGGACCTCCAGCAGAAAAATAGGCCCACAACATTAAAGATATACAGCAGTGTATTTCATTTTACATATGGGGTACTTTTTTTTTTTATCCCTGTGTGCACCAAACCCATCTTAAGTATTGCTGCCAAAGAGCTGTTTTTTTTCTTTTTTCTTTTTTTTTTTTTCATCTGACCATAGAACCCGTCCCGTTTGAAGCTCCATTAGTGTCAGTTACTTTTCAAATGTTCTTGGTCACTGAGCACAAACCAAGCTTCTGCAATGGCCGTCCCAGTCTCCTGTCCTGAACCCTATAGAAAACTGAAGACGAGAAGCACCAACATGGAGCTGGGAATCTGAAGGATCTGGAGAGATTCTGTGTGGATAAAATACATTTATTTTATAATGTGATTTATACACACACACACACTTTTCAATTCTTTTACTTCAATGAAACGTTAGATTTTTGCTAATTTTTTGAATAAAATATCAAAAGGATAAACAATGCAGATTTATTTTTTACAGCCATCTTTGATCACATTTACCAAGGGGGCAAATAATTCTCACTAGCACTGCAGATAGATAGGCCTATTCTTAATAACTATATTTATATTTAAGATTTTATAACATGCCTATCCATGATATGGGAGTTTTTATCTTACACTTCAAATAAAATGCTACCATTTTCACATTTTCACTACTGTCCAGTGACAATTTGGAAAGTAAATGCGACGGAAGCCTATACTATTTTAGTAATGAATGCAACTTTAATTACACAGCGTTTTTCCATTCCATTGCACTACTTTTCCATTGTTTTTCAATGTAAATACGCGCAAGACGGACTTTGACCGTTGTGCTCGCGTTTCGCATCCATAATTTTGCAGCGTCTCTTGCATGACGCGATGTCCTAAAAACGTGGAGCATAGGTTAAAATGAGTTCAACTTTTTTAAAAAGGCGTCTCTAGACCTGCACTGTCCTGCGTCTCACGATTTTAACCACAAAAACACGTTCTGTGTGACTGGTCCAAAGATAAACAGCGCATTCTTACTTCAGTGTGCCTCGTACATTCAGTTTAACAGCATTAACAGCAAGCCAAAGAGGGCAAGATTTCAAATGAACAATGCATATGCATTTTAAACACTTGCATTATATTTTTGCTCCGTCCATGCAATAAATGCACGTTCTTGAATCAGTTTTAACTGCTACTCATGTGACCCATTTTAGTATGCGCTGGCGGCCAAATGGCACTTTTAAAATCAATCAGAGCTATAGAAATGTATATATTAATATTTACAAGTAATTTAGGCTACAACTCACTGTAATTCGCACCTTCATAGCATTCAAATTTTTCTGCCCGTTTTGGCTCGTATGATTGTCAGCCTCTGCTTTTCCACCACACACTGAAGCGCATGAGTGTAACGCGCCTCGCTGTATACTTTCAGCTAAGAAAAGAAAAATTAGCCTACTGCAATTTTCTTCTTCTTATTTATTTTTTTTTTGTATTATTATTAGGGGCCAAGCACCGAAGGTGCGTAGGCACCTATTGTATCCGTTGGCGTTCTTTTTTTTTTTTTTATTATTATTATTATTCTTCCGCTCTTGAAGTCTATGGCAACCCATAGAACCGCTTGCGGGAAAGTTGTGAAATTTGGCACACAGTTAGAGGACAGTCTGACCTTTGTCCATAGCAAATTTGGAGTCTCTAACTCAATCCCTCTAGCGCCACCAACTGTCCAAAGTTGCACTCATGTTTGTATTAATAACTTGAACCGTAAGGGTTAGAAACAAAATTCTTTTTTCCTCTGATTCCTTGGGTCAAGACGAATCGTTTCCCTATGACGTCATTTTCCGTCATGAAAATTTTTCCGCCATTTTGAATTTTCTGAAAAACCTACTTTTTCGAACTCCTTCTAGGCCGTTACTCCGATTTTCACGAAAATTGAAGCAGATCATCTTCAGACCATGCCAACAAAAAGTTATTAAAAGCTTTTTGATTAACCCAACTGTTCTTGAATAACATGCAAATAAAATCAACGTGGAGCACTCCAAATTGGACTCAAGGTTATATCGCTGAAATGCTTTATCATATTCAGACCAAATTTAGTACGTCATCACAAGCATGACTTGAGGCATCACGCAGCGTTTCGGCACAGTGCCACCTACTGGTGCAGAGATATGAAAAATGGCTATTTTTGCTCATAACTTCTGATGGGTTTGTCTAAAAATCATAACTTTGGTCTCCTAGGATTCGGGGCATCATGCTGAGTCGAATAATATCCAATTCTCCCATATCGGCCATTTTGGCTGTCGGCCATTTTGAATTTTGTGCTAAAATCCTGTATTTTACGAACGTATTAGCGTATCATTACGAAACTCGGTATGGGTCATCAGCACAATGACCTGAAGGAGCCTGAGAAGTTTCGGACCAGCGCCACCTAGTGGAGAATTTTTTTTTTTTCATATGCTTATAACTTTTGATCTCGTTGGCTTATTTTCACGGGAGTCACAAATATGGCCTATTGTAATGAGACTGGTCTTATTAGATTCTGTGGGTCATGCTGAGAACATTGATGCCAATTTTGCCATAGTCAGCATAACTAAGTCTCCACTACTTTGATTTTTTTTAAAATCACACTTTTTTAAACTCCTCCTAGACCATTGGTCCAATTTTCACAAAAATTGAATCGTATCATCTTCAGACCATGCCGGCAAAAACTTATGGATTTCATGTTGATAGACATAACCTTTTTCCTATACTGCAGCAACGAATTAGAGGCATGATGCCAAAATCACTGTTGAGTCTGTATCTCTGCAATGCTTTGAAATATTGACACCAAACTTTGCAAGTGTCATTGTCACCTCACTCTGACCATACCACATTAATTTGGTCACAGCGCCACCTATTGGTCGAAAGTGATGAACAAGTAAATCCTCATTTTTGATAATTTTTCAGCTCTTTTGCCTAAAATTATCTTAATAGGTCTTCAATTACTCACTGTTGCAGTTGGTCTGATGCTCACAGCCATGTTGGCTGGCTTATTGTGCCGTTTTTGTGCTTGGCCCCGTAATTGCTGCTTGCAGCTATATTTATTATTATTATTGTTTGGGTATTCTACAGCCCTTCATCAAACTTCTCAACACACAGCCCACTTCAGAATGTTTTGATTCAATGCACAAATCATTAAAAAAACAAAAAAAACCCAAAACTGATTAATGATTTCCTAAATTCTGATTGGGTGGGCAAGGCAGACTTTTGGGTGGGCTCAGCCCACCCCTGCCCATGCCTAGAGCTGGCCCTGGTTAAGACATGGCATGAACCATTTTATGGTCCATTTATTGAGCTTCTTAATGATTTTTAGTAGGCCTACATTTAACATAGATAGGCTATAGCAAGTTATTGACAACATTATTTCTATTATACTTCATTTTTCTGAACATATGTACACGGGTTCTGTCTCGTGCACAGACGTGCGTGCGAGCCTTTGAAAGTATTTGGCTGCAGAAAGACTCGTTCGGCGTGTGCACTGCTATCTAGTGGACTTTTGTTTTCAAGCTCTCAATTCACTCTCGCATGGGCTGTTGTACAGTACACACACTCTCCATGCCATCATAAAAATTGGGCTGCACGGGGACGGGGAGTGCGGATGTCTGTGAACCCTCCTGGTGACGAAAATTACACAATGCGGATGGTGCGCGGACGCCTGAAGTACACTTTGGGGTTAAGCCCATAATAGCGGGCCCCCAGTCCACCCGGGCCCATATGCACGTGCATACCCTGCATACCCAGACGCTACGCCACTGCTGTAGTAGCGCAGCTGCTTTGTTTCCGGGGTTTCCGGAGTAACCGCTGCATTTCCGCTGTTCCATCAGTGCCCTCTGCTGTCAGAGAGTGAAAGTGCGCTTTTTTGCTTTTCATTCAGCGCGTCTCCTTCACTTGTTCTGCCATGTGCTTCTCAGGCACGTTGGTTTGTTTACATCACTGTGTGTGCCTCTTTGACGCCGCATACAGTGGTGGTGTGCATTTTATACAGTTGATGGGGAAGGCATTCTTAAACTGTAATAAAAATATAAAAATTTGAATAATTCGTAATAAATAATTATTCACTGTATTTTTAAGTGCCCACGATAACAATATAGTGCATATTCACTATCGTGATATATCGTATTACCAAATATCGGCACATGTCTAGTTACTACATTCTCCAAAACGTCTGCAAATTCACTCAAAAAAGCATTATTAAACTGTGGGGGTCGATAAACAACAGCACACAATACTGGATTTGCCATGTCCATTAGAGACATTTGGACCTCAAAACTCTTGTAGACATCAGTCGGGATAATGCGGCCATGAAAAGAGTTTTTAAAAACAACGGCCAATCCTCCCCCACGACCAGAGGATCGCGAAGAGGTAAAAAATTAGCAGTTTTGAGGAACAAGTTCGGAAAAAGGACTTTAGTCCAAGTTTCCGTCATAAACAGAAAATCCAGATTCCGCGATGTGTGCGTGTGTGGTGGGTGTGTCTATATCACACTCTTGATGTTTTAGTTTGTGGTTGATTTGTAGATTGTGTACACAAAAATTATCTGAATTTTGTGTTTTTGTCGATTTCCCATTAATTTCCTATGGTCGGTCATTTTTGACCGAAGACCACAAGTGTGACTATTTTTTACAACAACTTAGCCTGCTTGAATCATGCCCTCAATTTTTTTTTGTGTGTGTGTGTGTTCACATTCCCAATGCCATAAAAGTCACCAAGTTTCGTACCATTCTGATGAAGCTGTGTTTTTTAAAAATTCAAAACAGAAAATTTTTCTGTCAAAAGTGACCGAAGAGCACCAGAGAGTTAATTTGCGCGTCAGCAGTAGATCACATGCAAAACTTGCCACTCCCATCGGCGCATTTGTGGAATTGCGCTTTGCAAGGAGTTTGATTGACAGGCAATCTAACCAACCATAACGCCGAATCCGCCATTATGTCCGACAAAGCAGTCAAGGGAGTTAGTAGATTAAGATTTAGTAAAGTCCGGTGGACTTGAACCTGAAAAATGGTGTGTATTGACATCTTTCTGCGGTTGAAACAACATTCTTTCTGATGTTCTTTCATGTTTATTTGATGTTATAAATTAACTAGTAGGAAGAAATGATCTGTTCAGGAGCCGCTTGAAGTGAGGCGCTACATGATCTGTCACGACACTTTAAAGAGCCACAAAACGGTATTTATTGTTTATATTTCTTTAAAAATTTGAGAGTTTGTTTCGTATCGAAAGTAACCTTCTCTGCCTTGTCTGTCGACGCGTTGTCAGTGTCCTCTTTGTTCCGCGATGTACTTTTTTCACTGCGTGAGAACATGATGTGTGGCGTGAGAGCGGCATGGCTTGTCGGACATAGCAACAGTAACTAAAGGGGGCGGGTCTTTGCGAATGGTCAGTTTGCCCCATTTAGTAAATCTGGCCCTAAAATGAGAAATTTTAAAGAGAAATGTCGGAGGATTTCGATATAAGAGAAGAGAAGCTTGAGTTTGTTGCACAGCCCTATTTGTTTCACCTGTGAGAGGTGTCTAAGCTTACAATACTCTACATCCTGCGTCATACATCGCGTCAGTGGGTTACTCATTTGACGCAAGTCAACCTGCGCAGTATCCTACGTCTTACAGTTGATCTACTTCAAAGTTCGTCTTGAGAGAGCAGTTGTCATGTAGGGATTAACAGCTACACAGTGTTTTCAACCACACAGTATCTTTATTTCTGTGTTACAGATATTCAAATTATCACAGAAGTACTGAAATAAAAGTTTATAGTTCAGATATAAACACTAAATGTTATCGATAAAAATTGAGCAAATCAGCTTTTGAAAGAAACTTGGCACTGAAAACAACGCATTTATCGATTACATTGTTTCACCACCAGGTGGCGACATGTGACTGTTAAAAAAAAATGTATTTGACGTTGAATCTTCATTCAACAGATTCTTTCAAATGCACTGATTCATCCAGTAATGAAACGAGTATTTATGAGTGAGTCATTGAATCATACATCTAAACAGATTTTTTAAAAATAATTCATTCAAATAAATTAAAAATTTTAAAATAGCCTGCAGCAATTAATATTTTGTCAGAACCTGTAGTAAATTACATGTTATTTCATTTAGTTGTCATTCAGAATCATGATCTCAGTTTGACAAAACAAAAAAGTTTCTCAATTTATCCAGAATTGTGCAGCTCTAAGTTTCTTTAACGCTTATTTATTTAATATTCATATAAAATATAAGAAAGATTTGTTTACATTTTATTTATTTTGTTTTGTTTTAAAATTGTTTGTTGTTTGCCTTAATTAAAAATGCATTGGTTAAATTCAGACTTTTTTTTTTCTACTGAGGACGTGAACAGCTCCAGTTAGAACGTCACGGGTTGCCATCTCTTAATTATAGTAGTTATGGCATGAACGCTAACGCAGCTTAAGCTCATTGTTTTGATTCAGTAGGAACTGTAAAAGGTGGCTGTTGTTTGCTTGCGGTGCTCTGTGACTGATGTCTACATAAGCTCTGCATAGCATGAAACGCGATGCTGACGTATGATGTCTGTGCGAACAGGGTGCATAAGGGTATGTAAAAACATACGTCGACGGGCAGGTAGGATGTATTATTTCTTTCGGACTGAATATAATGATTGAATGAACATTTTATAGTCCTACGCCTTCCACAGACGATATAAAAATACATTTAGACAGTTTAACATAGTGATTGCTGTCAGCATATGAGGAGACTTTCAACCAGTATCTTTAGTGGTAGAAGTTAGTTTAGTAGAAGTTGATAGTTTTACCATATTTGTAACAGATGGTTTGTTTTGCAGCCTTGTCTACGTTTAGATAATGATCTAAGATGTCATTGCTCTGCTGCAGAATTTCAATGCCATCAACATCAATTCTATGTGACAATATAAGATCTAAAGTATGATTGGGTCAATGAATGGGACACTGAATGGGTCCTGACACGTGTTGCCTAACTCCAGTAGAGTTTGGAATGTCTGTAAATGCCAATCCCAATATGTCTTTTTCATGTATATTAAAATCACCAACAATTAAGACTTTGTCTGTGGCCAGTACTAATTCCTATAGAAAATCAGCAAATTCTTTGATAAAGTCTTTATGGTGCCCTGGTGGCCTGTATACAGTAGTATAAATGTCGAACGGGATTTATCACTTACACCAGATAACGTTACATAAAGCACCATCACTTCAAAAGAATTATACTTAAAACTAGACCTCTGAGTAATACTGGAAATATTACTATAAATTACAGCAACACCTCCTCCTTTGCCTTTCAGTCTAGGCTCATGTTTATAACGGCAATCTTGAGGGGTAGACTCATTTAAAGTAATATAATCATCTGGTTTTAGCCAGGTTTCTGTCAAACACAGCACATCTAGGTTATGATCTGTAAACATGTCATTTACAAAAAGTGCTTTTGTAGAAAGGGATCTAATATTCAGCAAAAAGAGCTTTATCATTTGTTCATCTGTATTATATTGGTTTTTATTTGTTGAACATCGATTACATTTTTACTCTTAAATGGGTTTGGGAGTTTTTTGTATTTCGTACTTCAGGGAACAGACACAGTTTCTATATGATGATATCTAGGTCAAAGAGTCCCTGTGTGTTGGGATTTATCTGACTTGTGTGATGTGAGATGGCTAGCAGATGGTTGGTTTATCCAATCTGTGTGCTTCCTGACCTGGGCCGCAGTTAGTTGTAGTGATTTTACTTTCGCCCACCCAGGGACGCCAATTATGTAGTGATTTTACTTTTGGCCATCCAAGGACACTAAGTAAAATAGGGATTGGTACTCATGTCACCCCTGACATTGTGATTTTTGGATCACTCGTCACTTAAGGTGTGGTTATGAGTACATCAGATGACCACTCCCCCCCACCCCTTTCCTAATTCAGGGCACCAGTCAAGGTCTTTTACCTTGGCAGTATGAGAACACTCCCAACAGGGGCTTTTCATTAATTTAGAATTAATGTAAAGTGGTCAGCTGATTTATCTGAAAGATTGGTGAGATTGCTAACTTGTAGAGCCTCTTCTGTATTATCAGCGCAAGGAAGACACAAGTGTAATAAAATAAATTTTATTAACAAAAGATAAACAAGAATAACTAACACAAATACTAAATGAATACCATGAATGATAAAGGAATAAAATGCATAAGATACATAAAATACAAATGATTAAGTTGGGTGTGGCTGTGGAAGAGTTACATTATCTAATGGAAAGACAAACTGTTTCTCTGAAAATAATGTGGAGAACCTTATTATGCACCAAACAAATAAACGAGAGATTATTTGTTATTAACTAACATCAGCTATGTTACATCTAATGTGAATTAGAAAATCACAGCCTGCTGATATACAGCCATATCGCATGGCTACAATTGTAATATTGCATTTATACAACAATTCGACGGCACGAGTGTGTAAATAAATAAGAAACAACAACAGTGGCCTGTTGCATGAAGCTAGTTGAAAAACTTTGAGTTTCAGAGTAGGTTTGGAGTTGACAAATCCAGATAAATCCAAACTGGTTTAGATCAGGCTCAGCGGGCTCACAAAGCTCGGTATAAACGTCCTCTGTCAACTCAGGTTAGCGATTAACTCTGAAGCGTGTGTACCTGAAAGTGTGACACGTGCGGCAAACAGCCAGTCACATGGAACATGGAGAACGTCCGTTTGATTCACTTCTCGAGAGAGAGAATCATGAAATTAAACGCATTTACAAAGCAGGAATAAACATTGCTGCTGTAGTGAAAGTTTGAGAAGGCAACTGAATAAAAATATATGACTATATCAATGCATGTGAATCAAACAAATAGGCCAGATAATTTACAGCTTCACAAAGAGCTCAAAAGAATATAAGCTTAATCTGTTTTAAAGCTTTATATATTAATGCATGTATTATATTTATTTTAATTTAAAAGCAAAGTTTAATATTGTTAATATAGGCTAATAATTATATGAATGTCATATGAATTATACATAATTATAATTTATTTAATATAAATATAATAAATAACAGTTTTGTCTCTAAAATTTTTTCACTATAAACTGATTTAATTTGGAGCGAAAGATGCAGGGGGAGTGGCTTTATTGCATCAGATACAGGTCACTACTCACACCTGATTGGTCGAGTTTTGGTCTGCTATCTCTAAACCAGAATAAAACCTGCTCCGGCACAGGTTAGCCGTGTAGCGTAAGTCACCATAGCAATGAAACCCGCTAAAAACCAATCCACCTTCATGAGCCTGAAAAACCAGAGTTTGCTCAAACTAATCTTAAACTTACCTGGGTAGAAACTGAAACCGGCTTTGTGCATCAGGCCACAGATGTCTTTAAAAACCCTCTTTTGTGCGGAACCATTTCCTTCCGCCACGGAAGTTGACAGTTTAACAGTTGAGCCCAAGCCTCCGTTACTAATTCTAAAACGTCACTTTAGAACTAGTAATGAAGGAATGTTGAGTCACTTCATTGAAACTTGTTGTAAAATGTAGAGTATTATGAGACAGAGATCGTGTCATGGTTCTGTTAGTTTGGACTTTTTATTTATCACCACCTCCTGCCTGAGTAAGTCGTTTGTTGTCTTGGTTACTCATTATGTTCAGCTGTGCACTTATTATCTCCCACATTATCACATGTACTTAAGTTCAGTTCTGTTTGTGTTTCATCGGCCTCGTCTATATTACATGTGGTGTGCCTGATCCTGCCTTCTTTGTTGTGTATCTGTGAGTTATCAAGTAAAGAGACTGTTTGAACTTAATTCGTCTTCATCGTGTTTCTCTACTTTGCCTGTTCTGTGACAGCCTGAGCAAATGTATTACCTGCATCTAGCTGATATTCTTCAGGTCAATCTTATATTCATAATCACAAAATCAGTTTGAATGTCCACTGAGGAAAGCGATATCTTTGTCCTTGTCCTTTTAACATCAGGCTGTCATCACTCCCATGACAACACTAGTCAGTGCATTTGTCAGTTGCGTCTCGTAAGATGTTGTTTTAAGCAAAAACAACGTCCTTGTTTCCTTGTTTCAGTCCATTTCAATATAAAAGTCTTTGTGACTGACTCACTCACATGATGTCTGTGCCACCATCTAGTGGAGTATTAATGTAACTTTCACTGAAGTCAAAATCACTAACAGACACTTTCTCAATACCAAAAAATACGGCATGTTATTTATATAAAATATTATTTATTAAACAATAATATTTAAATTAACAACAACAGCCATTATAACAGTATAAGAAGTAAAATAGGAAATAAACACAAGCAAACAGTTTAGTCAAACGTACAAAAGCAGCGCTCTAGTTAGTACAGGATTGAATTTAAATGTAAATATAAAGTTATGAAACTTAATATAGCCCTTAAGCTAAATCTATTAGCTCTGGAACAAGTAATAGATTAATAAGAACAAAGATTGTTTGATATACACAAAATGAATTATACCTCATGTTTAAACACTATCTACAAAAGAGCCAGCGGCAAATTCCTGAAGGACTGGCTGAGATGAAGCTGTTCTCTGCGGGTACATGAGCGCTGAATGGTAGCTGACGGCCTGGAGCTCACATCTTCAAAAGCGTCTAAACAAATTTTCAAATAGGCGCTATGTTTACATATAAATCGCATATCTGAGGTCTAAAAAAACTCTTAAAACAACATTCCTTTACAAAATAACAGTAGTAGGCTATCTATAAAAATATGGTGGGTTTGCTCAACCGCCATGACACTCGCTGTGAGAATGCTGACAGTGGAGTGATTCAAATGGTGAAACGGTTCCTGTGGCAGTACTGGTAGAATATTGCATGGCTGGAAAGACCACTCAGCCAATCAGATTTGAGAACCAGAAAGAACTGTTGTATAATTTTAATTAATAGAGCAGAAATCTTTATCGCGATTAAAATACGATTAATCGTGCAGCCCTAACCATAGCAATGGATGGAACAAAACAGTCTGATACTATATGTCAGATGATCTGTGTCTGCCACCACCAATGACCATTTTTGAACCAGGAAAAACCCTGGAGTTTATGGCAGAGGCATGCAGTCCATGTAAGGTGTGAATGCTCTTCATTCCTAAGCTATTTGAGTGAATGAGTTTGTGGACTCGCTAATTAATATTAACACTATAAATGACTATAAAATCTCTTGTCATTTGAAATGTAACACAAATTTATTTATTTGTCATTCTCATTGGTTTGATGGGGTATGGGCGATTTCATGCGCAAGGAAATCTGTCTGCGAATTGCTCGCCCAAGTGGAAAAATGTGCTGTTACTGCCAGATCTCGATCACCATAGATCATATTGAATTTGACACAAAACTAATTGGACTAAATCAAGTCAAGTCAAGTCACCTTTATTTATATAGCGCTTTTTACAATGTAGATTGTGTCAAAGCAGCTTTACATTGATAACTGGTACATTATTTGGCTGCACAGCAGCTCTTAAAGAATAGTGTCAATGCAGGCAGATCAAATGAAAAAAGTCATTAATGAAACTATTTTCATAATATTTCATGTTCATTTCACGTGCTTTGAGTGTGCGTGAGCGCACTGACTCTAAGAGAGCACGCGAGAGCTGAGTGGTTTAAACACTGGTGAGACTTAAAGGCACAATATGTAAGATTTTTATATTAAAACATCCAAAAACCACTTGCACAGTGTAATATATTTCATTCAATTGTGTGCTTACAAGTGTTTCCAAGAATTTGTAAATTCAGAGAAATTCACAATTTTAAATAGTGCCCATCCCTCCCTTGTCACTTGTCGCCTGTCAATGACGTAATATCTGCGTTATCCCTGGTTTCTGCTTGTACTGCATAGTAATCATGGCAACAGACGCGGACGTAATGTCTAGCGGCAAGCTGCGTAATGTCTAGCGGCAAGCTGTTGTTTCGTTCAAACATTATGGACCATGGCAAGCAAACTTTGGGACAAAAGGAGAAATAAAACGAGGATCAGCGTGGCATTTCCGCGATGGCGAGAGCTTTGTAACAAACTTTGACTTGACAGAGACGCCGCTCTTGCACGTTATTAGACAGGTAAGCAAATGTACGTAAGACGAATGAATGTTATAGCCTATAGCTAACATTATAACACAATGAAATGTTAGAATATCATCAGTATGATATTCTAATGTTGATCTAGCTTACTGTTAGTCTCATACATCCAACAAACTAATACATAGAATAACATTACAACTTTCAACACACTCAAATGCAGTTTAGTATGATAGTGTAACGTTAGACCAAGTGAAACTGTGCTGCGTTACCTCACAATTTTAATTCGTCAAATAAATTGACCTGTATTAGCAGTATTTCAGCACTTTGAGGTAGTTCGGTAGAATGAAATGTCCTCATTCCTTTAATGTTATCCCCTGGGACTCACGTGTGGCACTGATATCTGTGTCTCATTAGCAATCGTGCCCGCGATTCTCGGCCACGCCCACTTCATATCACGGTCATGTTAAAAACATGAATGCATTCACTCATCCATAAACATTATTTCCCCATAAACATTATTAGATCCATAGGCATGACGACAAGTTCCATGATTCCACGCTCGTTCACTGCGTCATCAATCTACACCTTTGTTATTGTTTTGAAGAGGTTAGTGACCCCTAGCGGTGAAAAAAAAAAAAAAAAACGTGCCTTTAAAAAGAAATTATAAACAAATTATAAACTTCAGTGACGATGCGACACTGCCTCGATTGAAGAGACAAATTACCTGTGCAGTGTGAAGCCTGTGTATAGTGCGGACGCGATGTGGTGATGTGAAGCCAATTTGCGAAGTTTGAGAGGGAAAGAGAGAGCGCGCGCAGATGCTGTTTGTGAAATTACGTCTGTTTGCTGAAAATTACGTGCTGTTTGTGAAATTACGTCTCACAGAAAGTTTTCAAATTACGTTGCAAGTTATTTAATAAAGAAATATGAATTGGATCTCACTTTCAGCGTTATAATTGTTTTACCCGCGCCGGACAGAGATTGAGACGGCGCCGCTGCATGTCATTTGCTCTCACTTCAGCCGCGTGTCTTTTTGCGTTGTCGGCATGAGATCGGGTTTATGAGATAGGCAAATTAAGAGGTCACTGATCCAGTCATTAGAAGCGATTGTCGGC
This sequence comes from Mylopharyngodon piceus, assembly GCA_039654765.1. Lineage (NCBI taxonomy): Eukaryota > Metazoa > Chordata > Actinopteri > Cypriniformes > Xenocyprididae > Mylopharyngodon > Mylopharyngodon piceus. Next base: position 62,382 of record JBCHWC010000077.1, read on the forward strand.
CGATAGTGATCGGTAGCCAATCAATTGGAGCACCCTTACAAGCCAGAGGTGACAGTTTTCATAAGTAATAAAAATGACTAGTTAAAAACTTACACCTGCTTGTCTTAGTCACAGAGACAAGAACATTACTGATAGGATCAAAAGCCAGACTTGCAAAGTGTGCTAAAAAGGAGGCTGTGAGCGCGGCTGGATACATGCACACTATCCTGTTTGACCTCTGTTGCTTCACAGAGCTGGTGAGAAGCAAACAGATAGCGTGATAATATAGCCTACTGTATTTTAAATTAAAGGACGTGGGGAAAAATACATTAGCATAGCTGTTTCAGGAATTAAAAAGACGGATATTGTGTTAATTACATTGATTATTTTTAATGCGTTCAACAGCAAATAGTAATAATAAATAGTAACTCATTTTCACAGCTCAAATATGTTTTTATTGTAGGACTTTTTTTTTTTTTTTTTTTTTTTGCCTGTCCATGTGCCAATAATGCGTCGCCATTGGTTGCTGATTGGTGCTTGTGGCTGGGTGCTGCTCATCCTTATGTTCGTCAGCAAGTTCATCAACTTCAGCTTCAGAATACCAGGTGGTATGAGTTTTTCACATTATGTCAGCATTTCTGTGTAGAGAGATTGGTTTAAAGTGTCTACCTATGTTGTATTTGTCATTTAAAATTTAAAACATGCATGTTTATATTCACTGGCCATAAGGCAGTCTGACAGTTTCCCCTCAATAAATTTTCAGACTTTGCTGGGAGGACAGACATGTTTGTTTGGACCATGCCATCTGTTACAACAAAACTACCTTCAGTCCAGAGGCCAGACAAAGGAGCATCACAGCCATATATATTGGTGAGGCAGTTTGTCTGTGTACAGTGGGTTTACTTATTTGCTTTATTCAAAAACAATTAATTGAATTGTTAAGAGTTACATGTGATCTGTTTTTGGGTGTCATGTTTATGTGCATGTGTGTTGACTGCCTGTGTTGTGGCTGTTAGTCCTCAGTTAGTCCCTCTGTGGTGGAGCCCATAGACTGGCAGTCAGTGAATGAGAAGCGTTTGGAGCTGTTATCAACTGTTTGCAGAAATTCATCTCTTTGGAACCTCACCCACACAAATGTGCGCAAGTTTGTCTTGGACCGCATTTTTGTGTGTGACAAGCACAAGATTCTCTTCTGTCAGACACCCAAAGTTGGAAACACACAGTGGAAGAAGGTTCTAATTGTCCTAAATGGTGAGAAATGTCTTCAGGTTAAATAACTTGTACATTTGATAAATCTAAAATTAACCAAAATAAACCAAATTAGACCTGTAAAAATACCCTAATTCAGCATCCTATTTTATTTATTTAAACTTTTAACTGTATATCTTTCTTGAACTTAAAGCATTTTTTGTGTGTTTTAGGAAAGTTCTCAAAGGTTGAAGCTATACCAGAGAACTTGGTTCATGACCATGAAAGAAATGGTTTACCTCGCCTGTCCTCTATGACTGACACAGAAATCCATCAAAGGTTTACATAAGTTCACCTTACAAATTTTTTTTGTAGATATGTTTCTTGGGAAATAAATGTTACTAAACAGGGCTCAACAATCAACATTATTATTGATTAATTGATTAGCTGGCCAGTAAGATTTTTAGATTTTTACTTGCCCTTCCAACATTTTCAGTGGGCTTGCCAAAAAAAGAATGATCAGTTTTCATTTTTAGCAATGCATTTTTTTTCTAGAAATATTCTTATGCTAAGTTTTCATTACAATGTTTTGTTCATTTAAACTTATTTTTGTTGTTTACGAAAAGAAAATTTGCAACAAGTTTTTTACAGCAAGTTTTTTTATTCTCACACTTTTGCTGAAAAATTGCTGTGTATTTGTTTCTTACACTGGCTCCAGACCAGTGGGCCATCCTTATTGTTGAGTCCTGCTAAACTTTACCAAAATAAGAAAAACAAGTTTGAGACATGGTACAAAACAAATTACAGGTCTGCAAACATAAATTGTATGTACTAGTGTTGTCATGATACTGGAATTTCCAACTTCGTTACGATACCTTGAAAAATATCAATATTTAATACCATATTCAAAACCACAGGGAAAACGGCCATATATACTGCCATACAGATAATTTTGTATTATCTCATAATTTTTTGATAATTTGGTTAATTTTGTTGTAATAGCTTAGACACAACACAGGGAGGCTTTATTTGAATCATTGAACTACATTTACAAAAGTAAACAAGTAAACATTAAGTAATAAAATAAGAACAAATAAACAAATTGCAAACAATAGCACAAATAAAAACATTAGAATAAAGAGACAAATGAAATAAACATTTGTGGGTCTATTCAGGTAAGAAACACTACAGAAATGAAAGTAATCAAATGTAAAATAAAACTGGATAGTTTTCATTGTAAAAATTAAATACAGATTAATGGTTACAATTAAAGTTACAAAAGTTATTCAGTCGAGCAGTGAGTGATTTTCTCTTTTTTGTTCTTTGATTAACATGACAGACAGCAGCAGGTTTATTAGGCTGCTGTCACTTTGCTCTTTATTTACAACAGAGCTTATGGATCCAATATACTGTTACACAGCATGCGTTTTCTCTCAACTGTATTTACCTGAATACTCCGCAAGATTGGCATTTTGATATAATTTTGTATGTTTTTGACCGTTTAAGTGCAATAAGCCACGAAAAAGAAATCACTTTGGTACTTGTGAGCTGTTTGAGAGTGCCACTTATATAGATCAGTGGTGCACGAGCTTTTGGTATGAGCGCGAAACCAGCGGGAATGACTAAAATTATGCATAATACAAGCACTATTGAACCGGAGCTAGTGGTGAAACGGATCACTTAAGACAAATGTAACTTTGCTTCCCATTCCAAGATCACTTTAAGTACTTTGATACCACAGCAAAAATTCCTAACTAACAGAGTTCAGATATTATTAAAGACAAGTGATCAGACAATAAAAATAAAAATATACAAATTGAAACATAGATAAATACTATAGAACAGTTACAAATAAAGTTAGGTCTAAAAAAAATATTAATGTACAGAAATGTAATATAAATATAACTGTAATTACACTGCATGCATAGTGTTCACTGGATAAATTAAACATAGATTTATTATTGTTAAAGTGGTTTTGTTGTTTGACAATTAATGATATAGCAGTTATTTTTAGGCTGCTGTCACTAAATGCACGGAACCATTGTACGAATGCACGGAACCAGTATGATGAAACACATCTGATTTCTTTCACAAGTTTTCTCAACTGTTTAGCTTCAATTAAGACTTTATAACTGACTCTATACAAGAATACTTGTCGAGACAGTGATTTTGAGATTTTGTATGTAGGTGTTCGTTAAAGCTCAAGGAGTTGCGAAACAGAGCTCGATTATGTGTTTGCGCACCATCTGAAAGGCACCTTTGTGAGCGTGCGTGCATACAGAAAATGTGCGATTGTGAATTTTACCTCTTCCTGCATTTGAATTGTTTAAAAACACTTGAGTGTTTTAAATTGGTAAGACTTACAAACACGTGCAAATAATAAACTTTCACTATATAATGGCTAAATGCAGTTAATCCGTGAATCATATGCATTCCTGATCGTGGGGCCTGGTTCATACGGACCATGGTTCAACTACGATCCGTTGCATCCCTAACTGGAGCTAATGTTACGAGTGTGTGTCAATTCGCCCATCAGAGAGAAAAGAGAGTGAGAACGTGCAGCTGATATGGGTGTATTAATACTGCGGAAAAGGAGTATTGGAACCGTTTCAGATATTTCAGTATCAATACATATTGAAATATCATTATTTTTGACAACACTAGTATGTACATAAAAAAATTAATTACCTACATTTTGGTGCAATCTCTTGCTGCTATCTTTTTCTCACAAAACTTGTGTTCTTTTACTCAATATGCACTGCCAGACATAGTGGCATGACTAGACTTGTGTCAACTTCATCAGCTGAGCCCATGGTCCAGTTTAGATATAGATATACTGTGACTTATGCACTGAACAGGTTTCTAACCGTATACAATTTGGCCACAATAGGCCTGTATAGACTTTCTTCTGAAGAACACAAAAGATGATGTTTTGAAGAACGTTGGGGTCCAAACAACAAATGAGACATTTTTCAAAATATTTCAAAATTCAGTCAGGAAACTCTAAATGGCGTAAGCTGATCTTTGACGTGTAATCTACTTGCAGTCATATTGAATACTACATGGTGCAAGCTGATTTAAGGACAGTGACATGGTGTGATAGATTTCGGTGATTTCTGCATGCGCAGTATTATCAATAGCACTGGGCGATATAGCTTAAAATGTATATCTCAATAGTTTTTGTTGATTAGTAAATTTAATAGTAAATTTTGTTTTTTATATATATATATATATATATATATATATATATATATCCTGAGCATGGTATTTATGGTATTTATGGTTACTGGTGGGACTACAGGGAAGGAAACTTGTCACCTTTCAGTGAAAACCACTGCTTTGAATACAAAATAAGCCATGTGTGTGATTTGTGTAGATTCGATGAGTTTTTAAAACGGGGTGGTTCTGACTCAATTCGTTACCTGCTGAAAGGCAACAACTTTCAAATGTTCTTGTGCGTATTTGTGTGCATGCTCTGCTTTCTATTTACAAAGGCAAATATTTGTGTTTACAACGTGTTTTTGCAGCACTTGTAGTCAGTCACAGACATGTCTGTTGAGCACATAAATGCAATGGCCAATCAGAGGTGTTTAAGTTTGTCAGAATCTTCTTAAAATCACTCACAATGCTGATCAAAATCATTGAGCTCTACATGCTCAAGCATTCTTTCATTATAACAAAGTGTAAATAAGAGTACTACTGTATGTAGACTTTTCTGTATGAGAAATTTTCTAGTGACTGGTCACATCTAAATTTTTCATTCGGCCTAATTGAATTTTCGTGAATTTAATTTTATCAGTTGTGGCAATAGTCTGCTAACATGGGCTCAATCAGAAATATGTTGAGCAAATGGAAAAATTTAGTTTACCAAACTGTACCGTTGGTACAATTATATTTTAAATTGTAGTAGCAATTGTTTATTTCTCACTGTCCCAAAAGAATAAAATGTATGAAAAACATAAATACATTAAGCAAAATACAGAACACAGACACAGGTTTGACATTTTATTACATGACTTTATTAACAAATCAATTCCAACACAGGATATTTGGTGAAAAACACTGAATACATTCAAGAAGTCTTTACATTCAAAGCAGCTTTACAGTGATAACAGGAAAATTATGCAACAAAGTTTGTTTCAGCTGTACAACAGCTCTAGAAGAAAATAGTTTCATTGTTTAGCTTGAGTCAGTTCAGTGTTGATTTAGTTCTATTGTAAAAATCATCAGTTATTAATTTAGTGTATTTCATCTATATACAGTATAAAAATATTACATAGATAAATGAGTAGTAGGTGTCCCCAACTAAGCAAGCCAAAGGCGACAGTGGCAAGGAACCCAAACTCCATCAGGTGACAGAATGGAGAAAAAAAACCTTGGGAGAAACCAGGATCAGTCAGGGGGCCAGTTCTCCTCTGGCCAACAAATGAACGCTGTAAGATTATGATTCAGGCAGTGTCACAATTCAGAAGTCAGATTGGGATCAGAGCCAATCTCGGAGCTTTCAAAATATTTTAAGGATTATTCACTTTCAAATGAAAATTACCCCAAGCTTTACTCACCCCCAAGCCATCCTAGGCTATGACTTTCTTCTTTCAAACCATTTTTGCTTTGTGGCAGGGTACATTATCCTACTGAAAGAGGCCACATCAACCAGGGAATACCGTTTCCATGAAAGGGTGTACATGGTCTGCAACAATGCGTAGGTGGTACGTGTTAAAGTACCACTGGACCCAAAGTTTCCTAGCAGAACATTGCCCAAAGCATCACACTGTCTCCGCCGGTTTGCCTTCTTCCCATAGTGCATCCTGGTGTCATGTGTTCCCCAGGTAAACGACGCACATGTACCTGGCCATCCACATGATATAAAAGAAAACGTGATTCATCAGACAAGGCCACCTTCTTCCATTGCTCCTTGGCACATTTGGCGGTGGACCGGGGTCAGCATGGGCACCCTGACTGGTCTGCGGCTATGCAGCTCCATACGCAACAAACTGCGATGCACTGTGTATTCTGACACCTTTCTATCAGAACTAGCATTCATTTCTTGCGCAGTTTGATCTACAGTCGCTCATCTGTTGGATCGGAGCACATGGGCAAGCCTTTGCTCCCCACATGCATCAATGAGCCTTGGCCCATTTTTCCTGCTTCTAACACCTCAACTTTGAGGACCAAATGTTCACTTGCTGCCTAATATATCCCACTCACTAATAGGTGCCATGATGACGAGATAATCAGTGTTATTCATTCCAACTGTCAGTGGTCTAGAGTCATCTAGTCTAGAGTTTTTGCTTCACAACGATGTAAAAATCATCCTACCTACTCAGACGCATAAAACAATGTATTGATTTTAAATTTCTAAGACACTTTTTGTTTAGACAGGCTATATGCAAAGAGGTGTGAATCTTCATGAATAATGCTGTGATTCACACGAGGAGATTAAGATCCTGCCCCTAATGAGCCGCATAATGAGCCATTCAGTGAGGAATGTGACTGAGTGAACTAAGAAAGAATGCAATGACAAGAAATATATAATTTTTTAGTTTGTAGTTTATTTAGAATATAGTTAATTATATAAATGAGAGTCAAAGACACATTTTGAGTACACAGTTATACCTGGAAATAAATCCTGTTCAAAAATATATGTGAACATCACATACCTGGCATTTGGTGTTTCTGCACTGGAGAAAAAGGAAAAAAAAGAAAAAAAGAAAGGGAAAAAAAAAAAAAAAAAAAAAACACTTTCCTGCATCCAGTCAGTGATCTCAGTATCATATGCATGCAGTCCAATGTGGTCAAATATCTGGTCACTATAATTCTCAAATCTGTGAGATAAAAAAAACCCTCTGTAAGCATGCTGATAACAGGATCATATCAGCTATTATATTAACGTTAATATAATGTCCACTCTTAACAGAAAACATGGTTTTTGTGATCTCATGCATGCACGTATTATTGCACATCATGTGAAGAAAATGATGTATAGGTCTGTTATATTTTAAATTACAGTACTGGTCAAAAGATTGGACACATTACTATTTTTAATGTTTTTCAAAGTATTTATTATGTATTTCAGTCGATTTTACTCATCTCAGTATAGCAATATAGTATGGGAATAGCCAATATGGCAATTTACTAATGTAAGTTATGTGTAGTAAACGAAACTGCGCGCCGATCTGCCCCTTTAATTCACACAAAACTTGCAGGATTCATATTTAAACAGTCTTTTTGTGGTTTAATATTCACAGACACTATATCGCAATTAGAATAAAGAACTTAAGAATAAAAAAAACTTAAAACGATCAAGTTGATCCTCGATCGAAATGAAATGGAAAGTGCTCTTCCTCTGAGGTAAATACTTCCAGAATTATTCCTCACTGTGTCTCAAAACGATGTACATGAATCTGACTAAGCTTGATACATTTTTCCAAGCTGATGTGGGCGTTCACTCTCTGTCATCTCAGAATTTGTGTTTGAATAGATCACACGCTCCGTGGGCGTGGCCACATTAGCGGATAATGAGCTGACTTGCGAATGACTGACATCTCTCTCTTTTCAAACAGATTACATAAACAAAGAATATTTGTTTTCGATTTGACTTGCGGGATTTAAAACCTGACATTTCAACATTTCTTTAGATATACGTCTCATGGTTGTGTGATTAGTATTCACTAAGTTACAGTTCATTTTCTGAGGACTATCAGAATGGACTTCATTCAGAGAGAGACTGCAGCTCACGCATCATGTGAGTTTCTTTATTTTGCAAAAAGCACAACAAAAAAAATCCACCAAAATGTGCCGACGTGTTCGTCGACCCAAGAGGGTTAAAATGACAGTGTGTCTGCTTCCTGAGCAATGCTAGGAAGACTATTCCAGAGTTTGGGTGCTAAATAGGAAAAGGATCTACTGCCTGCAGTTTATTTTGATATTCTAGGTATTATCAACTGGCAAGAATTTTGATATCGCAATAGACGTGAAGGACTATAATGCATTAAGAGCTCGCTTAAGTACTGAGGAGCTAAACCATTTAGTGCTTTGTAAGTAATCAGCAAGATTTTAAAATGTATGCAATGTTTAATAGGGAGCCAATGCAGTGTTGAAAGAACCGGGCTAATATGGTCATACTTCCTGGTTCTATTAAGAACTGAGGTTTATTATCATAGCAATATCCAAGATGGCAGACCAAGTCACGTGGTACGTTGTGAGTTGTCAGAGTTAACTTTTCTTTTGTGACTGAAGCTTTAGATTGTTTCTGTAAATTGCTTGACAAAAGTGCCATTTTACATTTTTGTTAATATTAACAAAGTGCAACCGTAAAACCCTTGTATAATTCTGATGTTATGCAGTACAGTTTAGGCTAAAACATTCAGTTAAAACATACTTCATCCTACAATTTTTGTCTAAGCATATCAGATAGTATTTCCATGATGTCTACTGGACCTAATGCCAAGTGTGGCTTGCATTTTTGACAGCTTTGGTGGTTCTGGATGACTTGGATTATTCTATCTGTTTGGATCGTGGAGGTTGTCGCACCTTTAGGAGCTGTCTGTCCGAATCCTTCATGGTGAAGGGAAGTGCTTCTTTCTTGCCTCTGGTGGGGCTTTAAGTTTTATTTTCATTGTTTTAGACCTTGCTGGTCCTGATTTTACCCTAATTTTTTTCCCCATAACATTACTTCACTGTGTCTATCTCCCTGTTTACCCCTGACATCAAGTACCGCCTTCATCTGACCCAGGAGGGCGAATAACTGGAGTGGATTTCCTACAAAGTGGATTTGGATTCCACTTCTGCACTAGTCTTTTACTATGGAGGGCTTAATTGGTGCTTTTGGCGAAAGGACATAGGGGTTGTGTTAAATGCTGTGTTTTTTTGTTGTATTGTGCCTATTTAATAATTATAGTACTGAAAGTGGTTCTCATGGGCAATCCGCATTCATTGACTCCACTTTTGATCTCAGCATACAGGGGAACGTCTGCATCTGGCTTTGCACTACAGGTGGCGCGTGTCAGATTGTCTCCTATCCTCCAGTCTTGTTTTTGCACTGTGGATCAGGTCTGTTTGACCGGTGTTATGGCTCTACGGGATAATTTTATAATCTCTATAAGTACTCACTGCAATTTTAAAATAGTAGAGGTAAATTCCAAAGACTATCATATTAAATCATTTAGGCAGAGGTGTTTGATTGTTTTATTACTTTTGATCTCAGGAAACGTTCAACCTAATCAAGGCCCAGTCACTGCCTCTGCCTCAAGTTTTGAAACACCTGCAGATTTTAAATCAAGGTATGGACTTGGTTTTATACATTTAAATGTTCAAAGCTTAATCTCTAAAATGGATATGGTCCGTATCTGGGTACAGTCAACTGATGCGGATGTGATTGTTCTAACTGAAACTTGGCTAAACAAATCTGTTTTGGACAAGGATATTTGTATTAATGGCTGTAATGTATATAGGACTGACAGACTAAAAAGGGGTGGGGGCGTAGCAATTGTTATATATAAAAAAAAAAATAAATAAATAAAAAAAAAATTGGTTTCATGCTTTCTAAACCAGTGAGTAAACAATTTGAATGTTTAGCTCTCGATTTTTAGGTCTGTAAATCTCTCAGCCTAAGGGCAGGGACACACCAAACTGACGCCAAAGAACTAGCACTGATAAAAGCAGACTGTGTTGTCGCCTCATGTCGCCTGCGTCGGGGCAAAAAAAAAAAAAAAAAAAAACTGCACATGAACACACCGAGAGAACTACAGCCGGCGGTCAGCCAGCATGTGTGTTCTGCACCTGTGTGTAAGGAGACCACTGTCTACTTTTTTTCCATATATATTCATCTATATTCGTAGTTCAAAAAGGGAGACCAGCACTGCAGGCTGCAGATACACAAACCGTATACAAAGCAGTGTGTGCTTACATCATTCATGCTGATCACTTTCTATATTCCACTCGGCTCATGTTAATATTAAACATCATTCACTAAACTGAACAACCAATCAATGTTCTCTCTTGCCCGACGGCACAACGCCAGTTCTACATGCTGAATCAGCCCAAAAAAACATAGTCGGACGACGCTTAAAAATGGTCCGACATTGCCCGATCACTGATCGTCGGCTTGGTGTGTCCCATGCTTAACAGTCGCTGGCTGCTATAGGACACCATCTTCTGAAAGTGGTGCTCTCCCTTTTTTATTCCAGATCCTTTCAGATTTGTATTCTAAAGAATTGGTAGTTCTTGATGACTTAAACTGGAATTAGTTGCATTCAGCAACTGATGAATTTAAAACCTATTGCGATGCATTAAATCTTTTTCAGATTGTTGACAGTCCCACTAGACCAAATTCAAAATGTCCAGAAAATTATCTCTAATAAATTTAATCTTAACAAACATTCCGCATAGCTATTCAACTGCTTCCATATTTGCGAATGACATCTATGACCACTGTGTCATTGCAACGTTTAGAAACACAAAAATTCCTAAAACCAAACCACACATCATAACCAAGCGTGACATGAAACATTTCTCTGAACAAGGGTTCCTTCATGATTTGAACAATTTTGAATGGGAAAAAAATTTAATTCCTGACTTTGAAATAGCCTGGGAATTCTTTTATGCAAGTTTTTCTGCTTTAGTCAATAAACATGCCCCCTTTTAAAAATGTACAGAGTGAAGGGTCGGAATAATGCATGGTTTACTCCTTTCTTATCCAGTATGTTTCATGAGTGCAACCTGGCATGGGCAAAAGGAAAAATCAGATTTAAAATCAGATTGGCTTGATTTTAGGCAACTGTGCAACGCATGCACTGTTGCAGTCAGAAAAGCTAAAGCTGAGCATTTCCTTATACAAACATCGAGCAATCTAAATAATCAAAATTTTGGAAAAATGTCAAACCATTAACTGAAAATAATAAAGGTACAGAACTTCCATCATATATTATGAAGGGCTCCCATACAATCACTGATAAAGTAAAAATGCTTAATTGTTTCACTGAACATTTCATAGCTTCTGTTTTTTTATTTGATTCACTCAATGGTGCTCATGTGAACCCTTCTATTGTTCAGTCAGATGGTTTCGTGTCTAGTCAATCATTTAATTTTTCACCAGTTGCAATCTCAGGTGTGCTGAGCCCTTAAATCTTTAGATGCTTCAAAATCGGCAGGTCCTGATAACTTGGAACCTTACTTTTTAAAGCTAGCAGCCAATTTTATTGCCCTGCCTCTGAGTCATAATTTTAATCTTTCTCTCATCACTAATGAATTTCCACTTATATGGAAATCGGCCTTTGTTCTTACCCTGTTTAACGGTGGAGATCCTACACACCTAAATAATTACTGGCCCATTTCCAAGCTGTCTGTTCTGGCTAAAGTCCTTGAAACTTTCGTCAGCAGCCTCTGGACAAAAAGCAACATTGTGCAGACTTATTCATTGATCTATCCAAAGCATTCAATACTGTTGATCATACTACTACAATGACTCGTGAGAATTGGATGATCTAAACATATTTTTGTTCAGTTTAATCTCTCAAACAAAACTCAATGTATACAGGAAGGTTTTATTTCTTGTTCACTCAATGTTACTAAAGGTGTGCCACAGGGGTCACTCCTTGGACCACTCCTCTATATATTAACAATATTGATCAAAATGTTCATAATTAAAATTTTCACTGTTACGCTGATGATACAGTTATATATAGTTCAGCATCCACACCTAATTTGGTTCTCTCTCAGTTGCGGCTTGCTTTTAATATTGCTCAGCGTTACTTATGTGAACTAAAACTAGTTTTAAATGCTGACAAAACAAAACTTATGTTGTTCCTAATACAAAATCCATCCCTCATAATCTTCTTTCAGTCACTACTTCCCAAGGTTCTGAGATTGAGTTTGTATCTCAGTATAGGTATCTCAGGATTTTAAGATGACTCTCTTTCCTTTGTCCCTCATGTTCAGCAACTGGTGAAAAGACTGAAAGTGAAACTGGGTTTTTATTTTAGAATCTCAACCTGCCTTTCCTTTGAGGCTAAATAGAGGCTTGTTGCCACCACCTTTATGTCTGTACTAGACTATGGTGATGTCATATATATATATATATATATATATATATATATATATATATATATATATATATATATATATATATATATATATATATATATATATATATATATATATATATATATGCATCTTCTCAGTGTTTACCTGCTTTGGACACTGTTTATCATGGTGCATTGAAGTTCATAACAAATTTTAAAACCCTCACTCATCGTTGCAAGTTGTATGCTTGTGTTGGATGGTCTGCTTTGTCTATCCGTAGACTAAAACACAGGCATGTTCTTATTTTATCTTAACATCAAGAATTAGAAGGTTTAACCAGAAACCAATTTCACCAGCTTCTGGGTCTACATGGACTGGCATGGCACTACCCAAACTATAGGCCAAGTGTACTTGTTGCGTTTGGGTGGTTCCCACTGTAGCCTGTCTCAAGATTCTCTCCTCCAGTTTCACAGGTACTAAATACGGAGGGATACTGTTCTCTGCCAAGCTGTCCAAAGCAGGACTTACTTCTCTAAAAAATCTAGCATTTGTACATGAGCATAGTCATGTTGTATGACATAGTCAATAATCTTCTGAATGGAGTCAAATGCTTTGAGGGGAAATTTGTACCATAGTATGAGTGTGGGTGAAGCATTTGGGTCAGAGGGGATACAAACTGTATGGACGTCTGTGACCTTGCAATCATAAGAGTCTCTAGAAAAGATCTCCTTATGTTCATAGAAAAGTAGCTGGCAGATTGTATCACAGAATTGAATAGATCATGTTTGGTTGACTGTACTTTATTTTAATATTTAACAGGCTGCGAGTGATATCAAGTAAGCAATGCAGAATGAAGAAATGAAGCAATAAAGAATTTGTGTGCGCGCGGGTGCCGGCACGACCACTGGAAATTTTTTTTCCTTCAGACAGTAAACTGTACTCCGTAATTTATGGTCATACAGGTAAAAGCAAGACATCATTCATACATTTACAAAAGACACTCAAATAACAAAAACAAGCAGAATGTCTCAGTTTCCTTGCCTAGATCTTTGGAGTGCGCCACACGTGCGTCAGCACGTTTTCTTTCATTTTGTTAATCTGTAGACCTAATTATTTAAGTGAAATATATTTCACGTAGCCTGTAGGCCTAAATATTCCCTTTTATTTTATATATGTTATGTATAGTTTTATTCTGTTTTCTCCTATTTACAGAAGCGCTGCAAGTGCGTGATGTGATGATGTGTGAACTCATGTTCTACTATCCTGCAATTTTTGCTGGTTTCAAAACACACAACAAGCTGCATATTACTTGACATTCATTTTCACTTAAATGTAGGCCTAATGCTTGACGGTTGGTGACATATATCATCGGAAAAACTAATGCCAGGGCATTGCCATTATGACTTACCTAACCTATTGGCCATTTCAAATAAGCGTTTCTGTTCCTGGTTATGTTCCGGTCAAAATTTCATTCGTTTCCGGTTTTTGTTCCTTGAACCGGTTTAGAGCCCTGGTCAGAAGTGTAAAATACACCTGTTCACAGCTGTCCACTACTCTTGGCAGATCTGGGAGTTCTCCTATGACTGGAACTGCTAATTCAAACTCATGAAAAGAGCTGTCCCCTAAAGGAGTGTGAGTGGGAATGTGAATATCACATCTTGTGAGATTCTGTACAAGCAGGTATGACGAGCAGTTATTAATCTCAAGTTGTGGGTTGCCACAAACTGAGACCTAGATTGCGGAATTGGACTGAGGGCTGGAAAATTGCGAGTTTAGCATTTATTTTGCAGATCTTGGCCCTTTCTAAAGACCAATCTGACTGGGAAACCTGCTGTCTGTGCGGGTACCATTACATCGAATTCGTTCACCACCTGACAAGCTTGGGGAATGGTTTGGTTAGACATCATCTGACTAGCATCACCGGACAGCAAATTTGGACCAATATCTGCGCGGGACCACAACACATGGTTGACAGTGTCTAACTGGACTCCTAATCTTACTAACACATCAGAGCCGATGCATACTGAGGGCTTCAGGTCAGGTACTGCAAGCATGTAATGGGTGAACTGCTTACGACCTAGTTTAAGAGAGGCAGAGCAGATTCCAACACTCTTAACTGGGAATGGCAGAAGGCCACTGGTAAGCTACAGTTTCTGTTTCTTTTCTATCAGAGGAGTCATGCCAGGTCGCTTGAGCAGTAGTTGGTACAATTGTTTGCTAATGGCTGACCTCTCCGACAGAAAAGCAACAACAGTATCCTTGAAATCCATGTCATTAACCTTGATGCCGCCTACACGTGTGGAAAATACACCTCTGTATTACAAGGTTCCAGAGCACATAAGAATGCATCTCTCTTCTCCAGCACCTGTGTGGGAGGCCAGTTTTCTTGGGGTGCTTCCGCTGACTGAGGTTTAACAGCCTGCATCAGTTCTTGATCAAGGCTTTCTTTAGGAGAGTGGGGGTTACTCACTATTGACTGCTCAGTGCCAGGCACTCTTTCTACCTCTACTGCTTCGCATAGGCTCTGACTAGTGATGCTACCTTTAATAGGCTGTGGAGTTGAGCCCATAACTGACAGTTGTGGCAGTCAATCAAGGGTGCAAGTCTGTTCAGCAAGTCTTGACCAATGAGGAGCTGTTCTGTCTCAAAATGAACAAATGTAAATGGGGTGGACAACTTTCATGTCACCGAAAGTTAGCTCTGCTCACACTCTGCGTTTAACAGGGGCTTGGTCCTGTGTGTAGCTTATGTTAACTGACAATCCTCTACTCTGAGCCATTTCCCTAGAACATGGGTTTTTGTTCTAAGTTCCTCAAACAGCTTGGCTGGCATCAAAAAGACCTCTGAACCGGTATCTAGTAGGGCATCACATATCAAAATACCTTCAATAGAAGCAGAAATATAAATTCTCTTAGCCCTGCCTTTCTGTGTCAAGTCACCGAGTAACTGATGAAAAGTAGGGTTGTGGGAACTGTCTTCTAACTGCATAAGTTTAGGAGCCTGCTGAAGGGTTTCCCCCCTACCTTCAGGCTCTTCCCCCCACCCGATAAGATACACACTGGTACACGCCTAGTCATGCTTTTGATGGCGGGTCCCTATCTTTCTTGGAGGATTTCTTTTCGGACTCTCTGTCCTTCAGAACCTCAACTAGCATACGATGCATTTCTGCTAAGTTCACCTGATCCCTTTCTGCTTTTTCACTTTCACTTCTCTTGCTTTGCTGGCTAACCCATTTGGGATTATCCCCAGGTCTCCTGAGCCTTTTTCCCTGCAGCACGTCTACTGCTTTTGAATTCTCTGTCACGTGAGTGCTTAAGGCCTTTGACACCCTGTTTGAAGTCATTAGGCTTTGACTGAGAAGGGTAGCCACGGCTACTGGCAAACTCCCTTTTTGGCTGAGGGAACTCTGATCCTTCTAACTCAAGAGGAGCCTCACTGACATCTCTAAGCTCAAAAACATGGGTACTTGGTTCTCTGTCCCTTTTGTCTGTGCTTACTTTCTCATTCTCCCAGGCTCTCATTGCAAGCTGTCTTTACTCTGCTGCAGACATGCGATCAACATCAACAAGAAGTGAAAGGAGTTTATTGATGGCTGGATGCAGGTTACTTATAAACAAGCTTTTAAACATTACATATTCCTCCGCCCTAGAGGAGTCTGTGCCAGCAAAGTATACTCTACGTCAGGGGTGCCCAACCCTGTTCCTGGAGATCTACCTTCCTGCAGATTTCAGCTCCAGCCCTGCTCAACACACCTGTCTGTAATTATCAAGTGCTCCTGAAGATCTTAATTAGCTGATTCAGGTGTGTTTTATCAGGCTTGGAGCTAAACTTTGCAGGTAGGTAGATCTCCAGGAACAGGGTTGGGCACCCCTGCTCTACGTAAACGCTCATAATATTCTCTCGGGGTTTCATAGCGATTTTGTCTGATCTGCAAAGCAGAGAGACGAGAGGCAGATGGATCCTGATACGTTGTGTATTCAGCTCTCAGGGCTCTACACAGTTCGAGATAGTTTTCAGCAACAGCGGGATGCTGTCGTTTTTTAATGAAGCCATGGACAGACCATGAGGTTGTCTTTCTCAGGAGGAGGAGCTTATTGGCCATAGTGGCCTCTGAGATGTAGAACAGAGCATAGTTAACATCTTTAAGATATAATTCTATGTTGCTACCAGGGGAATAAAGGTTAAACACCTCAATGTCTCGTGCCAATTCCCTAAGCTGACGTAGTTGGCTATCTCTAGCTAACATTGAGCTTGGAGGTTCATAATGGAGGTGAGCAGGTCTTCCCCAGATCGGCGAGTCAAACGCTGCTCCATAGCAATGATAAGGGCTAGCATCTGTGGCTCGGCGGCCAGTGATTGCAGGTTCGCTACTCGGCTGGTAGCACTATCCCTGTGCTAGATTATCATACAGGGGGTCCCTGGCCATTGAACCAAATTGGCTGAAATGCACACTTTGTGGTTCGGGCAGCTCATAACGGGCATCTCCCTCTATATCCAATTCTTCCATCCTTCTCCCTATTTCCTCAAATCTTCGCTCAGAAACGTCAGGTTTGTTTGGCCACTTCAGGGCCCTAACGGTAGCTCTGTTGTGACTGTGTTGAAAGTCTCTCGACTGATCACTTGCTCTGCCTAACTCTTCCCTTAGCTGGGTTTGGGTACTCTTAGAATCGTACAGCTGTTGCTTAAGTATTTCTACTTGCTCCCGAGTATCAACAAAAAGCCTTCTCTCCATCTCTAGGTCTGTTCTCAAACTAGAAATTTCAGATGCAGATTTTAATTCTGCCTTTACTTCAGTTTTGCTTGTTTTCACAGCATTTAACTCATCTGCCTTGCCCGATAATTCTTGCCGAGTTTGTGCCAGCTCTGTTTGCAGTGTTGCAGTATCCGCATCTTGTTGGTCTACTACAGAAAGTGGACCTGAGTGTCCTTCCTTAACCCCTTAAACCCTGAGGGTATTTTCAGAGTTTTTTTTTCTCTGAGTGACACACAAAAAAGTAAAGACTCGTAACTCTAAAACTCTAGCAAGGAGAGTCAAAAGGTTGGTATGATTTGAAAGGAAATTTAAATTTTTTAAATAATTAAAAAAAAAAAAAAAAAAAAAAATTTGGACATTCTCATGCCGAGAAACAGCAAAAGAAAAGAAAAAAAAAAGTGGAAAAAAAAAGGGAAAATTTACATATCTGACTAATTTAAAATGAAATATCTCATGAAGAAAATAAGGTAGCAGGTTCATTCTTTTTTGGTGATTTTTTTTTGGTGATTTCTCTGTATGTGTGCTGTATATCCGGGTCAAATTTTGTGGTGATTGCATGAAGAAATCAGAAGTTACAGCATTTGGAACAAAGGTAGGCATTTTTAATTGTTTTTGTTTTCTGACATGCACAAAAATAATGACTCATAACTTCAAATCTCTAGCAAGAAGAGTCAAAAGGTTGGTATCGTTTGAAAAAAAAAAAAAACAAACAAAAAAAACTTACATTTTTAAATAAAAAAAAAAAAATTAAATTTGGATATTCTCTTGCTGAGAAACTGCTGAGAAAGACAAAAAATAAAAGTTTGCTCAAGGGAAATTTTTTACATATATTTCATATTTGACATGCAATAACTCAGAGGAAATAAGGTAGGAGAACAATTCTTTTTTTGGTGATGTTCCTCTATATGTGAGCTGTATCTGGATCAAATTTCGTGGTGATCCAGATCAAATCAAAAGTTACAGCATTTGGAACCAAGGTAGCCTTTTTGTTTATCCAATGGCGCCCCCTGATGGGAATTTTTATAATCGTTCTTTCACGTGGAGTAACTCGTGATCGGCTCATTGGATTATGTTGATCTTGGACTCATTTCAATCAGGAGAATCCACCATAAGTAATGATGTGCCTTTTTTCTACAATCTATGCATGTTTCCATAAGTTATAAGCAGAAATGTTAAGTGATAGCTAAATTTTAGTTTTAGTTGGCATCTGTGCTTCTTTTCGGGTTTTATGTGTCGTAATTGCATGATCAATATCTTGTGATCGGCTTATTGGATTATGCTGATGTTGGACTCATTTTAATCAAGATAATCTGCTGTCAATAATGTTGTCCAATTTTCCACAATCGGAGCATGTTTCTTGAAGTTACAAGCCAAACCGTGACATAAATGTTGCATCGGTTTATTATTTACATATGGGTCTTGCAGGGCTTCACGTACAAATTCTCGTTCAAGTTTAGTCAAAGCCCAAAACAATTATACTCGTATTCTACTCCATGAGACCTTTCAAATGACATATAACACATGATTATCTGAGCTGTATGATGCTTTTGACAAATTGGAGTACATAGTAAATTTTTTTTCATAAATTATGATTTTTTAAAAAAATGATTTTTCAGCAAATAACTCAGCAGTACTTAGGAGTTAATCAAATTGGCTACATTCATTGTAAAGTTCAGACTCTAAGCTTTCAAATGACACCTATTTTGTGATGGTCTAGGCAGGAGTTTTGAAAAATATGATTATTAATTTTTTTTTATAGCTAGGTGGCGCCCGCGGGCGGTACACTCCGTTTTAGAGTGATGACTCAGCACTCGTTAAGAGTTGAACAAAATGGTTGGATGCATTAAAAAGCTGAGTTTCTAAGCTTTAAAATGATACCCATTTTGTTATTCCTGTCAGTGGTTGCTTAGTAATTTGATTATGAATTTTTTCGCAGGGGGTGGTTTCCCGCTGGCGGGACTCTTGGGGCTTAAGGGGTTGAGTTTCCTAAGCTCTTGTACAGCTTCTAGGTACTTATCTTTTAGTTTTCTAGCTTCGGCTTCCTGTTAATGGACAATACATTGTAAGTCCTCTTTTCTACCATCAGCTTCAGCCCTTAGCTGGTCATTTTCTTTACGCAGCTCAGCAAGCTCACTCTTAACCCCCTCGAGTCGGCGATGCCACCTTGCTTTTTTTCTTATCAGTGTGAAAGAGACTCAAAAGACTCCGTCAATTTTGGACATACAATTAAGAGTTATACACCATTCTAATCTGTGAAACGTCTTTTATTTGTGTACACTCAGAGTAAAAACAATATGTTGTGCTTTTTGCAAAAATAAAGAAAACTAACATGATGCGTGAGCCGCTGTCTGTCTCTGAATGAAGTCTATTCTGATTGTCCTCAGAATGTGAACTGTAATTTAGTGAATACTAATGACACAAAAATGAGACATATGTCTAAAGAAACGTTGAAATGTCAGGTTTTATATCTCGCAAGTCAAATCAAAAACAAATATTCTTTGTTTAAGTAATCTGTATGAAAAGAGAGACATGTCAGATGTTGGCGAGTGAGCTCATTATCCACTAATGCGGCGACGCCCACGAAGCGAGAGCTCTATTCAGACGCAAATTCCAAGGCGATACATGCAACAGAGAGTGAACGTCCGCGGCGCATCAGCTCGGAAAAACGCATCAAGTTTAGTCAGTTTCATGTACTTTTCATCGTTTTGAGATGTGGTGAGGAATAATTTTAAAAGGATTTGCCTCAGAGGATGAGCATGACTGGTTTCACTTTCATTTCCAGGATCAACTAGATCAAGCCGATGATTGTGAATGGTAAGTTTTTTTATTCTTAAGTTCTTTATTCTAATTGCGATATTAGAGCAACTGAAAAAAGCACAAATGTCAGGGCATGTCAAAACTTTTCCAGGGCCCCAAAAATCCTCAGACTCCAGAGGGTTAAGGTCCTGTATCCTTAAATCTCTATTTTTGATATCATCATGGGCAATGTTTGTTTTATCAACAGCTTTCGCTAGCTGGGCAGCCCAGTTTAATGTTAAACTAGAGAGCAATTTAACCAGCTTGTCACCCTTTGGTACTTTGGCCACTGCTTCACATACTAGCTGTTCTGTTTTCTGGCTGATTTCCTCAGAGTCTAGACCAGGAGTAGGCAAGTTTGGTCCTAGAGAGCCCCTGTCCTGCAGAGTTTAGCTCCAACCTTAATCAAATACACCTGAACAAGCTAATCGAGCTCTTCAGGATTACTAAGGCTATAGGCAGGTGAGGTTTTTTTTTTTTTCAGGGTTGGAGCTAAACTCTGCAGGACAGCGGCTCTCTAAGACCGAACTTGCCTACCCCTGGTCTAGACCCTGAAGTGTTTCTATGTACCCTGGATTAACACCACTGGTAAGGTCTACTACCAACTGTTCAGGCGTTGTTAATTCAGCTCTTTGGTTAATGGGAACCTTGCTGTGTTATACTCAAACTCAACTGTCTTTTAAAAGTACAGATAACCTTTGTTACAGCAGGTCACACAAAGAAGCAGAGGGCACGTTGCTAGCTTTGAATTGTTGGTGGGTGTTGACCTCTTCCGACAGGTTTCACAAAGAAACAATAAAGCAATATTATAGGCTTACTAGGTACATACGCCCCATGCTATACTTAGTAGCAATTAAATGGCTGCTATTCAAGGGTAACAGTCTGCCAATGCTACAGGTTCCTGATACAGGAAAAATACCAGATCTGTGCCAACACAATGATCCACAGACTAGCTAACTCTGTACTTGCCAAACAAATCCTATCCATAAACAGTACTGAAAATGTGAGTGGAGAAAACTATCAATCAGGTCTGGAGGGAACCACAAACTGATAATAGACTCTGTAGTCAGAGCTGTTAAGCTGAACAGAAGCTTGGTTTCCGGTTAAAGCTTTACTCTTGTTATCTTTCTGTGTTTTCAGTTGTATTGACAAACAAAAGGCTCATTTCAATCTAAGCTCGTCTCACACGGGACGCACCACAAATGTAGTGATTTTGGATTAGCCTCACATGGGGCACCACAAATGTAGTGAAACATTTGGAACCTCCCTCTTCTATGTCAAAGGTATTCTCTGAGTTTATGGTTCAGAATGGCTATGTTAATCTGTGGAGACATTTTAACCCTACAGCGAAGAAATATTCATTTTTTTCTCACGTTCACCAGTTCTCGTATTGATTATTTTTGTTATTAATAATTCCTTAATTTCCCATGTTGTAAATTCAGAATATCTGCCTATTGTTATTTTGGATCACGCTTTTTTAAGTCTTGACGTTCTTTTACTTTCGCACCACACCTCTCGTCCACCGTGGAGGTTCAACTCTTTACTTTTATCTGATGCGGCATTTTGTGAGTATATTTCTACTTCAATAGATGATTTTCTCCTCACTAACCAAACCAATTCAATCTCTTATTCTCTACTTTGGGAAACTCTTAAAGCCTTCTTAAGGGGTCAGATAATCTCTTATTCTGTTTATATTAACAAGAAACTGAAAAATATGAAAAAAGAGATATCAGATAATATTCAAGCCTTGATGACCAATATGCTTTTAATCCGGCCCCTGAGTTACATAAACAAAGGCTTAATTTGCAGGCAGACTTTGATTTACTATTTACAGGTGAGGCAGAGAAACTCTTGTTGTATGCGCGTGGCAATTACTATGAATATGGGGATAAGGTTGGTCAGCTGTTGGCCCACCAATTGCGTAGCCAAGCAGCTTTGCGCTTTATTACTCAGATTGCACAGCCTAGTGGTACTTTGACCTCAGATCCTCTAGAAATTATTTCAACATTTAAAAGTTTTTATTCCTCCTTGTACACAGCTGAAGCTCCTGATACTTCAGATAAGATGTACCACTTTCTTGGAGGTATTGACTTTCCCAAAGTTGACCCTTCATTAGCTTCTGAACTTGACTGCTCAAATACCTTAGATGAGATCATTAAATCAATTAATTCATTACAATCTAAGAAGTCACCAGGCCCGGGAGGGTTTCCTTCCAAATTCTATAAGAAATTTCATGATAAATTAGCCCCATTACTTTTGGCAATATTTGAGGAATCCTTAGTGGTTGGTACACTGCCACCAACATTGAGACAAGCATGTATAACTCTGTTGCTCAAAGAAGGGAAGGATCCAACATCATGTAATTCGTACAGACCTATTAGCCTCCTTAATGTCGATGTCAAGATTCTAGCCAAACTTTTGGCCTCTCGTTTGGAGAGGATTCTCCGTAGTATTATCTCTGAGGAGCAAACCGGATTTATAAAAGGACGACATTCCTTTTCTTACATTCGCACTCTTTTTAATATTTTATATTCAAAGCAAAGTAGTAGTTCCTCTGAGGGGGTCATTTCCTTCGTTTATTATATGTCAAACCTCAAGCTTTCATATAAACCAACAACGTTAAATCCGCTTATTTTACCTTGTCACGTGGTACGCGCCAGGGATGTCCTCTCTCTCCCTTACTTTTTGCCATAGCTATTGAGCCGCTCTCAATAGCACTTAGAACACTTCCTGTATTTCAGTATAAATTGTATTTCAGAATTGAGTATAAACTAGCCCTATACGCTGATGATTTATTGCTTTGTTACTGACCCAGTTACTTCTATCCCTGCAATAATATGCCTACTGGATGATTTTGGCAAATTTTCCGGATATAAACTGAACCTGCAAAAGAGTGAATGCCTACCCATAAATCAGCCTGGTCAAAAAATAAAACAAACACATTCCCTTTCATTTGGAGGTTCAAAATTCAAATATCTTGGAGTAAATGTTACTCGTTCCTATTCTGGCTTAATGGCGGCTACCTTTACACCCTTAATTTCATACATGAAGTCAGCTTTTCAAAAATGGGCTGCTCTACCATTGTCTCCACTTGGTAGAATAAATACAGTAAAAATGAACATTCTTCTAAAATTTCTGTACCTCTTTCAGTCTGTTCCTTTGTTTTTACCGAAATCTTTCTTCAAAAATTCAAATTTCAAAATTCATTTCAAATTTACCTCGGCCTCTACCATGGCTCCTATATGTAATAATCACCTCTTCCCCCCCTCCTTCACAGATTCTACATTTGCTTTCTGGGAAAAGAAGGATCTAAAATGCTTTGAACATTTTTTAAATTAATAATGTTTTTGCAACCTTCTTCAACATATCTTTGATATTCAACTTACCTCCTTCTCACCTATTTCGTTTTTTTTTTTTTTTTTTTCCCCAAATTCGGTACTGTGCCTCATCCCTGTTTTCTGGGTTTCCCTGATTACCTCCAAAATCTGCATGGGAAGAGGTGTTCGGATTGAATCCCCATGTGAGGGGTGTTATCTCTCGAATATACACCTTGATCTGGTCAAAGGACAACTCTTATAATATCAAAATCACTAGTGCTTGGGAAGAGGAGTTAGGACAAAAGTTGGTTACTGGGACAGGGTATTAGATAATATACGCACTACCACGTCATGTGCGAGACTCAGTTTTATACAATTTAAAACGGTCCATAGAGCTCATCTTTCTAAAACTAAACTATCGAAGATATATCCCAACATTTTCGACATGTGTGAAAAATGCAAACTTTTACCCTCACTCTCAGCCATATGTTTGCACTGTCCCAAAATGCAGAATTTTTGGAACTCTTTCTTTAAAATTGTTTCCGATGTTCTTAAAATCAAATGAGTTGTCTGCCCTTTAATTGCCATTTTTGGTGTTCCATCTCAGTGTCATCCTCTGAACCATGGGCAAGGTAGTGTTGTAGCATTTGCGTCATTGCTTGCTCGGCGCAGAATATTGTTATCTTGGACCTCCCCACAACCTCCTTCTATATCAGTGTGGCTTAAAGATTTAATCTTCTTTTTAAAACTTGAAAAAGTCAAGTATAATATTAGAGGCAGGGGGGAATCCTTTTTTGAAAAATGGCAACAATTTATTACCTACTTTAACATACATACCCTGGAGGTAGATTGAGGGGAGGTATAACTCTTTTTCACTTTTACTACTTTGAGAAGTGTTATTTAGGTTTTGTATTATTATTATTTTAATTTATTATTTATTTCTTTTTTTCTCTCTTTTTTTTTTTTTTTTATGTATATATTTTAATTTTATTTATTTATTTAATCCCCCTTTTAACTGTGTAGTTGAACCTTTTCATACGTCCTTTTGTTTTAGTTTGGGATCATAGGGTTGGGTAAGATGTGAATGTTATAAAATGTAAAAGTGCAATTTTGCAATAAAAATTCTATGGCAAAAAATATTGTTAGGCTGCATGAATTTGGACAACTGGAACCGGGAACACTTCCCATAAAATCCGATGTACTTGTTGCATCGTAAGAAGAATAGTGACTACGCTTATATTATTCTCTCTGCGCTATATAAATAAAGGCTATCCAGTCTGGTCCGAGCCAACAGAAGGTTTGCTGTGGCACAAGTCACACAAAATTTTAATGATGGTTATGAGAGGAATGTGTCACAACACACTGCATCACACTCTGCTGCATATGGTGCTGCGTAGCACTGTCCACTGTTGAAAGTGCCTACAATGGGCATGCAAGCATCAAAACTGGACCTTGGAGCAGTGGAAGAAGGTCGTCTAGTCAGATAAATTCTGGGATAATGACAAGCCGGTGGAGGGAGTGTGATGTTCTGGGCAATGTTCTGATGGGAAACCCTGGGTCTGGCCAAACGTGTGAACATAAAACACCAAATATGGCATATTACTTATATAAAAAAATTAATTATTGAACAGTAATATTTAAATGAACAATAATAACCATTTTAAAAGTATAAGAAATTTATACAATAGGAAATAAGCAAATAATTCAGTCAAAAGCAGTGCTGTAGTTAGTACAGAATTTAAGTTAAATAAAAATGTAAAGTTATGAAACTTAACTTTGCCTTTAGCGAAATCAGTTTGCTCTGGAACAAGTAATAGATTAATAAGACCAAAGATTGTCCATTTGATATACCCAAAAATAATTATCTCATGTTTAAAGACTATCTACAGGATATAAGAGCCAGCGGCAAATTCCCGAAGGACTGGCCTAGATAAAGCTGTTCTCGGCAGGTACATGAACGCTGATTGGCCGCTGACTGCCTGGAGCTCAAATCTGTGAAAATGACTAAACAAATGTTCAAATAGGCGCTATGTTTATATCAGGGCTCTGAACCGGTTCAAGAAAGGAAAACAAAAAATGGAAATGAATGAAATTTTAACAGGAACATAAACAAAAACGCTTATTTGAAATTACCGTTAATCAGTTAATAACATTATTTTATCATTCTGTTTAATGTTTTGATTTGGTAGTCAACCAGTCATGAATTCAAATAGTGTGGCCTATGCAAATGTGATGTTGACACATCCAACATGAGTGAAATGCCCACACTCAGTTGTCAAGTCACCCTATGTAAGCCGCAAGGCAATGTATTACTTTTTATTATGCTGCTTTGAAACAATGTGTATTGTGAAAAGTGCTATTCAAATAACTATATATATATATATATATATATATAAAAAATCTAAAAATTGAACAGTATTAGATGGGTTTTTTTTTTTATATATAATATGAATATATATTTTTATAAGAAGTTATTTGAATAGCACTTTTCACAATACACATTGTTTCAAAGCAGCATGATAATGTTTATATCTATACGTGAATATCTTCATGTGTTATAGTCGCATTCAGCAGTTTGGAGCTGGGTATGTATACTTATATATCATTTTATATAGAGAGAGCTGTGCAATAATATTGTTTACATTTTGCGACAATATAAATAGTCCCGCCACTGAGATCTGCTATGTAGTATGTATTGCTTTACGTGAGCATAACGCCTACAAGATTTTGATCAATTTTTAACAATTTGATGGGGTAGCAAGCCTAATTACTATCTGGTCATGTGTATCACAGCCACCTGTAAATGATGCATATAAATGACAGGGATAACATTTTGATCATATCGCCCACCCCTAAGCAACAGATGCTATTTTCATTTCATTTGATTTGGATCCATTTGGTCCATTTGTTCCATTTGTTCATTGATCACCAACACAGAGTAATTCTGGGATTACATGAATAGTCAGAAGCAACTGAAATTGCCTGAATCCTTAGAAGACTTGTGGCAACTTCTCTGAAATGCTTAGAACAACCTGCCTGCCCTGCTTTGTCCACACAAAAAGTTCTGCATTCTCAGAAACACTCATAATATTATCAAGCTATTGCATTCCTTGCTGGTGGTGTAGATGAAAATAGACTAGTAGGCAGAGTCAAGTCATGCCACTGCACAGATACAAACATACACTGTACTGTCCTTTTAAATGACAAACACTGACAAATATATAATTCTCCTAAAATATGAAGAGTGAATTGATAATACAGGATTGTTTCAGCCATACAGTAGGACACATACTGAATTTAGTAGTGATTTTGTTTCTATGGTGTTGCTAACTGGTAGGACCTACTTAAAATGAGAGCAACTAGTGGATAATCACAAACATTTTTAATGTTTGCATATTATGGTTGTTAAACAGAAAAAGTACAACAATTTAAAATGACAAACATCTGTAAAAGCAGGTGAAATATGGAAGGAAGACCTTTAGGATGAAGGCTTTGGTATTGACTTTGGTATTGCAAAAGAAATGTTTTATAAATATCTGACAATGTTGACAAGGAGGGACATTTTTCTCTGAAACATTACAAACTATTTTTTGAAATAATAAAATGAAAGTCTTTGATTTCTCAGGACATAATTAAAATATTTTTTTAAAGATACATTTTTATTTTCTGTTTTCATCATTTTAATACATAGTTTATTATTATTATAAAAAGTATCGAGTACATATTGTACATATTTTCACAACTAATGGCAAGTAAAATTGTGGCATGTTTTGTTACATGTCTGATAAGATACTGTTGTCCTAAATTGTGTTACTTTTTGCTTCACAGATTGAATTCCTATTTCAAGTTTTTTATTGTCAGAGACCCATTTGAGCGCCTCATATCTGCTTTCAAGGACAAGTTTGTGAAGAACCCAAGATTTGAACCCTGGTACAAACATGACATTGCCCCAGCCATCATTCGCAAATATCGCAAAAGTCACCATGATGATAGTGAAAGTGTGGGTCTTCAGTTTGAAGACTTTGTTCGG
Organism: Mylopharyngodon piceus; assembly: GCA_039654765.1. Taxonomy (NCBI): domain Eukaryota; kingdom Metazoa; phylum Chordata; class Actinopteri; order Cypriniformes; family Xenocyprididae; genus Mylopharyngodon; species Mylopharyngodon piceus. The sequence goes on from JBCHWC010000077.1 coordinate 89,467, forward strand.
TACTTAGGTGACAAGCCAGGACGACAGCACTTGGACAGGCAGTTTGGTGACCACATTATTCACTGGCTGACGTATGCTGAGCTGTGTGCTCCTTGTGATATTTCCTACAATGTTGTGGGACACCATGAGACTCTGGAGCTTGATGCTCCTTATATTCTAAAAGCTGCTGGTATTGCTGACCTGGTGTCATACCCCAATATCCCACCAGGGATAACCCGCTACAACCGCACCAAGGTGGAACGCTATTTTACTGGAATCAGCCAACGAGATGTTCGTCGCCTCTATGCTCATTACCAGGGAGACTTCAGCCTGTTTGATTACCAGAGACCTGCCTTCTTATTGGACTGATGTACAGATTTCCTGATATTTTTTAGGCTATTTTTTATGGACTTTTTAGCTTACCGATAAAATTGTGGATGCCTCAAAAATAGTGTTCAATTGCCTGACCTCCATGATGGTGTATATATTGTCCTTTTGCACTGATCTGAGACATAATTAGTTACTCTACACATAATAATAATATATATGTATTTACATGATGTTTGGATTTGGCTTGGTCAAGGATCTGCACAAGAGGGTAACTTCAGCCATAAATTACTAGGATCCAACAGTGCAGCAGTAAAGTTTATCTTTCCGTTTTGTCTTTAGTTTATGTTTTGACTACTTTTCATTGGTTTTAGAGTCTAAGCTTGATGGTAATTTCTGTATTTGCCATATAATGATTAAGTGCCATAATATTATTTAGAAAAGTTTTATGGATTTCATTAACTGATTTTCAGACATAGTATATACTATTATATTATAAAATAGTATTTAAAAAGTTGTTAAAATGTTGACAATATTTTTGACATCTTGCAGGTTTTTTTTTTTTTTTGTTTACTTATGGACTTATAATATTTAAATCTTTTTATACTTAAAGAATGGTAGTACTGATAGATCCCAAAATAGATTAATAAATCTTATAATTTTGTTCTCAACAATGTTTAGTTTCATTTTGGCCTATCATAGATCAGCCTTTATCTTGAAACTAACCTTATATACACTCTGTGTTAAAATATCACTTCAATATCTCTTCAAATATCTTTCTATTTTGCAAAGCTACCTTTAAATCAGATTATGACTTGCAGAATAGTTCAACGCCATGATAAAAGCCATTTTTTTTTGTGGGTGAATGTTTATCCCCTGTATGAATATGTAGATCAATAGGAATGCACTGTTTCAGTGGACAATTTTGTGCTCAATATTTGCATTTGGTGGCATTAGAGGAATATTCCAGGTTCAATACATTATAATTTGGGATATAGTGATCTTGGAGGAGATTATAATTAATTTTTGAATGTTCAAAGTGCAATTATGAACTTTTTCCTATTTAAAAAAAAAAAAAACAGGTTCTAAAAAAAAAATCCCTTGGTTCCCTTTCAGTCGGTCACTCTTGACGTCACATCAGATGACCGATGAATAGGAATCTCGCTAGAGAGGCCAATCTACTTCAAGTGTGACTAAAAAGAGCCAATGCACATTGGCATGCAATGATTTGCAGCAGCTGCTCTGCCTCACAGCGCGGGTATATAATGAGCAGCAGGTGCATTGCATCTTTAGCTTTTCGCTTCGGAGCCGAGCAATCTATGTTTGCTCTCTCTACAAGCAGTGTACTATTGTACAAGTCAGCTCTTCAGGAAGAAGCTTTCTGTTGAGGTGTTGGTGTGATGACGTTTACAGCGGGGTTGGTTGTCTTGTCTTCAATCACAGCTGGTAAGAGTTGCGCCTTCAAAGAGACTTGAGAGCACACTACAGGCTACACTATTCCCTGTGGTGTTGCCGCGGCTATTCCCCTGTGTGCTTCAGCACCAAAGACAGCAGATTCCTGAAAGAGCTTACACAGGTTTGAGCTTGCGTCTTTTTAAAGATGACATTCAGCCCTTGTGTTTCTGGATGTGGTCGTTTCCTGTCCTCACTGAAATAGCTTGGGTGACTTGAGTGCTGAGGGCTTGTCCTTCGGGGAATCAACCCCATAGGGCCCCATCCCCTCTAGCGCATTGCAAGCAGTGCAGCTTCTGGATGGGATTGCTGGTCTTTCTCATGGGGGAACCTAGCGTTTTATTTGGGGCTCCAGCTGAGGATCAGATGTCGATCGCTGTATCGGAGGGAGGGCTGTTATGCTCTGGAAATGAGGGTGATGCTGAGCATCCCACTGTAATGGTGTGTGCCTATGCTGACTCAGATTCAGAGTTCACAGCCATGCTTTCCCGGGTCTTTTCCGGATGTGTATGGAAAACTTGGCAGTATGGAGCTATATTGGTGCCAAAATATGGAACGCCAAAAGTGCCAAAATCTGCATAAAGTTTTTTTCCTCTCTCAGTATCCTCAACCGTGGGGTGGCTGTGCGCAGACCACACCCATCCTGCCTGTGAGACCAAGGCACTCGTAATGCACAAAGGTAGTTCTGAGCTGGGGTTGAGCTGCGCTTGTTGACTAACCACGATCAAGGACTAACCACAGCACAGGCCCTTGGCCAGACGATGTCCACCTCGGTGGTCCAGAAGCGCCCCCTGGCTTACCTTGCAGAGGTGCGAGAGGTCGTCAATGTACGCTTTTCTCAACGCTCCCATCTCACAAGGTGGCCTTTTCGGTGACACTGTCAAGGACTGAGCCCAGCAGTTCTGCGCAGTCAGGAGCAGACCTGGGAGCTTCCCCCGACATACCATCAGAGTTCCTTGTGGGCCGCCCCTCAGTCTGCTTGTCGCCAAGGGTGTTGTAAAAAAAAGAGAAATTCTGGCACAGCCTGCTCTACTGTGTCCACCGCAGGAAGACGACGCCACACGTCTCTGCTGCTGTTTAAGCGGTTAGTGAAATATCACCCCTGAGACGGGCGACCCGGAGATGGGTGAGGCTGCTCTCCCCCGGAGGAGGGCCGGACAGAGAATCCTTTGAGTCAAAATTCTGTTCTGCCACTGGAGTCACAGTGGTACCCAAATTCTCAAAAAAAAAAAAAAAGAGCAGTTCCTCTATCTCTGGGCCCCAAGAGGGCACTTCATCTAGTGAAGAACGCGATAGAGCTTGGCACCCTATGGCACCCACATCCAGACCTCTGGAAACTCCATGTCTGGTCCCTGGACGGGAAGGTTCTAGGTGACTTAACCCCTGAGGTACTTAACATCATCACTTCGGCACGAGCATCGTCTACGAGATGCGCTTACGCTTTGAAGTGGAACCAGTTCGTCAAATGGTGTTCTTCTCACTGAGAGCACCCCCAAAGATGTTCGATCAGTGCTGTGCTTTCCTTCCTGCAGCATGGGTTTGAGCGAAGGCTGTCTCCCTTCACCCTCAAAGTGCATGCTGCTGCAATATCTGCATATCACATCCACATAGATGGCAAGTCAGTTGGGAAGCATGACCTGGTTGTCAGGTTCCGTAGGGGGCGAGACGTTTGAATCCTTCTCAACCCCCCTCCATACCCTCTTGGGAGCTTGCTCTGGTGCTCCGAGTACTTCAGAATGCTCCCTCTGAACCCTTGCAGTCAGCAGACTTAAAGATTCTGTCTATGAAGACTTTGCTATTGGTTGCATTAGCCTCTATCAAGAGGGTATGGGACCTGCAGGCATTTTCTGTCAATGAGTCGTGCCTAGAGTTTGGGCCGGGTGACGGCCATGCGGTACTGAGACCCCGGCCCGGCTATGTACCCAAGGTTCCTAGCACTCCCTTCAGGGACCAGGTGGTGAACCTGCAAGCTCTATCCCTTGAGGAGGCAGACCCAGTCCTGGCTTTGCTCTGTCCGGTCCACGCTCTGTGACTGTACATAGACAGAAGACAAAGCCTTGGGACCTCAGACCAGCTCTTTGTCTGTTACAGAGGCCAGCAGAAGGGAAAGGCTGTTTCCAAGCAGAGGTTGGCCCACTGGATAGTGGATGCCATTGCCTTGGCTTACCAAGCACAAGGCGTGCCCTGCCCGCTCAGGTTGCATGCTCATTCTATGAAAGGCGTTGCATCCTCCTGGGCGCTGGCTCGTGGTGCCTCGCTGACAGATATTTGTAGAGCTGCAGGCTGGGCGACACCAAACAGATTCTCGCTAGATTCTATAACCTACGTGTGGAGCCGGTCTCCTCCTGTGTTCTCACCTCAAATAGGTAGAAGCACCGTGAGGCCCGGCTCAGTGTCGGCTTGCTGCGCCAATTCATGCGCTGATTGCTCCAGAAGAGTCCCTTCAGGCAAACCCTGTTGAGTCCTCCATCACCCTCAGACCTATATCCCGCTGAATCCTTGAGACCCGGGTTTTGGCTGGGTGCCATATGTGTGACCCTGCGGGGATCCCATGTGTATTTTTCCACAGTTGCTCCTGAACGGAAGCCCGTGTTTTTCCCTTGGGAGAACCCACTTCTTACGAGGTTGGAGTCACCCCAGTAACTTCCATATGTAGTACAGCCCTACAGGGTTAGTCCATATGTACATCTCCACATAACTCATGCGGGGAAGGATGTGGCTTCCGCAGCGTTCCTCTTCCAGTAGGAAGGGCATGCTTTTTCAGTGTTATCCAATAGTCTCACTGAGTGGGTTATGCAGAACAGCAGTGATCGACATACTCTGTGTAAGCCCTGTTCGGTCGTCCTATTAGGCAAGATGGAGAAGGAGGCTTGCTCAGGGCACTGGATAGGGGCAGCAGCTGTGGCCCTTTGGTAGGGATTCCTATTCGTCAGCCATCCGACGTGATGTCGAGAGTGACCGACTGAAAGGGAACATCTCGGTTACATATGGTAACCCTCATTCCCTGAAGGAGGGAACGGAGAAAACACGTCCTGTCACCACAACTGCTGTACCCTGCTGCGTGCACCTGCTGCTCATCATATACCCACGCTGTGAGGCAGAGCAGCTGCTGCAAATCATTGCATGTGCATTGGCTCATTTTAGTTACACTCGAAGTAGATTCGTTGGTCATCCCGATGTGACATCTCCGTTCCCTCCTTCAGGGAACGAGGGTTACCATATGTAACCAAGACATTATTTGGCAGTTCTTATTTAAAACTTTTTTGTGGTCAAAAGGGTTCATATTAGAACCTGGACTACTGTCAAGGTTCCTTTATGAACCTTTTTAAAATTGACTGAGGAGATGTATTTTGTAATTATCTGAGGCCTGTGGTCTTGGAACATGTTGATCATGCACAAAAATTGAACTTTTTATTTTTTACAGCTTCAAAATCATGCCTTCAATGCTTGAATAATTACAGACTACGCATCTCATAATTGTTCTTATTTCACCTTTTTTACACTAGACATGATCAAGTGGTGCACACATCCTGCTGCTTGCACTTCAAAGTGTGTGTGGCAAGCAGGACGAAGCCGAGAGCCGTGAGAACGGGGATAAATGGACTCTCGAGGCGGTGGGCTGGAGTGAGTTGCAAGGGGGACGGACGAACTCGCTGCTGGCCGTCTGGGTTGTGGTGGGGTGGCTGCCGTCCATGAGCGAGCGGAGTCACCGCTGCTGTTTGCCGAGGCCGGAGCCTGCTGCCGTCCGCCATGATGGGGAGGAGCAGGGAACGGGGGATTCCTGCCGGCTGCCTGAACCTGGAGGGAGTGGAGTCGCCGCCCCCTTGCAACTCACTCCAGCCCACCGCCTCGAGCGTCCAAGGCAGCAGACTCTGCACAGCCATGCTCGATGGCACCACGGGAGTAGAGCGCAGTCTCGTGGGAACCCCCGGCCTGTGGCAAGCAGGACGAGGCCATGAGAACGAGGCGAGGCTGGTGGCATGATTGACGAGTGCCACCTGCGCACTGCACCGGTCTCGAGTTTCTCATGGAGGAGCTCCGGGAGCATAAAAGGAGGAGTGATGACAGTGACAGACGAGAGAGGACTATGCCTGGACTATTTTTGTTGTTTTGTTTATGTGTGTGCGGCAGTCGTCCGTGAGGGACTGCCTCTTTTACTTTCGTTTTGTTGTTTATTTTACATTATATTAAAGTGTTGAACTTGTGCTGGTTCCCGCCTCCTTCCTGTGTTACAGTGTGTAATGGATTTTGTGCAAGACAGATGTTTGAAAATGCAGTACTATGTGTTGTGTACTTTTGTGTACACTTTGTGTAAGTTATGACAAAGTGCAAATAATATCAGAGCTTTGTATCATTCTTGAATGAGTGTGGCTCATTCATAAAGACAGTCCCCAGCAAACATTGGTCCCTGGCCAAAAATAGTCGCGGTAGGATGGCATAAGTTGATAAAAACAGAACACAGAACATTCCCAAAAAATGCATTCAGATACGTTGTACATGTCTACAGTTCTCTGGGGTTGCATGTATAATTGTTACTTTGACTTTTAGCTACGTGTCGTTCAATATATACCGTGTTGTGAGGTGACGTCCTTTACACGTGGATTTATAGTCCATCATGACCCTCTATGCAATCCTTATTAAATTAAATTTAATTAAATTTGTGCTTAAACCTTGGTTAATACTGCAATAATTAATTTAAGTGTTCCAAGTAGTTTTTAAGAGGTTGTGAATAGACGTCCACTGATGTCCTTTACACATTGTAAAAAAGCAGGAAATCTTTATGAAATACACGATCATTTGTATTTACATCTGGTTTAATGACAATTATATTCACAAAGGGCCCTGTGTGCAGGGTATCCGCGGGGCATTAAAAAGCATTAAAAGTCATTAAATGGATTTTGCGAAAATTAAGGCCTTAAATGGCATTAAAAAGCATTAAATTTTATTTCTACAGGCATTACATTTTTTTAGATAGTTTTGAAGAAAATTAATACTACCAGTTTATTTTTAATAAAGCCTAAATAATTAATAACTTTGATTTGCTGTCGCAAAATATGTACATTGTTGTGATATGCATACGGAACCAGTTTGGTAATTGCCTCCGGCCGGTGCAAAATTGCCATAACGCCGGTTTGGACAGCGGCGGGCTGGGACCTGGAGACGGAAGGCTGCATCAAGTCTTGCCAACTTAGCGCCTTTTCAGACCCCTTTTGCGACGTTTTTCTAAGAAAGCGCGTTGTGACGAATATAGCGACTTGTTAACCTGATCCAGCTTCCGAGACCCCCTGGTACTACGCTCTGTCAGAGAACAAATATAATTGATACTATTGCTTCTAACCTGAGTGATCATTTTACGTGTACATATAGCCAAAATCACTGCAAATGTCTATCTTATGTGTATGGTGATTTTGTCAGACAACGTCTCGATTATAACTCAGGATTTTAGTGCTGGTTTAACATGTCAGGGCTCGAATTTTACTTTCCCGACCGGACAAGGACCTGATTAAAACGTCAATACCAAAAAAAAAAAAAAAAAACAACATAAAAACAAACAAACAAACAAAAAAACACACAGCAGCTTGGGAATCACCAAAACGCGAGTGACTGATTTTATTACATTTAGTGTTAGTGGCGATCGATAGTGGATAATAATAGGCTGTATAATGTAGGCTACTGACGATAACAAGGTTGCGCTGTTGAGGCTCGCGCAGCATCTGAAGGAGAAATGGAAACATGAGCGAAGCGCACAAAAAAAAAAAAAAAAAAAAACTTGGTTAAACATACTGCGGTAAAAATTCAAAATGTGGAGTTTTTATAACTTGATACTGGTAAGCAAAACTACACGACCAAGAATGCTGTTTTCCTAAATAGGCTACCATCACGATTAAAAACGTGACACTGATTTCATACAACAGTTCAATTAACAAGTAGTTAATATTAAGCCACTTACATTTTAGAAGGAACATTGACTGTTTTTGTTCTATTTTATCAGCGAAAATAGTTTAAAACAAAGATCACAGCAGAACCAAAGAACACTCAGCCTTGTTTTCATTACTGAATGATTCAGCGTTTTGAACGAATCGGCCATTTGAATGAATCGCTTGAATGAATGAATCAATGACTCACTCATTAAGACGGTTACTTGCCGCCAACTACTGGTGGTTTAGTTTCATTTTTAAAAGCATCATTTCCCCCAAACATTTCATATTTGTATTTTCAAAAAATATTTAAAACAATCCCATAACATTATTTAATGCAGTTGTAATCAATCAAAAAATATGCAGATTTACATATGTCAAAGCTGCAATATTCTGAAAGGATATTGCTTCAGAACAAATTTATATTTCCACCACAAAAAAAAAAAAAACTATTTTTTTCCAGACAAGCAACTGTTTTACTCGTACAAGTGAATGACCGATTTACGCGTGTCCACATGAGAAGGGTAAATGTCGAGCCCTGTATGTAATCTTAATGGGCCGCGTTTCAGTCACCATTTCATACTGAATGACAACAAAAACAGAAAAAATATATAGATGAAACAATTTTATTGGGAATTTGGCTGTATTAAAATGTATTACGTGAGCAAAAAGGGTAGCACCAGAGAAGCAAACAAATGTTGGGCTGACACTTGGCAGAATGCGAATACAACAATGACATGATGAATTTTCTAATTGCCGTATGTCGTCATCTATCGACATTTAGCGGCATTATATATATATATATATATGGCATTAAAAAATTGGCATTAAAAAGCATTAAATTAGATTTGATGAAACCTGTAGAAACCCTGGTGTGGTTAAGTGATTGTGTGCACTGCATTTTAGTCATTATTCGACCCATTTTCCGTACATTACAATATGATTTTATTATTTTTATGAAATTTATGCATATACATATAAAACGGATATATATCCGGTCACGATTTGAAGTCTGAGTTGGATGTGGATTGCCAAGATGTTGTAACAAATCTCACGATTTAGCAAAATCCCGCGATAGGATAGAATATCTCGCGAGAGAGCGTTAACGCATTTTCCCGTTTTTTTCTACGACCACGTCAGAAGAGGAGTAGAGAGGACATGACATGAGGAGGGCGCTTCGTTGTGTTTCGAAAGTTGACGAATTATTAAAAATCTACTGTTGGGTAAGTACTTTTTGTATTATTTTATTAATGTGGCTGAGTTTTACTTGTTTGACACGAAAGAAATGATGCGCACATTGTCAACTGAGATGTAGTTTGAGTTTGGCTAAAATTAAGATTGGTAGCAAAATCACCAAGCCCCCAAACTGTTCACGTTCGCTGAATTTCGTGTCACTGCCTAAAAAAAAAAAAAAAAAGAGTTACATCTAAGCTGAGCAATTTCATGCTACTGCAATAGTGTAATAGATCAGGGGTTCCCAACCCTGGTCCTCATGGACCCCTGGCCTAATTGTTTTCCAACTATCTCTGCCCTACCCACTGCTGGTTACCTGGATCAGGTCTGTTCAGTCGATCAGAAGCTGGAATTTCATTTCAGATGAGGTTGGAGTGGAGGAGGGCAAAATGAATTATCTTCCAGCTTCTGATTGTCTGAACACACCTGATCCAGGTAATCAGCAGTGTGTTGGGTAGGGCAGGGATAGTTTGAAAACATGCAGTGCAGGGGCATTCGAGTACCAGAGTTTAGTACCGTTTAGTACTGTCAAGCCTTATGCTCTGCATAAACACAAAAAGTGTGACATTCAGTTTAGAAATTTTTTAAGTAGTCGTGTCTAGGTGTGTGTACATATTAATGTACTGAATTTTTCTTTCAGGATTCCAAAGGAAGGTGTTTTCCATGCTGTTCGGTGCTGAACTTCAGTGAATAGCTGGCATTCTGGACCCTGGCAAGTCTACATCTTCTATTGAGATTGGATTCAGAGAGTGACCTAAAATCCTTTAAAGAATACAACATAGCTGATGAAAAGAAGTGGATCTGCGTAAGTTTGAAATGTGACAAAGAATATGTATGAGTGAGTGTCTCTCTCTCTCTCTCTCTCTCTCTCTGTATATACATACACACAAAGAAAGAGAGAGAGAGAGAGAACTGTACCATTTTTAAAATATCATATTACATTATTTCGATAGTGCTGTCACATTTGGGTTCAGCAAATGTCCAGAGTTGGTGGCTCTTCTGTCATGAACAGGTAAGTATTTACCTTGCATTGTTTGTGTGTATTGCTGCATAATATTTCATGAAAATTTTTATGATTGCCACAATAATAAACCCAGCCTTTGATATTACTTGAATTCAGGATTTAATCTGTCACACACCATTATATCTCCTTATATACATGCCTGTTTTCTTGTTCAGAATTTTCAACTCAGAAAATTCTAGTCTAGCTGACTAAGACAGTCAGCTAGACTGAAAACAAGAAATCAAAATATAATTCCAGTGTAAGTCAGGAATGACAGTCATTACTTGTCACAAAAACTGTGTACATGGTTAAGGACATAGTTCTTAGCACTTGTTACATGATAGATGAGTGGTTGTGAAAGTGTATGTTTTAACATTGCATGTAATTGCCACACTGTACATTACTGTTAATTGTAATATTGACCTTACATGGAAATTTTTCTGAGGTGAAGTAATCCTGAGTAATTTCTTTCAAAGAGTCATGTCAAATGTCTTAATGGCGAAATTCAATATGAGGAGTGGTGGCCAACTTGAAAAGAAGCCATTGAAAGCTACAGCTTTATACTATATAATTCAAGGTAATTTTGGCCTCATGACATTCAAAAAAATCTCTTGTTCCTTGTCTATTTATGTAATTTTTATTGGTACCCTTTATCTATTCAGGGGAAATTCTCTAAAACACCACCTGTCTTTATCAGAAATGTCCTGTTCACTTTCACATAGTTACACACCTAGTTAATAGGGCTGTGTATTGCCAAGAATCTGGCGATGCGATACGATACGCATCACGATACAGGGGTTACGATGCAATATATCACAATATATCGTGATACTGTAAGAAAGGCAATATATTGTGATATTTCTTGTTTTTTTTTTTAGAAAGAGGATCTAATTTTAGAAAAAACTGTCATAAAGAACACACCACCATATGCATAAAACCTGACAAAAAAAAACTATTTTATTTAATCAGGACAGTATTATGACAGCATTTATATCACAAATCACTATTTTGTGCAGTAAGTAAAGGGAAAAATAGTAAAGTGACTGCAGGATTATTTAGGTGTATATGTTTTAAAGGTTCACAGAATCGCAGTTTTTAATTTCTAAAGTATTTAACAACAGAAAGTGCATAGTCCATTCCATGACTGCATGACTTTTTCATATTTAATACTGTAAAGCTGCTTGCTTTAAAGCAGTCTTTTGTATAAAGTGCTATTTAAATAAACGTGCCTTCACTGAAGTGCTGAACAGAGCTGGTGCAAACAGATCCACATCGCTATAATCAGATGCTTTCTGCTGTCATTTTTGTTGTGTTTATTTTGAAGTGTGCAGTACATGTTACATATTCTATCGAAATGCCTCTCAGCAGTGTGAATGGCGTCGGGATGTTAAGTGAGCTCTCAGATTCAATGCGTTTCCCGAGTATTGGATTTTAACATGGTCTATTTTGCAAACAACATGACTCTTGTCAATCTCCTTGTGGTTTCTTTATAGTTGAAGCCAAAATGAATCCACATGAGCTCTGTACACCGCGGCGAAAGCCGGAATAATTTTATCGTCTTGTGAGCTGGGTTTGCTAATGCTAACGCCAGTGATGCACGCGCCTTGTGCTTCCCAGCGTCAGTTTACGTTCTAAGATAACACTGCCATGTAGCAACTAGCGGTTGGGATTAAACCGAACACAAAGCCATGAATCTTGAATGTAAATAAATAAATAAATAAATAAAATAAATAAATATCGATACAGTATCGCCAAACATAATATCACGATATTGACGTATCTATATTTTCTTACACCCCTACTAGTTAAGGGTCTTTCTCAAGGGCACCACAGTGGTATTGAAGAGGGAGAGGACAAATGCTGTATTTTCACTAATCTAACACACATTTAATGCAGAACATCTTTTATTGACATAAGATTAAAATAACATGTAATACATGTTGATTACCTTTATCTAATGCTTCATTCATGAAACGGACACAAAATCTTGTTCCATTGTATTTTAATTTTATTTGTTGGAGCATAAAGACATTTTCAAAATAAGTGCATATCATTTACTTCAGATTTTGCCTTTGATTTTGTTTCTACATTTTTATTTTATTTTATCATTTTCTCTTTCCTCAGATGCTGTGAAGAGGTGGAGCCCAAATGCTACAGACACAGACATTGATGCAGCAATGCCGGAACACCTGAAGCATGCTCCAGGAAGAGCTGGGGCGGTGGATATAAAAAATGAGCCATAAACAACTTTCACAGACTCTACTGTGTTAACCATAATCCAGTATTTTTGTTGTTTACTTTTTTGATTTATGGCCGTTTAACAGTAATGCAAGACTGTTTGGAAAAATATGTAGTACTGCCACAGCTCTGACTTCCATGTATCAATGGTGGAACACATGAATCACTTCTGGAAGAGCTGGTGGTCGTGGACCAAGAAAATGAGAGTAAATATTTTATAAAAAAATATTTTTTTAAAGACTCTAAAAATATTTACACGTGTTAACTATCATCCTGTACGTTTGTTATTTTCTTGTTTGATTAATGGCTGCTTAACGTTAATGTAAAGCTGTTAAAATGCCATTGCCACAGACTCAGAATTATCCACATTCTACTATTTTTATTTTCTTGTTTGAATAGTAGCGGTTTAACAAATGGAAGACATTTTTCAAAAACGTGATATTCACAATAAAATGTTGTGCTAAATTAGATCACTCTAATTTTTGCTTAAGTCCATAAATGTGTTATTGTTTGTGATGTACACGTGATTAAAACGGTTTATAGACGTTCAGGTCTGACTGGACTGATTATTAACCTTTTTAGGACTTTTATTGTAAACTTCAAGACATAATTGATTGCCTTTCACGATGTTACACAATGGGTGTATGATTATTTTATATGCAGGCTTATACATACACACACTTAAATTATGCAGCAACACACCTTATAAACATCCAGAAGATAACACATTTAGATGTCCAGGGACGCGCAGTTAAGACGTGGAATTCACGGCCAGATGACAAAGACGTCGGTTCAACTTTCATTTTGGAACTATTTTTCAACCATGACGGGACGTGTCGGAGGGACATCTTTTCAACAGTAATCAAACGTCCAAATGTTTGCTGGGTCTGTTCACCCTAGTTCTAATATTTTTCAAACGTTAAGCTCCATCCACATACTGTCAGTACACAGATGGAGGCAGACAGGTATGTATAGTAAACAAGTCTTTTATTGGGACAGAGGCACGGATCTGGTAGAGGAGATGACAGGTAAGCAATATACTGAAAGCACGTTGAAGTATGACTTAGCTGAAGTGGTAATCCAATGTCTCTATTGCAGTAGTGGAGAGTAGAAGGAAGGCTGGCAGACGATGGATGGTGGATGACAGAAGACGGAACACAGAAAACGGACAATTCAGGTAGGTAACAGGTAAGTAGTCCTTGTGGTACATAGAGATGTCATGACATCCATAGACGAGACCAGACAACTGAGGTGAGGAAGGTGACTGCTTAAATAGGGAGTGCTGATGAGTGTAAACAAGGGTGATGGTTTGCAGGTGCCGGTGATTGATGAGTGAGTGCAGGTGAGGAACAGGAGGGATGCTGGGAAATGGAGTGCAAGTGCTGGTGGCTGTGACACATAGACTAAGAATCAGCATATTATCAATTTTTTAGTCACTGCATCAGCATCTCTTATCACCCTTTCCTTTATTAATGTGTAGGGAGTAAGCTTAAAAGGGAAATATTAATAATTATTCATAATTTATTATGATTAATTATAAATATTTGACTCAATCAGATTAACTTGATGTGGCTACATTAACATTAAAATCAATCAATTCATCCTGTGAACACTCAGTATTGATTATTAATTAATTATAAGAAAAGGGGTATTTTTCATGGCCACATCACGTAGAGCATGTAACAAAATCGAGATCATTTAAGTGACAGTTATTTGCAGGCAGGGAGTCAGAACCAAATATGTATTGTGCACAAGTTTATTAACTAAATCACAAATACAACTAATGTAAACACATACACACAATCACACATACAGTACATGGGTAGAATGGGAAATGAAAGAATGAACTAAAAACGGAAATAGGGAATAAAGCTATGGAAAAAGTTCTCAACCTGGAAAGAATCATCAGCTTATCATTACAAGCTCCTTTGTTAACAAAGGGGGTTCACAACTTTAACTAACTAGCAGCAATTTAGTATATCGTACGATACTTGCATTATGCCTCAGCTGTTTGAAGAGCGTCCGAATATATTGTTGCAGTAGAAAGTCCTGAGAGTTCGATCTGATGAAATTGCAATCGATTTGTCCTGCGTTGAATTGAAGAAACAATGACAAACTTGCATGTTTAGTTTGACTCTTGTAGTAGGAAAGAGTTCTTTCTCTCTTCTAGATAAGCACATGGCTGGGGGCAGGTTGAGGTCTGTGTGGCCTATGAGGCATGCGGCCCTAGCCGGAGAGGCCACAGAGCAGCCAGGAGCTATAGAGAGTCAGTCGGGAACAAGAGAGATGAGGCGGAGCGGTGCGTCTCCTTTTAAGGTCCGGGAGAAGTCACACCTCCCAGGGTGGACCTGACCAATGAAGAAAGATAGAATTTCCAAGCGGGAAATTCCTCGGTGGGGGAGTTTATGGCTCTTGTTTTTGAGCATGATTAAACTGGGCCTTGTGGGTTTGTGTCCATTTATACTCCAAGTAATACAACAAACACACACTGAATCCTATGAGGAAGTGACATACATGAAAGTGTAAGTCATGAAATGAGCATTAATTTGATAGGAGACACGATATATGAGGTTACATGAGGTTACATGAACTAGTAGTTCACTCATAAGATATGCATAAAACAAAATACCATACAAAAGACACTTTACAAGACAGTTATAATCATACACACAATGTCCTGGGATGCATGTTCATTTATATAACAGTTTGTCTATAAACTGAGGCAGAAGAGTCTGTTTTTAAAGGCTTTGTGTCTTCCCTATGGGCCTGACTCACAATGACTTTTGATGCAGAGGTCTGCATAGTTTTGGGTTGTAAAACCATGGCAGCCAGAGGCCTAGTTCTATTACCTTGGGGGGTTGATTAGCGTTCGGTGAGGGGTTTTAAGAATATTTGTTAAATATAACAAATATTTGTGTCTGATTGATCTCAGTCGTTACATAATCCCTCCTTTCGATCATTGTTGTCCTTCCTGTGGGCAACAACGAGCGACATCGCAGGTACAGAAAGATCAGACACACCTCTGGCACACAAGGCTGGAAGGCCATGGTGGGCTCTGGTTGTTTGTGTCTCCTGGAGTGGTGGTCGTTCCATGGCGGATGATGTAGACAGTAGACAAGTTCATGTATCTGAGCTTGTGCTGCAGGTGCTGCAGGTGTTGAGGCAACCAGTGCTTTGACAGTGTGTCACCTGTCATCCTGAAGTCAGTTAGTTTGGCGCGGGGTGTTTGCTTATGGTTGCAGGAAGTGGTTAGGGCTCTGTGTAGCATGAAGCGGGTTTAGGACTGATCTAGTGCTGGTGGCAGGAGGTCAGCAGGTGGTTGTTAGCCTCTCAGTCACGAGAAATCTGAAGGATTGGAGTGTTGCTCTGTACTTGTGCCGGTGCTGATGTGAGCTCGCCTGAGCTGTGTTGGGCAAGGAGTTAGAATCTTGCACTTCACAGTACTCCTCGGGTGAGCTGTTTTGCTTGTGTCAGCAGCTCCTGTAACTCTGAGGCAGTCTGAGCACAGTCTAGCTGTCCTTGTGCAGCCTCCAATTGACACCCGTGTGAAGGGCTTGGAGGAGGATGTTGTCGTTGATGGCTGTGGGTATTTGCAGGTTGAGGGTGCTGTCTTCCATGGCTTCTCCCAGGGGCTTGGCTGGTATCTGGGCTGTTGCCATGGTGACAGTTCTGTGCTGGTCTGTGAGGCTTTGAGCACATGTCCACTCCTTGCAGGACTCTGTGATCTGTTATGTGAGGTTGTTTACCTTCTGTTTCATATCCATAAGGTGGGCTGGGAGATGATAATCTTGATCAGCCTGGTGTGGCTATAACTCTGGCTTGGGTCATGTGTCGTTGGTCCTCTTGTCTCATTGTCCAGTTGCGTTTGGCTCTGGTGCGGTAGGTTGTCAGCAGCCCTGGGTGGAACAGTGTTCCTCGCGATGGCTAGTCAGTCCTTTAGGTCTCCCATCTGGGAGGTTAAGCTGAGCATCTGCAACATTTTGGCACACTTGTTGTTGAGAGTAAGGGAGAGAGACCACTGCCTGACCCTAAAGAGTTCATAGCTTAAGGTTTAATCGGTCAGCTAGAGATATAGCATACAGCTTGATGCTTCGGGCATAGCTTGCTATTTAAGTATGTCTTCTATGATTACTATCTTAGCTGTGGATCCTAGGATGCTAAGATTTGGGTGGTTCTAAGAATGTTTCTGAAAGGCGTAAGCTGTGATTTAATAAATGGCTTAAGATGGTTCTTATGGTCAAATTAGTTCTCAGAATCTCCTGATGGCTCCCAACAGGCTAGATCTCTTAAGAGGTGAAAAGGAAAAAGAACAGCTTTCCTATTCAGGTTATGTTTATTGCCAGTGCTCAGGACTATAGTTGTGCCTTAGTAATTACTGAGATTACTTGTGTAGCAGGGGCATAGAACTTGGTGCACTTGTTTAGAATAAACAGAATCACAAATAAAAAGTGTCTCTGGTTCCTTTTTAGGCTCTATGGGGAAACTGAACCACACTAGAACGAGTTATGCATAGAGTTAAAATGTGGCGCTCATACTTTCAGATTTTCAAAAACTTGATATTACATTAAGTACAATGCAAATATTGTTTGGCATTTGCAAATTTTACTCATGTAGACTTTCTTTTCTGTGAGTAAATGCTTCTCTCTACTTTGAACAATAAGCTTCTTCCACTTGTCTAAAAAGTAAATAAACAGTTTTGCTGTAAGCACTCAGAATTACATCCATCTCGTGAATGAATACTAATGTTTCTTTCAGCAAATGAAACATAGTATTGATCACCAGGTAGCTATGCTGGTAGATGCAGCTAAAGTTTAGATGAATGATATCAATCTGACTATAATTTCTAAGGCCTTTACACTGTAGAAAAGGGAGCATCACCAAAATCTATATTTGTATAACACTGCACTGAGATTTCTTTATCAGAAACAGGTTAAACAATACTGCAATTGGTATTTCTTCAACCAAAGCAGACTAATCAATTCTGTACAGTTTATATGCCGCTGAGATGAGATTCTTTTGTCAAAACAGACTTACTGTCAGGCTGGTTGCAGGAAGGCAGACACAGACGAAGATAATAAATCCAAAATACTAGTTTTAATGATGAATCCAACGGGCAGAATAGCAGGTGCAACACAACATACAACGACAGTGATCGGACAAATACTTAAAGTAGCAAACATAACAAGGGTAATAAATGGGACACAGGTGATACAAATGAACTAATGAAGAAGAGCAGGAAAACAGAACAAAGGAACACATGACAAATGACAACAAACTGAAGGTCCTTACAAACAGAAACTAACAGACTGTGACACTTACGCTTTAATACTGAAATTAGAGTTTCTTTGCTAAAGTCAGATTAACCTTGTACTGATACCATTTGACATATGTTAAGATGTGTTAAGACTCTTTCTGTTACAGCAGAGAGATGTCAATTCAAGCTATTGTTTTATCTGCATCTGCATTGTTTTATCTGCATTTATCTGTGCGGGCTCATAGGCCTCGACCTGCCCCCAGCCATGTGCTTATCTAGAAGAGAGAAAGAACTCTTTCCTACTACAAGAGTCAAACTAAACATGCAAGTTTGTCATTGTTTCTTCAATTCAACGCAGGACAAATCGATTGCAATTTCATCAGATCAAACTCTCAGGACTTTTTACTGCAACAGTATATTCGGATGCTCTTCAAACAGCTGAGGCATAATGCAAGTATCGTACGACTTACTAAATTGCTGCTAGTTAATTAAAGTTGTGAACCCCCTTTGTTAACAAAGGAGCTTTGTAATGATAAACTGATGATTCTTTCCGGGTTAGGATCTCTTTCCATAGCTTCATTGTTTCTTGTTTCCGTTTTTAGTTTATTCTTTCATTTCCCATTCTACCCATGTACTGTATGTGTGATTGTGTTTATGTGTTTAGATTAGTTGTGTTCGTGATTTAGTTTAATAAACTTGTGCACAAGACATATTTGGTTCTGACTCCTTGCCTGCAAATAACTGTCACTTAAATGATCTCAATTTTGTTACACGCTCTACGCGATGTAAATGCTAAGAATTATTTTTCTGTGGCCATGAAAAATACCCCTTTTCTTATAATTAATTAATAATCAATACTGAGTGTTCACAGGATGAACTGATTGATTGATTGTAATGTTAATGTAGCCACATCAAGTTAATCTGATTAACTGAGTCAAATATTCATAATTAATCATAATAAGTTAATTCGCTACAAATGTATATAGAAATAATTTGATTTCTCTATAGTCAAAAAAAAGCCCATGTATGAGATAATTTTTTTATTATATTTATAACATAATAATGATATG